>PVHT020000041.1:0-69620 GCA_004024745.2 Catagonus wagneri | reverse complement strand
GGGCGGGTAGGACCCGAAGCGAGAGCTGGGGGTCCTCTGGGGTGGGGTGGGGCGGGGCCGGGCGGGTAGGACCCGACACGAGGGCTGGGGGGTCCTCCGTGGGGGGGACCCGACACGAGGGCTGGGGTCCTGGGGCTGGGACCGGACACAAGCGCTGAGGGTCCTATGGGGGTGGGCAGGGGCCGGGCCGGGAGAGGCGCCTGACACGAAGTTCTGGAGGATCCTCTGAGGCGACGCCGGCTGGGGGAGAGGCGCCCGACTGGAGGCCTGGGGGCTCCCTGAGGGGTTTAGAAAAGGGGGCGTCGGAGTCCCGGCGCCAGACCAGGAATAGTGGGGCATTGGGTGGGGCCGGCCCAGTTGAGTTTAGGGGGACTCGGAGTGCCGGGCTGAGGGAATAGGGACCTGTGAGCCCCAGGTGGAGGAGACAGGCAGGGCTTGGGGGGACCTGCAGGTGCAGAGGGAGGGGCGCCGGTGGAGGCCTGGGGGTGGGGCAGCTGGCCCTCGTCCTCTCTTAGGTTTGGCAGGCCTGGGCCCGGGCAGCCTTGCTACCCGAGCTCCGCTCTGGGATCCAGGCGAAGCAGAGAGGCCCCTGGGCACTAGTGTTCAGAGGCCTGAGCTTAGCCTCCCACTGGCTGCTTCCACTTTGACCTTTGCTCAAACTCCAAAATACAGTGGTTTTATGACAGTTGTCACCCCAAGATTAAGTCCCAAAATGTTTGGAGAGGACGGAGAGGCCTAGATGGTTCCTTGGTTTCCCTGAGGATTTGAGGTTAGTGCAGTGGCCGCCAAGGAGCCAAGGAGTGGCAGGTGGCCCCCGGCCTGCAGCAGTGGGGGAGCACCGCCCACCAGGGCAGGCTCCACTGCTTAGGGTCTCCCAAAAACCTAATGCGGAGCAGTCTGGCCCTTCCAGCCAAGCATCCTGAGCGGGGGCCTTTTGCTGACCAATGCTTGTGCCGCACTGCTCCCAGTGTACAGGTTGCAAGGGAAAGTTTGGAGGGTGGGTTAGGAGAGCAGCCATTGTCACCTAGTGGTCAAGTTCCTGAGCAAGCTCCAGCGTGCACACACATTCTCAAGCCAAGGTGAGGCAGGCCCAGCGCTGGGCCTGACCACATCTGCACCAGACACAGGGGCTGCAAGTACGTCCTCTGCTCTTCCAGATATCTGTCATCCAAGTCCAAGTGCAGCAGCGGGGGCACGCGTGCCAGGACTGCGCCCTTCTCCACCCCAGGCCAGCCAGGTGCAAACCAGCAGGCTGGAGGAGCCTCGAGAGAGAGGCGAGATGGGAGCACAACCTTCCAGCAGAAGCGTCACCCAGGAAGAGTGACCTAGCTCAGAAACCTTCAGAAGAAGAGTCGTGGGGGTTTTTTTTGGTTTTTGTTTTTTTTTTCTTGAGTTTTAGGGTGGCACCTGCGGCACATGGAAGTTTCCAGGCTAGGGATTGAATCGGAGCTACAGCCACCGGCCTACACCACAGCCACTGCCACACAACATCCGAGCCACGTCTGCGACCTACACCACAGGTCACAGCAACGCTGGATCCTTAACCCACTGTGCGAGGCCAGGGCTCGAACCCACAACCTCATGGATACCAGTCGGATTTGTTTCCACTGCGCGACGATGGGAACTCCCAGAAGGCTCTTCCTGAATCAGAAGGAACCGATTGTCAGTTGACAAAGGGGCAAAACTGTCAGCATTCCAAGAACGGCACCTGGAATTCTGCACACAGCGAACAGCAAATAAGTGTCTTCACAGCCTGTAAACACCCAAGTTTACCACACGCTCAGTCTCTCAAAAAGGACTGAAAGATACACCATCGCAAAACGAAAAGTGAATCCAAGAGTAAGACCTGGATGCCAACCAAGAAACCAGCTTAGACTGTTCAAATAAAGTCAAAAACAGCTCGAGAGAAAATCCGTCCTGAGCTCAACATGGCGTATGGCAAGGAGGGGGAGCAGGAAGTCAAAACACAGGAAATTGCTCTTATTGCTAGGTTTTAGAAGCAATAAAAAAAAAATCTGAAATACCAAAGTTTTCACTAGAAACATTGAAATAAGATTTACAGATTTCAGAGTTCCCATCGTGGCGCAGTGGAAACTAATCTGACTATGAACCACGAGGACGTGGGTTCAATTCCTGGCCTCGCTCAGCGGGTCAAGAATCTGGTGTTGCCATGAGCTGTGGTGTAGGTCTCAGACACATAGGATCTGGTGTTGCTGTGGCTGTGGCGTCGGCCGGCCATGTAGCTTGGGAACCTCCATGTGCTTCTTTGTGGCCCTAAAAAGACGAAAGGACAAAAAAAAAAAAAACTTACATATTTCAAAACAGCAGGGAGGGGGAAACTAATATGAAGAAAAAGTGACAGTGAAAACAAAGAACAGCAACAACAAAAAAGAAAAATTGACGGTGCCAACAAAAAGCAGAAAGGAGAAAAAGATAATTAGGTGGTAAATAAAGCACATAGCATGAGATGACAGGAGTGAATTAAAACATTTGAACAATCGCAGACGTGATGGAGTTAAATTCATCTGTTAAAATACAGTCTCTAATTAGAATGTAAATACTTGGAGTTCCCCTTGTGGCTCATCATTTAGTGAGCCTGACTAGCATCCATGAGGACGCAGGTTCGATCCCTGGCCTCACTCAGTGGGTTAAGGATCCAACATTCCCGTGAGCTGTGGTGTAGGTTGCAGAAGCGGCTCAGATCCTACGTTGCTGTGACTGTGGGGTAGGCGGCAGCTGCAGCTCCAATTGGACCCCTAGCCTGGGAACCTCCATAAAAGAAATAATAATAATAATGTAAATACTATTACATGCTCTTTACAAGAAACACACCTAAAAATGTCATAGAAATTGAAAAGGATAGAAAGCACGTAACATACAAACTTTGTTCCTCAAAAGACTATAAAGAGAAGAACTAAAAACTAGAGGGTGTTTGGAACACGTACACTTTGCAAGTGATTAGTATCCAGAATGCATAAAGAACCCTTCTAAATCCATTAGAAAAGACAAACAGGCCAAAGGAATAATGGGCAAATCCTGGAACTGGTCTCCTTGCAGAGAAGGGCCAATAACCTCACTAGCAATTTTGGGAATACAGACTAAACCACTCCAAATGAGCACAACTGTTAAAGTCCGACAGTCCAGTCGCAGTGACGGCAGGAAGGTGGGTCCCAGCTGAGACATGCCTGCCTTTGGAGCGTCAGAGGTACAGTTCCGGCTAAAGGACAGGACTTTCCCCAAGAAGCTGGATGTGTGTCAGCTATCACATGCTGCATAACAAACCACCCCCAAAACTTTGTAGCCAAAACAACAGTCGCGGAGCTCCCCGCTGACCTAGTACTTCAAGATCTGCGTTGTCCCTGCTGTGGTGTGGGTTCAATTCCTGGCCAGAGAACTTGGGCATGCCATGGGTGTGGCCAAAAAAACACATAAAAAGCCACCAGTTGCTGGTTCACTCACGGATCTGCTATTGGGCAACATGCAGCCGGTCTTCTCCATGCCGCGCCCCTGGGGCACCTCCAATGGGGCTGGGGGCCACACCCGAGATGGCGCGCTCAGGCTGGGGGCTGAGGTCTTGGGGACTTCCTCCAGGGAGGGCGGTCAGGTTCCAGAGCAAGGTGGGGCCAGGTGGGGCCTGCGTCACTTTTCACGTTGCAGCCTCACCTGGGGTCCCGACTGAGGCGCTGGGGACGCCAGCCCAACTTCCTGCGGAAAGAAGAGTCAGAGGCACAGTTTCAGAGGTGCGCATAGGGAGTTCCCGTCGTGGCTCAGTGGTTAACCAGCCCAACTAGGAACCATGAGGTTGTGGGCTCGATCCCTGGCCTCGCTCAGCGGGTTAAGGATCCAGTGTTGCTGTGAGCTGTGTTGTCGGCCAGCGGCTACAGCTCCGATTAGACCCCTAGCCCGGGAACCTCCATATGCTGCGGGTGCGGCCCTGAAAAGACTGGAAAAAAGTAAAAAAAAGAAGAGCACGCGGGAGGGAGCAGTGGTGGCCCTTTGGGAAATCGCCAGCCACCAGCTTGTGCACACCTGTTCCCAGCCCCAGGGTCAAGGACGCACGTGCTCCCTGGGGAACTTCAAGCCCAGCTGCGCGCTGAGACACCCGCCCTGATGCTGGACGATGACGGGAATAAAGAGAGCTGTCCACACCCCGGACTAGCCCGCAGGGGCTGAAAGGAATGAGCCGCGCTGCCTAGGGCCACGGGGCCGACTCTCAGCCCCACGACGCTGGACGGGAGGAAGGCAGTGTCCAAAGGTCGGATTCCCTTCCACTCGGCAGAGAGCCAGGCTGTGTGCACACGCGCCCCTTTTCCTTCATCTGTGAACAGATCTGGGGTTCACACCCGTAGCTTCGGTGCTAACAGCAAAGACTCATTCTCCGACCCCTTTTCCCACACTCACCTCGGCAACGAGAGGCCTCCGTGCCCTCACCTGGCACCTCCACCCCCGATGTCCACCACCAGCCGGAAACTTGGCCCCGGAGACATCAGCCGCCCCACCCAAGAGATGCTTCAGCTGAAAGCTCAGCTCTGGGGACATCCCTGCCGCCCCCGCGCCACAGCCCCGCCCCGACCCTTTGAATCGGAAGCGGAAGCTTGGCCCCCGCCAAGGCATCGAGACAGGCACTCTGTCACTTTTTAATGTTCTATTTTCTGAAGGTAAGATAAAATCTTGATCGATGTCCAAGCCTTAATTTAGTGGATTGTGCTTTCACAAGCAAAATGATCTTCAAATGGTGTTTTCTCACTTAGGAGTTCAGAAAAAAAATCTGTGTTTGTTTTTGGGGAAAATCTCTCCTGGAGTTCCCACTGTGGCTCAGCGGTAATGAACCTGACTGGTATCCACGAGGAGTCTGGTTCCACCCCTGCATGCTTACATAACGCTCAGCGGGTTAAGGGTCCAGCGTTGCCAGGAGCTGTGGTGTAGGCTGGCAGCTACAGCTTGGGTTCAACCCCTAGCCTGGGAACCTCCAAGTGCTGAGGTCTAGAAAGACAAAAGAAAAAAAAACTTTTCTGACTATTCAGTTCTAGTAGAAATCCAGTTATTTGCGTAGGTTCAAGAGAAACCTGTCCTCTTTCTTAGCAGGGTGTAATTAGACAAAACGCCTGGGTCGCCGCAGCCTCACGCAGGTGTCGTATTTGAGGACACAAGTCCCAGGATCCAGCCTGAACCCCGCACCGTTGGCACCAGTGCCCGCAGGCCCACCCCAGGACCCGAACTTTGGCGCACCGGGTGTAGTGAGCAGGACAGCCGTGTGGCAGACACCTGGGTCCTCGAGCCAGAAACGTGCCCACAGGCACAGGGGCCCGGGCATGCCAGAGGGACGGCCGCTCGGCTCCCTGGCCTGGAACAGAAGAGCAGGAAGAGAAACTTCCATCTTGGGCATGCTCGAGGCCGCCTTCCCCGCCGGGACGCCTCCAGGCAGAGCGGGTTTTCCAGGCTTGGTGGTCAGGCAACCCCATGTGGCTCAGAGGAAGCCGGGCCATGGTAATGACCAGGTTCGGCGCCTGTGCAGACGAATCGGGTGCAGCCCAAGGGACCAGCCCTCTGTGAGGAGCAGCCTCCGGAGGTGACGTCGGCATCCGGGAGAACCAAGGAAAACCTCCCAAGAGGACGGTGGCGGGTCCTCAGGGCGAGCTGGGTGTGCTCTGGCCGGCCTGCCAAGGGCGCTTTTTGACCCTCTAGGCTGTGAACCTGTTTAATTTGCTCTCTACTGTTGATTATGTTTTTGTTTTTGTTTTTGTTTTGGCTGCACCCATAGCATATGGAAGTTCCTGGGCCAGGGATCAAATCCGGGCCGGAGCTGAGACCTCTGCCACAGCTACGGCAATGCCAGATCCTTAATCCACTGTGCAAAGCTGGGGATCAAACCCACGGTGCCGCAGAGACAATGCTGGATCCTTAAGCTGCTGCACTACAGCAGGAACTCCCCACTGATTTTTTTGTCTGCACCCAAGGTGTGTGGAAGTTCCCAGGCCAGAGATCGAATCCCAACCACAGTAGCAACCTGAGCCGCTGCGGTGACGACACCAGATGCCCAACCCACTGAGCGACCAGATTTTGTACGATTGATTTTGTACGACTCAGAAACGGTGGACATTTGGAGTTCCCGTGACAGCTCAGCGGTTAACGATTCCAACTACGAACCATGAGGTTGAGGGTTCGATCCCTGGCCTCGCTCAGCGGGTTAAGGATCTGGCATTGCCGTGAGCTGCGGTGTAGGTTTCAGATGCGGCTCAGATCCCACATTGCTGTGGCTGTGGTGTAGGTGGCAGCTACAGCTCCTGTTAGACCCCTAGCCTGGGAACCTCCATATGCCTCGAGTTCAGCCCTAGAAAAGGAAACAAGACAAAAACAAGGAAAGAAAAAAAAAAGGAAAGAAAGGGTGGACATTAACTTGCAGAAAATGAATGGCTAGGTAATGTGATTCTGGCCTGAGGGCGATGCAAATGCCTTTCTTCCACGGTGGTGAGAGAAACCATTTCTGTACAAAAGATTGGCTGGAGGAGTTGAATGTTATGGGCCTGGAGAACATTAACCACCTTTTAATCTACATTAGCAAGTTTAAGCAAGCCTTCTCAGCCACTTCCTTCCCTCATTTTTTTTTTTTTTTTTTTTTTGTCTTTTTAGGGCCACACCTAGGATATATGGAGATTTCCAGGCTAGGGGTCAAATTGCAGCTATAGCTGCTGACCTACACCACACCCACAGCAACACGGGATCCAAGCTACACCTGTGACCTACACCACAGCTCACGGCAAGGCCGGATCCTGGACCTACTGAGCGAGTCCAGGGATCGAACCCACGTCCGCATGGATACTAGTCGGGTTCATTACCGCTGAGCCACAACGGGAACTCTGAATTATACATTTTAAATGAGCAAACTGTAGGATATGCGAATTACATCTCAACAAAGCTGTTTTTAATATATGTTGAATAAATACATAAATTAAAAAATAAAAACAGCACCAGAGAAAACCAGGAAACAATACAACAGACAAATTACGGGACTCTGGCGGGAAAATACAGCTAGGCTGGGGGTTCGGTCGTGGCTCAGCGTTGCTGCAAGCTGCAGTGCAGGCCGCAGATGCAGCTCCATCCTGCACTGCCGTGGCCGTGGTGTAGGCCAGCAGCTGCAGCTCTAATTCAACCCCTGGCCTGGGAACCTCCGTATGCTGCCCGTGCGACCCAGGGTTGAGGGCAAATGCTCCCTTCCGGTGGCCCACGGTGTCCCCACCCTCCCAACGGCCAGGGGAAGCCCGGCTGTCCTCCCGAGGGGACGTGAACAGAGATGGAGCAGGAACCGTGCAGGCACCAGCAGCAGCCTCCAGCCCGTGGGGCTGCCCTCTCCCACTCCCCACCCACCAGCAGGATTAAGTGGAGGCTCTGGTGGCACCAGATGAGCAAAACCTACCAGAATAAACATGCAAGAGCTCTGCCAACTGAATTACCGTCGGAACCACAACCCGCCAAAGGAGGCCAGGATGTGCCACGCCTAAACAGCAACAGGATAGCAGCCTGCTACGCAGAAGGCTTAAACTCAATTCAGTCTCCCAACGTAATAGTCCAATTTTTTTTTTTTTTTTTGGCCATGCCTGTGGCACTTGGGAGTTCCCAGGCTAGGAGTCAAATCGGAGCTGTAGCTGCCAGCCTACCTCACAGCCATACCAAGGCCAGATCTGAGCTACAGCTCACCAGATCCTTAATCCACTGAGTGAGACAAGGGACCAAAACCACATTCCCGTGGATACTAGTCAGGTTTGTTATTGCTGAGCCATGATGGGAACTCAAAAAAAAAAAAAAAAAGGGGACAACCTGGAGTTCCAGACGTGGCTCAGCAGTAATGAATCCAATTAGTATCCATGAGGACTTGGGTTCAATTCCTGGCCTCGCTCAGTGGGTTAAGGATCTGGCATTGCCATGAGCTGTGGTATAGGTTACAGATGTGGCTTGGATCCTGCGTTGCCGTGGCTGTGGTATAGGCCAGCAGCTACAGCTCTGATTTGACCCCTAGCCTGGGAACCTGCATATGCCATAGGTGTGGCCCTAAAATAAAAAAGACAACCCACAGAATGGGAGAAAATATTTGCAAATGAAGCGGCTGACAGGGAATTAATTTCCAAAGTTTATAAACATTTTCTGCAGCTCAATACCAGAAAAAAAAACCCAAATAACCCTATCAAAAAACGGGCAGAAGATCTAAACAGATAATTCTCCGAAAAAGACATACAGATAGCCAAAAACCACATGAAAAGATGTTCGACATTACTAATTATTACAGAAATGAAAATCAAAACCACTATGAGGAATCACCTTACACTGGCCAGAATGGCCATCATCAGAAAGTCTACAAACAGTAAAATGCTGAGAGGGTGTGAAGAAAAGAAAAGAACCCCATTACACTGTTGGTGGGAATGTAATTTGGTGCAACCACTGTGGAAAACAGTATGGAGATTCCTCAGAAAACTAAAAGCAGAATTACCATTTGATCCAGCAATCCCACTCCTGGGCATCTATCCAGAGAAAACCATGACTTGAAAAGACACATGTACTCCAGTGTTCATTGCAGCAAAATATACAATAACCAAGACATGGAAACAACCTAAATGTCCATCGAGAGCAGAGTGGATCTAGAAGATGTGGTACATACACACAATGGAATATTACTCAACCATTAAAAGGAACGAAATTACAGCATTTGCAGCAACGCGGATGGATTTAAGAGATGATCATGCTAAGTGAGTTCAGTCAGACAGCAAGACACCAACATCACATGCTATCACGTACACGTGGAATCTGAAAAAAGGCCACAATGAGCTTTGCAGAACAGATACTGACTCACAGACTTTGAAAAACTTGTGGTTTCCAAATGAGACAGGTTGGGAGGTGGGGGGATGCCCTGGGGGTTTGGGATGGAAATGCTATAAAATTGGGTTGTGATGATTGCTGTACACCTATAAGGGTAATAAAATTCAAAAAATAAAAGGAAAGCGAAAGACAAATACCAGATGAAATCTTTTTTTGTCTTTTTTTTGTCTTTTTGCCTTTATCTAGAGCCGCACCCGCGGCATATGGAGGTTCCCAGGCTAGGGGTCTAACAGGAGCTGTAGCTGCCGGCCTTCGCCACAGCCACAGCAACGCAGGATCCGAGCCACGTCTGCAACCTACACCACAGCTCACGGCAACGCCGGATCCTTAACCCACTGAGCAAGGCCAGGGATCGAACCTGCAAACTCATGGTTCTTGGCTGGATTCGTTAACCACTGAGCCACGAAGGGAACTCCCAGATGAAACCATTTATATGTGGAATCTAACATACGGTACAAATGAACCTATCTACAGAGCAGACACAGACTCAGAGACATGGAAAACAGCCTTGTGGGTGCCAAGGGGGAGGGGGCGGGAAGGACGGGGAGTCTGGGGTTAGCAGGTGCAAACTGTGACCGTTAGGACTGAGAAGCGAGGTCCTACTGTGCAGCACGGGGAACTCTATCCGATCCCCTAGGATAGACCAGGTGGAAAATAATGTAAAAAAGAATGCGTATGCGTGTGACTGCGTCACTGTGCGGGGCAGCAGAGATTGACACAGCACTATAAATCAACTGTACTTTATTACTTATTTTTATTTTGTCTTTTAAGGGCCGCACTTGCGGCATAGGGAAGTTCGCAGGCTGTGGGCTGAATCGGAGCTGCAGCTGCCGGCCTACAGCACAGCCACGGCAGCGCCAGATCTGAGCTTCATCTGTCACCTACACTGTACCTCATGTCAGCGCTGGATCCTTAACCCACTGAGGGAGACCAGGGATTGACCCCGAGTCCTCATGGGTACTGAGCCACAATGGGAACTCCGACCAACTATAGTTTAAAAAAATAAAAATTAAAAAAAATTAAAGAAGCGGCAGTTGCCATTGTGGCTCAGCAGTCATGAACCCGACCAGCATCCATGGGGACGCAGGTTCAATCCCTGGCCTCACTCAGTAGGTTAAGGATCCAGTGTCGCTGTGGCTACGGGTAGGCCAGCAGCTGCAGCTCTGATTGCACCCCTAGCCTGGGAACTTCTATATAGCACGCAGGTGTGGCCCTAAAAAGCAGATAAAGAAAGAAGAAAAAAATTCATATATATATATGGGAAAATAGGAGTTCCTATCGTGCGTGGCTCAGCGGAAACGAATCCAACTAGGAACCATGAGGTTTCAGTTGGATCCCTGGCCTCGCTCAGTGGATTAAGGATCTGGCGTTGCCGTGAGCTGTGGTGTAGGTCACAGACGCGGCTCGGATTCCGCGTGGCTGTGGCTGTGGCGAAGGCCGGCGGCTACAGCTCCTGTTAGACCCCTAGCCTGGGAACCTCCATATGCCGCGGGTGCGGCCCTAGATAAGGCAAAAAGACAAAAAAAAAACTATAAAAAATCGAAATAGAATTCTAAACAATGTTTGATATCCTACAAGACAAAAAAAAAAAGAGAGAGAGATAGAGAAGAGTTCCTGTTGTACAAAAAATAATTCTGACTAGTATCTGTGAGGTTGCAGGTTCGACCCCTGGCCTCGCTCAGTGGGTTAAGGATCCGGCGTGGTTGTGAGCTGTGGTGTAGGTCGCAGACGTCGACCCAGACCTCCCCACCTGCCTCTCACGGTCCTCCTGCTCCCGGTCCCGGTGGGGAACACAGGCCCCCAGACATCCAAGCGGCGGGCGGGCCGGGGGCCTGTCGGTGACATCCGCTGTGGTCAGCATTCATTGACACCTGCCCTGCGCCAGGGGCCCTGCACCCCCTACTCCGGCTGTCACACCCCAGGCTGGTGGCACCGGGCCTCAGTGAGACAAGGACCATCTGGCGGTGCAGTGAGCGAGGCCGGCTGTCCGGAAGCGGTTAAGTGCAGGCCCCTGCAGCTCCTGGGCCCCAGAGGAGGAAGGCCACGCCCGGCCTGACCTCACCCCCCGGGGGGAAAACCACCAGGACGCGCCAGCCGCACCAGCCCGAGCTCTGCGCCTCCTGCGCCTCCTGCGCACAGCGACCTGCAAACCGAGGCACTTCCTCTCTGCTGGTCCCCGGGAATCAGAGCGTCATTCTGGGCCCCACCCACCCCAGGAGGCTTGGCAGGTTCTGAGGAGACGCCCCGTAGGGGTAGCCAGCCTCACCCTTCCTTGCCTCCCCAGGCTGCATTCCTGGGACCGGGAGCTCCAGGCACCATGGGAGGGAGGGTGGCGGGGGTCCCGCCGGCAGGTGCACAAGCGTGAGGGCTGTGGCTGCGGGGCGGTGAGACCGGAGCCTCGGTGAGCGTCCCACTCCTCCGCCCAACGCCGCCCTCCTCCCAAACCTCCCCTCCCCCAAGCCCTGAGGGCACCCCAACTCCAAAGGGTGAAGGGATAGCCACAGCTCCCCATTGCAAAGACCCCAGGAGGCAGGGAGGAGGCGGGGTGGGGAGGCCCAAGCCTGGCCTTGAAGGTCGGCGTTGCAGACCGACTCCTGGTTCAGTTCAAAGAGTCTGGGCGCCTCCCCCACGTGATCCCCCTGATGCGTGGGAGGGGTTCCCAAGTCCCTGCCTGCCTGGGCCCAGAGTAAAACCTGAGACCCCCCCCCAACACTCCCAGCTGGGACGGCTCTATTCCAGCGCTCCCCCTCCACACCTGACTTCAAAGACCCCCTGGGAACTTGCCCCTGGGGCCAGAGTGCAGACCAGCCCCGCCCCTGCTGGCCTGTGACCCTGGGGAGACCCTCTACCCTCCAGCTCGGGGGTCCTCCTCTCCGAGATGAAAATTGCCTACTTTCTGCCTGGGGGGTGCACACACGGACAATGGGACAGCGTGGTGAGCCTGGTGGGGCCCGGCTCCTGGAGCCCGACCCTCCCGCGGCCTGATGGCTCCCTTCCGCCTGGGCCCACCCGAGTCCTCTCCACCTGTGTTCTTGCTGCCGTGAAACAGAGGCAGGGACGCGTGCTGAGGACAGCAGAGGAGGCCGCATTCCAGGTCCAGGAGCCACACAAGCCTCCAGGGGGAGGTAACCGTGGGACCTGAGTTCGCAGCTGGAGGCCCACTCCCGGCACCTGAGCAGGAGACAGGCGGGCGTCCGCGGCTCACCACTGTGCGGAGGGGGCTCCAAGGCACAGCTACCTTGCTTCCAGCCTGGCCCTCAGGCCCCTGGATGCGCTGCTCCAGTGACCAGGGCGAGGGGCCAGTTGCTTCCCCTCAGGTCTCCAGAGCTGGGCTTGGAACATTTTTTCTTTTTTTTTGTCATTCTAGGGCTACAAGTGCAGTATATGGAAGTTTCCAGGCTGGGGGTAGAATCAGATCTGCAGCTGCCGGCCTTCGCCACAGCCACAGCAACGCGGGATCTGAGCCGCGTCTGCGACCTACACCACAGCTCACGGCAACGCCAGATCCTTAACCCACTGAGTGGGGCCAGGGTTCAAACGCACATCCTTATGGATAATAGCTGGGTTCTTAACCTACTGAGCCACAGTAGGAACTCCTAGGCTTGGAATCTTAATTCCCACTTGAGAAATATGTCCAAAGTCATGTGGCTGAGCACGGGGTGAAGCCCCTCCAAGAACCACAGTGCTGCCCACATGGACCGAGAGCCACCGAGGATGTTGCAGGTCAGTCCTCTGCTTCGGAGGCTTCAGTGACCTCAGAGCAGGTGCCCGGTCACTCTTCAGTCCCCAGGCTGAGTGTGGACTGTACACAGCGTCCTGTACCAGGCTGGACACAAACCCCTCCCTCTTTCCTGGGACTCCAAGTCTGTGCTCAGAACTTGGATAAAACCCAGGGGCTTACGCTTTTTCCAGACCAAGTTAAAAATCGGGTTCAGCATCTTGGGCACAAGAAGCATACCCAGTAAAGATCTGTCACACGAACGGCCTGCAGCTGTTGACAGGGCCACCCAGGGTCTGGACTGGCCGGAACAGTCCAGTGTATGCTGGTGCCAGTCTCACAACTGTGGCACCCTGTTTCCTGTGCCCATGCCCCATGTGGCCACCCTAGGTACAGGTCACCCTAGGTACAGAAAAAAGCCCTGCCTGGGAGAAGGGAGAGCACAGGAAGAGGCGCGTGGATGAAGGAGGGAGTCCCCGGGGAGGAACTGTGCCCTTCTGCAGGGAGAGACTTTTATGACCACAGCAGACGGGTGCCTGGCACTCGGGGGGCTCAACACCCCCCCAAGACTTCGGGGACGGCCGCT
Source organism: Catagonus wagneri (assembly GCA_004024745.2). Classification (NCBI taxonomy): domain Eukaryota; kingdom Metazoa; phylum Chordata; class Mammalia; order Artiodactyla; family Tayassuidae; genus Catagonus; species Catagonus wagneri. The sequence goes on along the minus strand of PVHT020000041.1, from coordinate 56,448 downwards.
CTTCCCAGACCCGGGCATCGTCCATCGCACACGAAGAGCAGCCCTGCTCTCCCGGAGTGCTCATTCTGCTGGGGGCGGCTGACCACCATCAAGGAAATGTCAGAGGATGAGGCTGGGGCGGGGGGGCGCTGCTTTACTGAGGAAGCCCGGGAGACCCTCCCGGGAGCAGTGACATGGGGCAAAGATCTGAAGAGGTGAGGAGTGGGTCAGGCAGACACCTGGGGAAGCAGCAGGGCAAAGGCCCGGAGGGGGGCACGGAGGAGGGCCGCATGGCTGCAGCCAAGACAGCTTGGGCAGGGCAGGGACACCCGGAGACTGGCAGGGTGGGCCTGGTCACCATGGCTGTAAGAATCTCAGCTTTGACTCCGAAACAGACACCTCCTTGAGGAATGGCCAGCAGGGGGGCGGGGGGAGGGGGCGCGGGGCAGGTGGGAAGCTATTCATCCATCTAGAGCAGGAGTTTGCAACTTTTTCTTGCTGGAGAGCAAGTATTCCTGGCTTTGCCCGTCACACAGTCTCAACAGCAGCTCCGCAACTCGCAACTCGGCCTGCGTGAGGAAAGCAGCTGTAGGTGGTCCGTGAATGAATGGGCGAGCCTGTGTTTCATTCCAACTAACTCCATTCAGGACACTGACATCTGAATTTCATACAACTTTCAGGCCGTGAAATACGTTTTTAATATTTTTCCCCCAGCCATTGAAAAACGAGAAAATATTCTTAGCTGGAGAGCTGAACATAAACAGGTGGCAGGCAAGACTTGGACTGTGGCCGTGGTCCGCTGCCCCCGGAGCTTGCCGACAAACATCCACCGCCCTGTGCCAGGCAGCACTCCAGGAGGCTGGCTCCGGCAGTCAGAACAAAAGAACAGAACCCTGCTGCCGGATACCCGGTAATAAAGTCATTTACGGAGGGCTGAGAAGGACCTAAGTCCTCACCCGCCTGGCTCAGTCACAGGAGACAGGCGCTGAAGCCTGGGTGCAACCAGTGGTAGAGGGGCGCAGCCACAGAGGAGGGGGGTCACGGAGGCCAGCGCGGGCGCTCCGGGCAGATGGGGGGCGTGCCCCACTTATCTCACTGAACAAGGCCAATCATTGTTTCATTTGTTGTTGCTGTTTGTTTGGCCTTAGCGGCTGGCACGTGGAAGTGGCTGGGCTAGGGATCAAAACTGAGCCGCAGCTACAGCGATGCCAGATCCTTAACCCACTGCACAGACAGGGCCTGGGACAGAACCAGGCTGGATCTTTAACTTGCTGCACCACAGCAACTTCTAATAATTTTTTTTTTTTTTTCATTTTAGGGCTGCACTGGCAACATAAGGAGGTTTCCAGGGTAGGGGTCTATTCGGAGCTACAGCTGCCAGCCTATGCGACAGACACAGCAACGCCAGAATCGAGCGGCGTCTGTGACCTACACCACAGTTCAGGGCAACGCCAGATCGTTAACCCGCTGAGCAAGGCCAGGGATCGAACGCGCTACCTCATGATTCCTAGCGAGATTCATTAACCGCTGAACCACTAGGGAACTCCAGTAACTTCTAATAGTGGTTGAATGAGACTTCCTAGTCATTACATTAAGACTACTGAAATGAAGGTATGCCTCATTTTCATGCAAAATTAGCTGTAGTCTAAAACAGGGTGGGCTTCTGGGCCAAATTCAGGCTACAGAATATACCTGGCCTGCAGAGAAATTTGTATCAGGAAATTGTACATTAAATGGCCGGATGTCTTACATATACCGAAAGACAACCAGAGTTCCGCCTGGTCGGCATCTGTCGCCGCTGGGCCGCCACGCGAGCGGCTGCTCGGAAGCCACAGCCCGCCAGTCCGGGGCCTCCCTGTGCCGGCCACTGCAACGGAAGGATTCCTCTCGCCCCCGGCCCCTACAGGGGTTAAGTTTTAATCCCCGTTCTACAGTGAACGAGGCCGCGCGAGGCAGCACCTTATCGCCTTAGACTTAAGGGCTTAAGTGCACCCAGCACGTGATGCAGAGTCCTTCGGAGCCCCTCTGCGAGAAGGACACTAGGCGCTGTTTCGGGGTAAGCCGGGCTCAGGGCTCCCGCGCTGCTGGGCTCCCCTCCTCGCGGGCCCCGGGGCTCCGCGGCCGGCCGGGCTACCTGCAAGCACCTGCTGGCAGAACCCAGCACCCGCCGCGCAGCAGGCCTCGGTGCCCTCGCATGTCTGCAGCCGGTCCACCGCCTACCGCTGAGCCGCCGGGAACACGCAGCGGCCCGCCCTTGTGCCACTCCAGCCCCTCCAGCCGACCCGGGGCCCCGACATTGCAGTCAGGAACTGCGCGCGGAGACTGCGCCTGCGCAGACCGCCCACACTGCCTCGGGGGCGGTGACTGCGCCTGCGCCGTCGGCCCGCATAGCGCCAGGGCGGAGACTGCGCCTGCGCAGTCGGCCCGGACCGCACCGTCGGCGACGCCTCGGCCGCTCGAGCTGCCCATCCGGCCGCCCCGGGGTGGGACGGGCACGCGGGCATCGCGCCTGCGCGCGCCGACCCCGCTCCCGGCCCCGCCCCGCGCCGCGCGGGGCCCTGGGAGGGGTGCAGCGTCCGGCGGCGTCGCGGGCGGGCGGCGGCGGCGGCGGCGACGGCGGTGGCGGCGGCGGCGGGAGGGGCGCGGGGGCAGACAAAGCCCCGGCTAATGAATGAGAGCGCGTCCGCCTGCGCGGCCGTCGTCCGCAGCCGGGCCGGATTCGCCCCACGCCGGGCGCCCGCGGTGAGTGAGCGACCGGCACCGGCTCTGCCTCAGCCGCGAGCTCGCGCCCAGGGCCAGGCGGTCCCGGAGCGCCGTCGGGGCCGGGGGCCGGGGGTGCCGAGGCGCGGGGGTCGGAGCTGGGGGAGTCGGGGCGGGGGCCGGGGTCGCGGGGTCGGGGAGCGGCGTCGGGGTCCGGGGGTCGGCGAGCGGGGGTCGCCACGGTGTCGCCGGGCCGGGACTTGGGGGCGCGGCCTCTCGTCGCCGGGACCCCGCCCTGGCCGCCCGACTCGGCCGCGGTGGCTGAGCGCGGGGCCGCCCGAACCCCGCGCCCCCGGCCCCGCTGACAGCTGGCGCGCGGCGGGCCGGGCCCGACGGTCACACCCGGGCGCATTTTCCGGGCCGCAGGATCTGGTCGAAGAAGCGGCCCAAGTGGGGGAAAGTTGGTGTGGACCCCGGCCCGGCTCCCGCCGCGGGGACGGGGCGGCGCGCGGGCCGCGGGGCTGGAGAGCGGCGCCGCGGCGGAGGTGCCGGGCCGGGCTGAAGTTGATGAGCTGACCACGCGGGTGCCTGTGCGCGCGGGCCGGGCCCGAGGGGCCGGAGTCGTCCGGCAGGACCGGTCCTGGGACGGCGGTCTCGGGCCGGCGGCCGGCAGCCCTTCGCAGCAGCTGACAGGTGTTCGTTGGGTGTCTTTCCTGAAGTACTTTGTCCTCTGCCACCGCAACGAATGACCTTACAAGTTATGTCTTCAGGGTTTTTCTCTAGATACCATAGTGTCTCGTTTTCAGTGCACTTTGAGGAAGAGACAGCCAAGGGCCTTATTTACATATGTCTTAGGAAGCAGATGAGACGAGTCCTTTTTACTGCATGCCTCTGTTGCTTTTCAGTTATTGTGTATGTTTCTGGGTAGGACCATTCAAATTTAATTAGCAAAAACGTGAATCAAATTATAAAGCATAATTTCAAATATTTTTCCAATTGGGGTTGCTTTTCTGGACCAAAGTAAATGTTGAGTCATTTGTGTGTCTTGTTTTTCCTTTTTCCGTGACCCACACCACCCCCCACTGCTTATGAATTGCCAGCCCCCTCGACTCTGTATTTGGGGTTTCTTTCAGTGGGTGCATGCACTTCTCTGGAAACAAGTCCCTGCCAAGCTGAGCCATCAGGAGAAGCTGCTGTTGGCATTTTCATGTTTGTAAAAAAGGGAAGTTATTTGTTTTGAAGTTAACTCTGATCAGATCAAGTCTATAGTTTTAAGAATTGCACTTCAAACTCTCACGAGGCCAGTCAGCTTAATGCAGGCGCCTTCTTGTGACTTTTTATATAGAATTTGTTTGTTTTGTTTTTGCTTTTTAGGGTGAAGCCTGCAGCACATAGAAGTTCCTAGGCTAGGAGTGGGATTGGAACTTCATTTGCTGGCCTACACCACAGTCACAGCAACACTGGATCCTTAACCCACTGACTGAGGTCAGGGATTGAGCCCACATTTTCATGGAATACTAGTCGGGTTTGTTACCCCTGAGCTACGTGGGGAAACTCCCATATACAAGTATTTTTGATGTCTTCTTTATATCATGGTGATAAAATTAGGAAACGAAAAAGAATTTAGTTGAGATATTATTTATTTATTTTGTCTTTTTAGGGCCGCACCCCCAGCATATGGAGGTTCCCAGGTTAGGGCTTGAATCAGAGCTGTAGCCACCAGCCTACACCACAGCCACAGCAACGTGGGACCTGAGCCGCATCTGCCATCTGCGACCTACACCACAGCTCACGGCAATGCCAGATCCTTAACCCACCGAGCGAGCCAGGGATCGAACCCGCATTTTCATGGATACTGTTTGGATTTGTTATCACTGAGCCACAGTGGGAACTCCTAGTTGGAACGTTTAAAAACTTTAGGAGTTCCCGTCGTGGCTCAGTGATAACAAATCCAACCAGTATCCATGAAAATGCAGGTTCGATCCCTGGCCTTACTCAGTGGGTTAAGGATCTGGCGTTGCTGTGAGCTGTGGTGTAGGTCGCAGACGCGGCTCGGATCCCGCGTTGCTATGGCTGTGGTGTAGGCCGGCAGCTGTAGCTCTCATTCAACCCCTAGCCTGGGAACCTCCATATGCCACAGGTGCGGCCCTAGAAAAGGCAAAAAAACAAAAACAAAAATAAAAAGTTCTCTAAGCTGAATTTCAATTATGAATTTCCGTACAAAGTCATTTTGTGAGTTTGTACTGAGGGTTTTCTAGTGGGACGTCCTCGCAGGGACACACACATCCTGTGATCCTTCAGCAGAGTGTGTCTGCTTGTCATGATTTACATTTTCTCAGGAGAAGATGCAGCACAGCTTTAGAGAGGTTCTGTGAACCTTGCAGGATGTTCACTGCTCTGTTGGAAGAAAGCTCTTTGAGTCCGCCTCCAGGTGACCGCTTGACAGCCCCTCCCCCCAGCCCTGTCCTGGTTAATTCCTGATCTTTTGGGGGCTTGAAAACTCTGCTCTTTTTTTCAAATGTCACTGTGCATGCAAGGAGGTCTGTGCGTAGCTCAAGCTGTGCGAAGAATGTTCCCAACACACTGGAAAAGGTCCTAAGTGAATTATGAGGGTCGTTGGTTGGATTCTGTGTCTGTGCACAGGCGCTGCTGCCATGTTTATGCGGTGTAGGAAGTGTGTGTATCTGTATTTCAGATCCCTGCCCGGCGTGGCGTCTGAGGGTGCCCGGGGCCAGGCAGTGACAGCGGTCAGTGCTTCCTCCCCTTGGCGTCGCGTTCGCTCTTCTCTGGGCCCGGCTTCAGCCCCTTCTTCATCTGAAGGCTGCTCCGAGTGAGCGGCCTCTGGCTCCCTCGCCAGCGTCCCGTTTCCCTCCGGGCTGCTCTGCACACACGTGCTGCCCGCCAGCGAGTGTCAGTCCTGCATTAGCAGTTGATGTGGACTTGATAGAAGCTCCAGGAGGAGCCATTGTTCCCGTTGCCGTTTTTGTATCCTGCTGTATTCAGCTGCATGAAAAGCTCCGTTCGCCTCTAGCGCTCACTGTCCTGCGCCTCTCGGTTTTGGCCTCCTTCAGTGCCTGGATTTCAGTGGATTTCAGAGCAGCCATCCTCCAGGTGTTCAGCGCTTTTGAGCCCCCGTCCTTCCTGCCTTCTCCCTCACCCGGCTCGTCATTGCCTGGATGCTCGTCATTACCGAGTATTTCAGATCACTTCCCCGCCACGGCTTGGTAGGAACATTTGGCCGTTGGGGTCCTGGGAGGCACTGTTAGGCACGAAGTGGAGCGTTTTGCTTCTGGGGCCACCTGTTTCTGAGGACAGGAGCGCCTGGCTCTGCCTGAGGTGTCCGCTCCCCTCTGCTCTGAACCCGGCGTTGTTCCGCCTGCTGAGAGCAGCAGTGGCTTTTAAAAGAAGTTCTCGGGAGTTCCCTGGTGGCTCAGCAGGTTAAGGACCTGGTGTTGTCACTGCTGGGGCTCTGGCTACAGCTGTGGCATGGGTTCGGTCCCTGGCCCAGGAATTTCCACAGGCCGCAGGCGAGGCCAGGAGGGAAGAAGGAGAAGTTCCTGCCACTCCGTAGTGATGGTGGGGACAGACTTAACCACGAGGAAAAGGCCGGGTGGTGCTGCAGGGCACAGGCAGGCCGGGGCGGGGCCCGGAAGCCCTACTTTAGAGGGAGGCCCGGGCACCTTGGAGTGGAGGCCCTGCGTGAGCAGCATCGCGGTGGGGGCGCTGTCCCCTCCGAGCCCATGTCCCGTCCTGAGGCCCCTCCCCGGCCCCTGCTCTCACTCAGGTGAAGGCCTTTCGGCAGCGCAGCCCAGCTCTTGCCCGGTGAAGTCTGCCTGTCACAGACCGCAGACCCCGGGGCGCTGTCCGGGCTGGGGACCCAGCCCCGTGGCCGTGTGGCCCCGCGCGGCCCGTCCTGCTTCCACAGCCCTGTGGATGTGAACTGAGGGCCCGACCTCCACCCGAGGCTGCTAGCCGAGCCCTCCCGGTGCCCTGCCGGCCGCAGGGAGCAGCCTCGGGCACTGGCTGCCCTTTGTCACAGGCCGCGTTCCGTGTCCTGGAAGTAAAAGGTCACTTGACTCTTCCAGCAGCTTGTAGCCATGGCACTAACCCAGACCTACAAGGTAGCTGGCGGGTGGAGGGGACCCTTGGAAGGCCTGGGCGCCCAGCACATGGCAGGCTGGGGGCGGTCGTGGCTGCGCTCTGCCCTGGGGGCCTTGCCGGGCTCGGCCCGTCTGGGGAAAGGGCCGCGCGCGTCCAGGGCTCGGAGGCCGTACGCCTGGCGCCTGCCTCTGGCTGCCGGTGGCGGCGGCGGGCTCCTCAGGGCCTCCCTCATCGCGGCACCTGCCGCGTCGCCCCGTTGCCCTTAGGCGCGGGCACTGTGGGGCCGCCTGGGCCCTGACTCCTGCGTGGACCTGGCAGCTCCTTGAGAGCCCCTGGGCCGCAACTTGAAAATAGGTCCCGTGTCCCGGAGACGGGTGGCCCGCGGCGCTGCGCCTGTTCCCAGATGGGATCCCGTCGCAGTGTCAGCTGCCACCCCCACCGGGCCGTGGTTTTAAGGGAACTTCCGCTGTCACCTTGTTCACCTCTCGGGGTGCTTTTCCTCGGAGAGAAGGCGAGGCGATGGCCTTCTGCCTGCTCAGCGGCATCGCCGTGGAGGAAGAGGGCCAGGAGTCCCTGTGACCCCCGGTGGCCAGCCCGCCATCACATCCCCAGTGTGTTTATGAGCTGTTTTCTCTAAGCCAGGGCCTAGTCTAGGTCACGGCCGAGCATGTGAGCTCTGAGCCCTCCTCCACCCCCAGCACCCCAGTTTATTTCCATGCCAGTGACTTCTTTTTTGGCTGTACACTCGGCATGCAGAAGTTCCCAGGCCAGGGTTCAAACCCGCACCACAGCAGCAACCAGAGCCAAAGCAGCGGCAGTGATGGACCTGTAGCCCGCTGGGCTCTGAGGGAGCCTCAGGACACTGGCTTTCAGAAGAGACTTGGCCAGTTGTCTTGCGAATGTCCCCTGTTCTGGGTTTCTTTGCTCTTTTTCTGCTTGTCATTTACACTGAGCCCTTTAACCGCGGGTGCTTAGGGACACAGACCCTCCGCCAAGTCAAGAGATCGGAGTCTAACTTCTGGACGCCCTTGGCCTCCAAGGCTCCTCCCATCTCGGGTTCCAGCTCCTGGGACCGGCCTCTCCACGCAGGTGGTGCTGGGCTTCCCGTAGCGCATCTGGGAAGCCGCCCTGCTGGGACTGATGCCGCTGATCTTCCTGGGTTTCTGTGTCCCCGGCCCTGTGTCTGTTCAAATCCTCTGGGGGTGCAGATAGTTAATAACTGACAAGTTGGGGCCCCTGCGAAGCTGCTTCCATCATCCCGGCTGCACTTCCTGCTCCCTCCCCTCTTTTCCAGACCTTTCCCCCTTCCTTTTCCAGCTGTTTCTGCAGGGCTTTGGTTCCCTCAGTGCCCAGAGGTGTTCAGAAACCAAAATGTAGGCATTAGCCGCGTTTGTGAGTTACTGCAGCTTTAAGCGCTTGTCTGGGGGCAGAGCTAAGGCATACGTTGCTAAAACAGGGAGAGGTCATACAGATCTTTCTGATCTTTTCTTTTTGGGGGGCTGCTCCTGCGGCATATGAAAGTTCCCAGGCCAGGGGTCGAATCGGAGCTGTGGCTGCCGGCCTACACCACAGCCACAGCAACGCGGAATCTGAGCCGCGTCTGCAACCTACACCACAGCTCACAGCAACGCCGGATCCTTAACCCACTGAGCGAGGCCAGAGATCGAACCCGCAACCTCATGGTTCCTGGTCGGATTCGTTTCTGCTGCGCCACGAAGGGAACTCCGAAGTGGTGTCTTTTGAGACGCCTCACCTCGAATGTGAAAAATGGAAAAGTGCACTCTATTAGGTATCAAAGCAGATGAGGGCGTTCAGTGAAAGTTGCTGTCTTTTTGTTTGTTTGTTTGTTTGTTTGTTTTTTCTGCGTTTTAGGGCCACACCCGCGGCATGTGGAGGTTCCCAGGCCAGGATCGAATCAGAGCCACAGCCGCCAGCCTACACCACAGCCGCAGCCATATGGCACCTGAGCCACATCTGCGACCTGCACCACAGCTCATGGCAACGCCGGATCCCCGACCCACTGAACGAGGCTAGGGCTGGGACCTGCATCCTAATGGATCCTGGTTGGGTTCGATTCCGCTGCGCCACCACGGGCACAATGACAGTTACTCGCTGTTGGTGAGCCCCTGAGTCTGGGTGGCCGCTGCAGGGCGAGGACTGGGAGACGCCGCCTCTACACTCACTTCTGCGTCACAGCCGCCGTCTGGGAGGTGGTCTCTTCTTTTTTTCCTTTTGACCGTTCTGTGGCTCGTAGCAGTTCCTGGGCCAGGGATCGAACCCAGGCCACAGCAGTGACAAGGCTGGATCCTTAACCGGCTGCACCACAAGGGGACTCCTGGGAGGGAGTTTCTTTAATTCTTGAAACAAAAAATAGCAGTATATTCTCCAAGTCAGGACACATGCGTAAAATTGAGAATATTCCATACATTTTATTTTCTCTAGTGAATGGAAAGGGTCCTCTGATTGGCTGCCTCTGCTTTTAGGTGTTTTTGTCTTTGAAATTTTAAGTTCCAGAAATTTTGGATTTGGGCGCCTCTTATAATTTAGGATGGCTGTGCTCACTATTTGAGCGCAGTAGTGTTTTCTTTTTTGGGATTTTGTTTTATTTTATTTATTTTTTGGCCTTACCTGCAGCATGCAGAGGTTACCAGGCCAGGGATTAACCAGAGCCACAGCAGTGACAACCCCTGAATCCTTAACCCCCAGGCAGCCAGAGAACTCCTGTTTTCCTTAACTATTGTGGTGCTTCCGAGGGCCCCCTAGCCCTCGAGAGAGACGGGTAACAGAGTGTCCCCTGGGGACAGCATTGAAACTGACGAGATTTGTTCCAGAAGGATTGTTTGACTTACTGTCATCGATTACCCTATTTTAAGTTCACATTGATTGCTTTTGTTTTTAGACTGATTTTTATCTGCTAGAAATTGATTTCGTTTTTAGACTGATTTTTATCTGCTGGAGAATGGAATCAGAAGCACGGCGTAACTGGTCCCCGGTGCCTTCCAGGTGCACTGAAAATAGGAAGCCCACCTTGCAAGGCCAGAGGGTCATCGCTGGAGTCTTAGGCCAGGCGGCAGAACCCACCTCTCTGTTCCCGCTTGGGGACAGTCATCAGAGATCCCCAAGGAACGTACTCCTGTTGTGGTTAGAAAATAAGGCTGACGTGGTTTTTTGCTTTTTTAACGATTAGTGCTAAAACAGTGGAAAATTATTTTCTTTAGTAGTAAACTGCCAGAGCAAATGACAGCCCCTTTCCTAGAATAGAAACCATGTTGTTATGATTTTGGTGTAAAAATAGCAAAGTGGTATATACAGCATAAATTGGCACAACCTTGTAACTCAGCTGTACCTTAGTAAAAAATTAAAAATTAAAAAAAAATAGCCAAGGAGTTCCCGTCATGGCTCAGTGGTTGACGAATCCGACTAGGAACCATGAGGTTGCGGGTTCGATCCCTGGCCTTGCTCAGTGGGTTAAGGATCCGGCGTTGCCGTGAGCTGTGGTGTAGGTTGCAGACGCGGCTCGGATCCCCCGTTGCTGTGGCTGTGGCAAAGGCCGGCAGCTACAGCTCCTGTTAGACCCCTAGGCTGGAAACCTCCATATGCTGCGGGTGCAGCTCTACATAAAGCCAAAAAAAAAAAAAAAAAAAAAATAGCCAAGCAGTAGAGAACCATAGAATGGAAAACTCGGTCTCTCCTCAGAGCCGCATCGCAGACACATCCGGAGTGGGTGCCCTCCTGCTGGGACGGGCCCTAGCCGGATGGCGCAGCAGAGCTGTCATAGGACAGGTCAGGAAATGAAATGTCCCCTCTGGAGCCACAGCCTCCCACAGTCACAGCTCACGTGGACGTCAAGCGCTCCCTGCTCTCAGTCGGTGTAAGAATCGCACTCCTGGAGCGTCGTCCAGGTTTGCCTGTTTTTCATGCACTGGCCGGAGCTCACGGAGCTCACGGCCACCACCTCGGGAAGTGAGTGTGGAGGGCTGGGCTCCCGCTTCTCAGCTCTGGGCTTTGCCCTCAGGGCCTCTGCTGCGGTTGGCGTCTCTCCCTGTTCTCGCTTCCTCTAAATCAGTCGGTGGATGGATGGGGTTCAGGGTCGCTCTCCTGGCTGACTCCCCCTGGGTGTTGTGCACCCCCATCGGGGCACTAGTGTGTGGGAACCCCCCGCCAGCTCGTGATGCCCACACCTACATGCATACTCATTAAGAAGGTATGAGATAGGGACGTTTGGGCCCAGCCATGGTGTCCTTTTTATGAGCTGGACTTCAGTCCTGGCCTTATCTACTCTTTTTTTTTTTTTTTTTTTTTTTTTTGCTTTTTAGGGCCGCACCCGAGGCATATGGAGGTTCCCAAGCCAGGGGTCAAACTGGAGCTGTAGCTGCCGGCCTACACCACAGCCACAGCAACGCAGGATCCTTAATCCACTGAGCGAGGCCAGGGATTAAACCCACATCCTCATGGATGCTATTCGGGTTCGTTAACCACTGAGCCACAATAGGAACTCCCCCCCCCTTTTTTTTTGTCTCTTTTTAGGGCCACACGTGTGGCATGTGGAGGTTCCCAGACCAGGGTTGAATTGGAGCCACAGCCACCAGCCTACACCACAGCCACAGCAACTCGGGATCTGAGCCGAGTCTTCGACCCACACGTAGCTCACAGCACGCCGGATCCTTAACCCACTGAGCGAGGCCAGGGATCAAGCCGGCGTCCTCATGGATGCTAGTCGGGTTTGTTTCCGCTGCGACACTGGAACTCCCAGGCCTTACCTACCCTTTGGCTACCTCGTGCTATCGTCTGTGTAGGAAACCGAAGAGAAATGCAAGACTCTTCCTCTCTCAGTTTTCAGAATAATGCATCGTGTCCCTGTCACCCTCCAGAGGAGACAGTTGAGGATTTGGTTTTGCTTATGAACTCGTTGAGCTTTAGTGCATTATCATGACCCCTGTTCATGTTCAGATTGTCTCCGCCTTGGGCAGGGGGCCCTCGCGGGCTGGCGCCGGATCCTCCTGGCGGTCCGCGCGCTCAGAGGCTCTGGGCGTGCTCTGCCGCCTCCCTGCCCAGGCCTGGCCCGGTGCCCCCACCCTGCTCTTTGACTGGGAAATGACGGTCCAGACCAGGCCTGGACGACAGGTAGGCTCATTCCTGCTAAGGTGATGCGGATTTGCAGGTCGTGCCAGTGACCAGGGCTCGGGCACGTGTCCTCTTAATTGCCTGGAGAAAGCCTGCTCTTCCTCCCCCAGCTCGCCGCCTCCCGCCCAAGGACCCTGGTTCCCAGGCCTGTGGGGCCCGTCCCAGCGCCTTGCTCTGGCCGCTCGTCGCTGTCTCGGATGACAGTGGCCGTGCAGCTGCCACCTGAATCATTACCGATAGCAATTCAGATACTTTGCACGTGGCAAAGGCCTGTCCCCGTCCCCTTCTTGAGTTCCTCGGGCTCTGCGTTGTGGAGCATCAGCCGGCAGCTGCTGCGCCCTCTCCGGCAGCGCTCAGTCTCGGGCCTGCGAGCAGGTGCGGGTCCGCGCTCCCCCCGTCCTCATGTCAGCGCTTCTCGCTCCAGCTTTTAGTTGAGGCCTGTTCTCTGGTCAGTTTCTCAGGAAGGACTCATGGAAAAATATCTTCTGAATTCTTCCCTGTTCTTTGTTTTTGGTTTTATTTGTTTTTTTCATTTTTGGCCTCCCCGAGTCTTATGGATTTCCCTGGCCAGGGACCAGATCTCAGCAGCAGTCACAGCCTAAGCCGATGGATCTTTAACCCACTGTGCCAGGCCGAGGATCAAACGCTCGCCCCAGGGCTCGCAAGACGTGGCTGCTCCCATTGTGCCACAGTGGGGACTCCTGAGCTCTTGTGCACTGGTAATAGTTCTTCTACGTCCCATACTTGAAAATCAAGTTGACCGGATATCAAATGCTTGGCTCACATATTTTTCTTTTTTTTGTCTTTTTGTCCTCTTATGGCCGCACCCGTGGCATATGGAGGTTCCCAGGCCAGGGGTCGAATCGGAACTGTAGCCGCCAGCCTACACCACAGCCACAGCAACATGGGATCCGAGCTGCATCTGCGACCTACACCACTGCTCACGGCAACGCCAGATCCTTAACCCACTGAGCGAGGCCAGGGCTCGAACCCGCAACTTCATGGTTCCTAGTTGGATTCATTTCCGCTGCGCCACGAAGGGAACTCCCTCACATATTTCTCTTTGAATATCTTAAATATGTTATTCTATTGCCTTCAGCTTAAAGAATTGCTGCTAAACGAACGCCAATTTTATTTTCTTTCCCTTATAAGTGACATTCCCTTTTTTGGCCGGAACGGCATTTCTTTTTCTCCAAGTCCGCTGACTTTCCTAGGAGACACTTACGTGGTAATCGTTGAGGATAGATCTCAGCTCTGTGAGAATGGTTTTCATATTTTTAAACGGTTGAAAGTAATTCACAAAATATTATTTTGTACCACATGAAAATTATGTGACATGCAGATTTCATTGTCTGTAAATAATATTTTATTGAAACAGCTATGCCCCTGCATTAACCCTTCACCTGTGGCTGCTTTTCAGCAGCAGTGACTGAGGCGAGTGGACCAGCAGAGGTCAAACTGCAGAATATCGAGTCTTCGGCCGTCTTTGCCAGAGTTTGCCAAGCTCTGGAAAAGGAGTAGTTTTGTTCTTGTTTTAATTAAGGCCTGCTGGAAATTACACTTTAAGTCATTTAAACTTTTAGTGACTCTTGCCCCTTGAAATGAACCTCCTTTGCCTCCTGCTCTGTCAGTATATGTGGTTTCACAGCTTTTATTTCAGAGTTCTCAGTCTTCTGCCGTCTTGCTTTGTCCCCCCCTTGTTTTCTGCCTAGAAATGCTCTGTGCGTATTTTAGATCTTTAAACTATATTTTAGACTGGTCAGTTTCTCTTGAGTCTATTTTTTTTTTTGTCTTTATGTAGAGCTGCACCCGCGGCATGTGGAGGTTCCCAGGCTAGGGGTCTAACAGGAGCTGTAGCTGCTGGCCTTCGCCACAGCCACAGCAACGCGGGATCTGAGCTGCATCTGCAACCTGCACCACAGCTCACGGCAACGCCAGATCCTTAACCCACTGAGCAAGGCCAGGGATCGAACCCACAACCTCTTGGTTCTTAGTCAGATTTGTTAACCACTGAGCCATGAAGGGAACTCTTTTTTTTTTTTTTTTGCTTTATCTAGGGCCGCACCTGCAGCATATGGAGGTTCCCAGGCTAGGGGTCTAACAGGAGCTGTGGCCGCCGGCCGACGCCACAGCCAGAGCAGCTTGGGTTCTGAGCCGCGTCTGCAACCTACACCACAGCTCACGGCAACGCTGGATCCTTAACCCATTGAGCAAGGCCAGGGATCGAACCCACAACCTCATGGTTCCTAGTCGGATTCTTTAACCACTGAGCCATGACGGGAACTCCTCTCTTGAGTCTTTTATCTGACCTTCATTTCTTCTTCATTAAAAATTTTTCTTTTCTAGGAGTTCCCGTCGTGTCTCAGCAGAAATGAGTCTGACTAGGAACCATGAAGTTGCAGGTTCAGTCCCTGGCCTCACTCAGTGGGTTAAGGATCCAGCGTTGCTGTGAGCTGTGGTGTATGTCACAGATGTGGCTCAGATCCTGTGTTGCTGTGGCCGTGGTGTAGGCCGGCAGCTGCAGCTCTGATTTGACCCCTAGCCTAGGAGCCTCCGTATGCCTTGGGCGTGGCCCTAAAAAGCAAAAAAGGTTTCTTCTCTAATTCTTCTGTTTATATAAAGCAGTTGTCTGTGGTGTTTATTTGTTCGTATGTTGCTTCTAGCTTACTCCTTTTTTAAATGTTTCTTTATAAGATTTCCAGTTATTATTTTTTTTCATATGGATGGTTGTTTTAGTGCCATATTTAATCTCTGCCTATTCCAAGTTACAAAGATTTCTCTAGTGTTTTCTTCTAAAACTTTCATAGTGTTACGTTTTACGTTTGGCTGTTTGATTTATTTTTAGTTAATTTTTTTGTCTGATGTTTTGTTTTTAGTTGATTTTTTTTTCTTTTTTTGGCCACCCGAGGCATACAGAAATTCCCAGGCCAAGGGTCGAATCTGAACTACAGCCGCCGGCCTGCACCACAGCCACAGCAACGTGGGATCCCAGCTGCGTATTCGGCTATACCACAGCTTGTGGCGATGCCAGATCCGTAACTCACTGAGTGAGGCCCGGGATTGAACCTGTGTCCTCACGGATACTAGGCCTAACCTGCTGAGCCACAACAGGGACTCCTCTTTCCACGTAGGACAGTAGCTGATTTAAAGTCTTTGTGTAGTAAGTTCAACCTCTGGCCGTCCTCAGGGCAGTTTCTTTGTGTCCCCCCTGGTGTGGACAACACTTTCCTGCTTTTTTTTTTTTTGCCTGTATATTGATCTTCTCGTTTTTGTTGGAAACTGGACCTGTTTTCCCTTTCTCGTTTGTTGTTACTGCTGGGATTGTGTTTGCTTTTGCCTGCTTCTCCCTTTAGTGACCTTCCTGGACTAATTCTGAAGACTGTACTTGTGGTGTTGAGCACTTGACAGTCTGCCTGGTTAGCGTGGTGTCAGCGGGCGCCTGCTGAGGGATTTCCTTAAATGCTGCCGACAGACGCATCCGCTGTGATTGCTGAGGGCCCTGTGTGTGTGTGTGTGCGCGCGCGTGTACTAGCTGTCACCTTCTGCTTGCAGAGGGCTTCCAGTTCAGCCAGAGGCGAGAGGTTGCAGGTCCCCCGGCCTGTGCGTGGTGCCGCATACGCACGCCCCGCTACAGCCCCAGAGTCTGCCCAGCTTCTCGAAGCTCCCTCTAGACATCTCTTTCCCCAGGTCTTCCTTTGCACCTTTGCTCAGGCTGGGTTTGCCCCTCGGGGCTTGTAGGGTCACGCAGCTGTGAAGTTACGAGAGTGCAGCTGTTTGTGTGCACAGAAGCGCGATCTAGGCTTTCCCCACTGCAGGTCTAAATCGGGGCCAGTAACCACCGTGCCCTGTGAGTGGGGCTTTTCCGGGGACCTGTGCGGAGGTCAGGCGGTGACAGTGCTCTGTGGAGCGAGTGGGATGTGCGGGGGCTGCAGGCCTGCCTCCACTCCTGCCCGGGTGGCCTGGTTCCCGCGGGGAAGAGGACGCCCCGGCCCCGTATCTGCTCGGACATAAACGCTCCTTAGACTCTTGCGAGCGTTTTGTCCTGGACAGCTTGCTGTTGACACTGCCTCGTCACGCTCCCTGTGCTCCGACACTTGCCGGCTCCCTCTGCCCTTTCCTCTTAGTTTCGTCCCCAAGCTGCTCAAGTTCAAGGCTCTTCCCAGCAGATTCCCTTTAAGGGGGGTCTTGGTCCTGGAAGGATGCCTGGGTTGGTGGTTTGGCTCCGGCCTCTTTGCTGACCTTGGACCCGGATGCAGCATCTGCCCTGAGGGGTCAGAGCCCCTCCCAGCACCAGCGGCTCTGTCCTGGGGCTCCCGCTGGTGGCCTGTCAGCTGCTGCGGGATTCTCAGTGTGTCGCATGCCTAGGGTGCTTTCGTCGTCTGCCTGGGCAGATCTGGGCCACACACAGGCCTTGCGTATGTTCAGGGTTTGTTCTCTTTGGCTTATGTTCTGTCTTTTTCTTCAGGGCCGCACCCGCACCATATGGAAGTTCCCAGGCTGGGGGGTCAGATTGGAGCTGTAGCCGCCACAGCCACGTGGGATCCGAGCCGCGTCTGCGACCTACTCCACAGCTCACAGCAACGCCGGATCCTTAACCCACTGAGCGTGCTTGGGTTCGTTACTTCTAAGCCACAGTGGGAACTCCCTTGGCTTATGTTGTAGAGTCAGGGAAATGCTTTGTCAGTTTTGTCTTGTTGGCATCATCCATGGAATTGTGGTTTTGCTGCTCTGGTCCTGTGCTGTATTTCCAGCCCCACTAGCAGTAACTCAGCTCCTGGGTTTAGATGCATAAGGTAACTGGCCACACGTAAGAGAAAACTGACCGAGAACCCTGGACACAGAGCGTGCCTGCTCGCCTTCCAGCCCAGGGACAAAAATGTGTGAGCTGGTGTCCTAGTTGAGAGCTTGTTTCTCTGTGGTGGCGTGGGCTGCCTTTCTGAAACTGCGTTCTGGACACTGCAGGGCTGAGCGAGGAGTCTTTGCTGCTGGAGAAGGTTACGATGTGCAAAGGCGGAGTCAGTGTGATCCTGTGATGTTGGGTGGGGTGTAGGCAGCGGTACCGTGATGCGTGAATGCCTGGTTTTAATCCGCCTGTGCGTGTGTGTGCGTGTGTGTTGATGGGCTTTAGTAAATTCCATCGAAGGGCCTGGAAGGCAGGCCTGCTGGGGGCGGCGGGCACACCAGGGACCTCACCCTCACCCACACCACTGCTGCTTTTCTTACTCTTGTTTTCGTGCGTCCCTGAGCAGTGTCTGACAGTGCTTCTATTTCACATTAATTTCTACAGGAATGTTTTTGCCAAGTATTGAATTCTGGGTTGGCTTTTATCTTTTTCACGACCATGAAGATAATCGTTCGTTTGTCTCCTGGTTCACGTTGCTTCTCTTGAAAAGTTGGCGGCGCGTCTAGTTACTTTCCTGTATGGCAGTGCGGCAGCGCCTGCTGGGGGCTCTCGCGTAGCCGGCACTGCTGTGTCGCCTGCTGGGGACTCTCGGGTGGTGACCGTGCAGTCACCACCGGCTTCCGCGGTCAGCAGCCCCTGGCCCGTCTTGTTTATCTGTATCCACCCTCTCGATTGTTTTAAAGCAGGTACCAGAAGTCACGTTGCGTTTGGTTGTTTCATGCCTTGAAAAGATGGCGTTCTCTAAAAAGTTTTATTCACAAGACCTTTATACTTTAATAAACTTAGAATTACTGAATATCAAATATAATTCAGTATCCACATCTCCCACACTGAAAGCTGTTCTTATGCGGTTAGTTTGCTAGTTCAGACCAGGACTCCAGCGCCGTTTGCTAGTTAAACTGTATCGTTGGTCCTGTAGAGTTCCCCGCAGTCTGGACCCGGCTGACGCTTCCCGCCGGGAGTAGATGTCTTCCTCTAGCCCTTGGAGTTTTGCCACCTGGCTCATCTTGCGCTTTTTGCACTTTTTTTTTTGGCCTCACCCACAGCACGGGGACGTTCCCGGGCCAGGGATGGAAGCTGCATGACCCGAGCTGCAGCAGTGATGACGCCAGATCCGAAAGCCGCGCCTCGCGGGAACTGCGCCCTCTTTCCTGTTTTAGCCTTGCCCCGGGTTTGTAGGGGGTCCCGAGTCTGGCCGCGTGGCTCCTGCGCCCTCGCCCCCTTCCCGCCCTGCGTGGGCGGCCTCTTCCCGCCATGCACCCGCCGCGTCTCCCACGCTCTCGCCGCCCTTCGCACGTGGAGGGAGAAATCTTGCAGGTTGAAGTGCGACAGCCCGGGTCAGACACCTGTCACCAGGTGGCCCAGGAGGGTGGCTCTCTGTTCTCGTCACCGTGCTCGTGAGGCCCTCAGAGAGAGTCGGGGTCCAGCCCGCCGAGGGGAATGGAGCACAGGCTCGGCCGGGACTGAGGTGGGGCCCCGCCGGGAGGCACAGTGACCTGGCATCCTGGGACCGCCCTGAACTTACTGAGCTCCAGCGCCTTTTTGTAGTGGCCTTCAGACCTCTGGTCCCTAGAGAGCCCTCTCTTCCGTCACTGTCCCCTTCTGACCCGCCTGGTGCTCGGGACCCTCCAGGGGATGTTGGGTGCAAGCCTGAGACGGGCGGTATTCTGGCCTTGTTTCCAGGCCTTCACTTTTTTTTTTTTTTTTTGTCTTTTTGCCTTTTATGTAGAGCTGCACCCGCGGCATATGGAGGTTCCCAGGCTAGGTGTCTAACAGGAGCTGTAGCTGCCAGCCCTCGCCACAGCCACAGCCACGCGGGATCTGAGCCGCGTCTGCAACCTTCACCACAGCTCGTGGCAACGCCGGATCCTTAACCCACTGAGCAAGGCCAGGGATCGAACCTGCAACCTCATGGTTCTTAGTCGGATTCGTTAACCACTGAGCCACGAAGGGAACTCCTCCAGGCCTTCACTGTTGAGGGTGACACTTACTGTATGGTTTTCCTAAAAGCCCCTCGAAGGGTTGAGAAAGTTCTCTTCCTGCCAAGCTGAGAATTTGTGTCATGAACAGGAATAGAAATGAGGTTGAATGTTTGTACATCTAATGATCGGACCGTATAGTTTTCTTACTTTTTTCCATTACTATTGAGAATTATATTGGTTGATTTTTACTATTAAAGCAAACATTCTCTGATAAACCCCACTTACTCAGGATGTTTGGTAGTTAATAGAGTACTCAGTTGGATTGGTTACATTTTCGAGAACTTGCTACTTTTTCTTAAGGTTCCTCTCTGGTGGTAGGGCTATGAACCTGACTGCTGGTTTTGGTGTCAGGGTAATGTCACCTCATAAAAAGAGTTGGGAAGTGTTTCTTTTGTTTTCTGAAAGAGTTTATATTTCATTGGTCCTTTTTTTTTTCTTTAATGTTTGGTGGCATTCACCAGTGAAGTCATCTTTTTTTTTTCCTTTCTTTTTAGAACCGCACCCGTAGCATGTGGAGGTTCCCAGGCTAGGGGTCTAATTGGAGCTGCAGCTGCCAGCCTTCGCCACAGCAACAGCAATGCAGGATCTGAGCCACGTCTGTGACCTACACCACAGCTCATGGAAACACCGGATCCTTAACCCACTGAGTGAGGTCAGGGATCAAACCCTCATCCTCATGGATACTAGTTGGGCTCTAACCCACTGAGCCACAATGGGAACTCCTAAGGGAAGGTTTTTAACTACAAATTTAATTTTTAACATAGATGTGGGGCTGTTCAGGTTACCTGTTCTTTATTGAGTTTCTGTAATATGTAATTTCTGTCTTCCCTTTTTTTTCTCTGATCAGAGTCTATGTAGAAGTTTGTAAATTTTAGCGATCTTTCCCAAGAACCAGTGTTTGGTTTCACTGATTTTTTTTTTCCCTTACCCCCTCCCTGTTTCATTGATTTCAAATCTTTTCTTTATTGTTTTCTTTGGGATTAAATTTGCTTTGCTTTTCCGTATGGTTTTTTTTCTTTAGCCCCAGCTTAGTGTAGAGCTGTTACTGCGAAGGTGTGTTGGACGTCTCAGACCCCTGTTCTGCTGCCGGTTTCTCGTTCAGCCCCCACTGTCAGAGACCGCTCTTTGTTTGCTTTCAGCTCTTTACGATTGTTGAGATTTGCTTTGTCATCTGGAGGCCAGCCTGCCCTGAATGCTTCCTGTCCGCCTTTAAGTAGGACTATTCTGTTGCTGTCTGGACTTTTCCAGAAATGTCCAATAGGTCACGTTCGATAATAGCGTTTTTAAGTCTTCTCTTACCTTTACTGATTTTCTCGTTTGCTCATTCGGTTAACCATTGAATGGGGGTGTGAAATTCCACCTGTAGTTGCGGCTGAGCTGGTCTCCCTTTGGGTCTGCAGTTTTGCTTCGTGTATCAGAAAGGTCTGTTAGCAGACATGTGCACAACGATGATCCGACCGCTTGGCTGGGTTACGTGGTGTCCCCAGCCGTCCGGGAACGGTATTCTTAACTCTTCACCTGGAGCCAGCCGAGCCACGCCAGCCTTCTTCTGGCTGCTGTCAGCGGCTGCACCTTTTCCGTCCATTCCCCTGGAACCTCCTTGTGTCTCATGTTTAAAGTGTTTTTTGTAGGCAGCAGAGTTGGTCTTACTTTTTCTTCAGTCTGACAATCTCTGCCTTTCTTAAAATGCAACTTTTAAATGAGGCAAGGCTCTCCCGTTTCTCCTTTCCACTTTTAAGAGACTGAAAAGACAAGCCACAGACTGGCATTATATACCTGATAGAGGACTGCTTTCCAGACATGTAGACAACTCTCAGAACTCAACAGGAAGAAAACACACCAGCCGAATAAAAACGTGGGCAAGATGCACACGGCAAATAAGCATATGAAATGTTCAGCATCTTCACTCATTTAGGGAACTGCATATTAAGACCGTGATAAGATTCCCCCACACACCTATTAGAAGGGCCGAAGTTACAAGGACAGAGCTTTCCCAGGCTTGGTATTATCTTTTCACCATCTTTTTCTGACTTTTGTATGGGCTGTTTTTTCTCTTTCATTTCCACTTTTGTCTTCTAAGGTATACACATCCTTGTTTTATTTATTTGGGATTTTCGTAGTGGTCCTGTGCTGTTAGTTCATATCTTTAATTTACAGACTCCTTCAGGTAATTTACGCCCTGTCTTTTATGCTGTAAGATATTCTTTTCTCCTCCTCTCCAGTTTTGAGCTATCTTTGTCATATATTTTATTTCCAGATTTTGTTGCATGTACTATAAACTTCTCAGTGAATTATTATTCTTGCTTTATGTAGACAGTTATTTTTTATTTATTTATTTATTTTGGCTCTCCGCGGCATGTGAAAGCTCCCTGGGCCAGGGAGCACACCTGTGCCGCGGCCGTGACCCAGGCCGCCGCAGGGACGACAGCAGGCCCTTAGCTCACTGTGCCACAAAGAGAACTCCGGTAGTCAGTTGGCTTTAAAGAGACTGGTTAAAAGTCAGAAAAATACTTTTTTTCGTGTCTGTCTACGTATTTACCATTTCCATGTTCCGAACGGTTTAAGTGTAAATCTGATTTCCATTTAGAATCATTGAGTATACACCTCAATGGCCGTAAGTGGAGTCACAGTTACCGTGCTGCTGTCTGTTTCCAGATCACTTCCGTTGTCCTGGGCAGAGACTCTGTACCTGTTACTAGGCATTGCCTGCCCGTAGCCGCCTCCCCCGTCCCTGGCGACCTTGTGGCTGTTTTCTGTCTATGTGGAGCTGACCTCTCCAGGGCCTCGTTAGAAGTGGAAACACACAGGATTTTTTCTTTTGTGTCTGGCTTAGGACTTATTTCATTGAGCATAATGTCTTCAGGGTCCATCCACGTTGTAGCAGGGGTCACATTTTCCTTCCTTTTTGGGCTGAATAATACTATGTGTGCCTGCAGACCACAATTCGTTATCTGTTCATCTGTTGATGGACACTTGGGTTATTTCCACCCTTGACCATCGCAAACAGTGGGGCTTGTGAGCATCGGTGTGTTCAGGGCTTTGGGGTATTACCAAGCAGTGGAATTATTGGATCATATCCTAATTCTTTGTTTAGCTTTTTGAGGCACCAACAAACTTTCCGTAGCAGCCGCACCATTTTTAATCCCTTTAACAACAGTGCACAAGGGTTTCAACTTCCCCACATCTTTGCCAGCACATTTCTCTCTTTAAGTAATAGCGTCCAGGTGCACCTGAAGTGATAGCTCATTGCGGTTTTATTTATTATTTATTTATTTATTTTTGTCTTTTTCTAGGGCCACACCCTAGCATATGGAGGTTCCCAGGCTAGGGGTCTAAAAGGAGCTGTAGCCACCGGCCTACACCACAGTCACAGCGACGCGGGATCCGAGCTGCGTCTGCAACCTACACCACAGCTCACGGCAACGCCGGATCATTAACCCACTGAGTGAGGCCAGGGATCGAACCCGCAACCTCATGGTTCCTAGTCGGATTCGTTAACCACTGCGCCACAACGGGAACTCCTTATTGCGGTTTTAATTTGTACGTGTGGAATGGCTGGTGGAGCATCTCGCTTGCTCATTGGCCATATCTAGCACTTCTTTGGAGAAAAGCCGACTCAGTCCTTTACCCATTTTGTAATTGGGATGTTTGGTTGATGAACTGCTGGTGTTATTTATTCTGGATATTAACCCCTGTCAGATATATGAGTTGCAGGTGTCTTTCTCATTTGTTGGTTTGTCCTTTCACTCTCTTGATAATATCGTTTGACGTACAGGAGTTTTAAATGTTTTGTTTGCTTTATCTTGCTTTACTTCCATTGCTGCATCTTCAAAATTACTGATTTCTTCTTTTATTGTATTTAAACCACTGTTGACCCCATCCAATATATTTTTCATTTCAAATACTCTGTTTTTGCCTTCTAGAAATTTCATTCAGTTCTTCTTTATATTGTCTCCTTATCATGTGTACTGTTTCACTCACTTCCTCAGACTGTGCCTGTTTCTGTGTCCTTAGCTCCTCATTTTATCGTCTGTGTCATAGCTGGGTCTGTTTCTGGGGATGGTTTTCTCCTGGTTGGGGGCAATGTTTCCCACTTTGTTGCATGTCTGGGAATTTTTGTTTGATGTAAGACATTTTGAATTTTACTTTCTTGGGTGCAGGACGCTGTAACTGCTCGTGAGTAATGGGGAGACAGTTTTAGGCTGTAGGTAGCTTAGTTGCAGTTGCGCTCTTGGGTCTTGCACTGGAGCTTTGCTGGGGGCTCCTGAGCCACCTGTGGTCTAAGCCCCCCTGCTGGGCCCCCACCCGCCTGAGAACTTGCAGTTGTGCGCCTGCTGGGCATTCAGGCTGTTACCAGTCCCTGGTTTCTCCATGTGGTCTCCGGGTTGTCTGTTAAGTGTACGAGAGCATCATGTTTAAAAAAACACAGCATACACACCTTAACTAAAAGTACTTTACTGGGAGTTCCTGTTGTGACTCAGTGGGTTAAGAACCTGACTAGTATCCATGAGGATGTGTGTTTGATCCCTGGCCTCGATCAGCAGGTTAAGGATCCGGCATTGCCATGAGCTGTGGTGTAGGTCGCAGATTTGGCTTGGATCCTGCATTGCTGTGGCTGTGGCGTAGACCAGCAGCTGCAGCTCCAATTCAACCCCTAGCCTGGGAAGTTCCATATGCTGTAGATGAGAGCCTAAAAAGTCAAAAAAAAAACTGGATTGGGAGTTCCTGCTGTGGCACAGTGGATTAAGAATGAACTGCAGTTGCCAGGTCACTGCAGAGGTGCAGGTTCAGTCCCCGGCCAGGTGCAGTGGGTTAAGGATCCAGCGTTGCCGCAACTGTGGTGTAAGTTGCAGCTGTGGCTGGGATTTTGATTCCTGGACCAGGAACGTCCCTTTGCTGTGTGGCCTTTGGAAAACTATTTTATTGCTAAATAGATACTAACCATCACCTGACAACACGGGATTGCCTCAAGCCTTCAGTTTATAAAAAACATGGCATCTGCGAAGTTCAGCAAAACGAGGAGTGCCTGCACTGCTGCATCTGGCCTGCTGCTTGTCCATGGGTGGGCGGCTAACTCCTCACCGTGGCTGCAGGCACCGGGTGTCCCACTTTGTGCTTCAGAGTTCTTAAACCCCCTGATTCTCTGTGTTTCCATGTGGACTGCAGGCTCTGCTTATCAGCTATTGCCAGCAAGCACTTTGGGACTGTGCTTGGAATTTGTATTGAGTTGATAGATGAGTTCAGGGACTATTGACACCACACCTGCGCTGTTTTCTGTACCTGCACTGTGTTTTCTAATCCGTGAACTCTGAGGGCTTTGATTTCTCCCAGCAGCGCTGCATAGTTTTCAGTGTACAGGTGTACATTTTTTTTGCTTTTGCTGTTTAGGGTCATACCCGCGGCATATGGAGGCTCCCAGGCTAGGGGTTGAATCGGAGCTACAGCTGCCGGCTTACACGGCAGCCACAGCAACTCAGGATCCGAGCTGCATCTGCAACCTACACCACAGCTCACGGCAACACCAGATCCCTGACCCACTGAGTAAAGCCAGGGATCGAACCCACGTCCTCGTGGATACTAGTTGGATTCATTTCCACTGCGCCACAATGGGAACTCCAAGATGTACATTTTAAAAAAATTACCTCTAACATTTTATATTTTTGTCTGTTGTTAAATGCAGAATTTTCATTTCTAACTATTGTTTGCCTATAGAAATACAATTTTTTGGTAAATCAATTCTTGTTTCTAAACTCGCTTATTATTCTTAGTAGCTCTTTATAGATTTTTTATGGTTATTTTACCTATTCAAACGTATTTAATATGAATGAGGATAGTTTTACGTCTCTGTTTCCAGTTTATGTGACTTTTGCTGCTTCTCATTTTTATAGTCTCTTATTTTTTGCTCATTTTCTTTGTTTTTAAAAATAACTACACATGCATAATATGGATGAGATATATAATTACATGTAACATCTTGGAATTGCTATTAAGAATAATTATCTTACACTGTATGCGGTAATTCCAGTGAGTGAAGGCTTTTCTATTCCAGTCTGTTTGTTGTTTTTACCGTCTCCTACTCTTGATGGCCTGTTTCCTTGTGTGTTTAGTAATGTTTTGTTTATATGCTAATTTCAAATTTTGAGGATTTGGCTGAACCTGGTGGAACTGATCATCTGCGTGCTTTCCTTCCGAAGCAGCCCCGATCGTTGGGAGGAGGGTGAGCCCCAGGCAGGCGCGGCTGAAGCCTGTTCTCCCGTGTTACTGGTAACAGTGCTTCCTTTACCTCGCAGAAATGCACTGGCGTTGGGAGTTCTCTGCTCTGCGGGTTAAGGATCCAGCATTGTCACGGCCACAGCCTGGGCCACTGCCATGGTGCCCGTTCAGTCCCTGGCCCAGGAACCACATGCCATGGGAGTGGCCAAAAAAGAAAAAAGAAATGCACTGGTTTGGAATCAATTCTGGGGCGACCTCATTGCCTTGGCCCCTGCACTTGGTGGTGGCTCACGGCCGGTGTGTTAGGCACTGCCCGGGGACAGCCTCACCTGGCAGGCGGGGCACAGCTCCGCCCCTCCCTGCTCTGTGTGTGTGCCCAGTGCCACCTTATAAGTAAGGTTGGGGGTGGGGGGCTGTGAGCTGCGGTGTGAGAAGGTGGACCTGGGGGTGCCGGGCAGAGGTGCTGACCACCGACTCCCCAGGCTGCATTGTCTGCAGAGGCCCACCCATCGCCCCTGCCTGCTGGGTCCCAGCCTCTCGGAGGCACTGGGGCTGCCCTCACGGCCACAGGGGCCCTGGCAGGAGGGAACTCCCGCCTCCAGAGCAGCCGTGTGGAGCGGCTCAGGCTGGACCTCGTGGGCCCCAGTGCAGTGCCTGTTGGCGGGTGGAGCTGGGCAGCCGTGTTCCCCGCGCTCAGGACAAGGCCCCGCTGGCTGGCACGGCTCATTCCTGGGCAGCCAGCGGCCTGGACTGTGCCGGCCCCTGATGGGCAGGCAGGTTGGGCGCCGAGGAGGCCAAGAGGCTGTGTCCGCAGGGCTCGGGGCGCTAAGAGACTGGGCCGCACTCCTGCCTCTGCTGGGCTCCCACAGGCAGCTTTGCTGGGCACAGCGGCGACACGTACGGCTGAGAAGGGCGACAGTGCAGCTTCCTGACCCAAGCAGCCACGATCTGCTGTCCCTGTGGGGCCTTTTGCAGTTCCCTCAGTCATGCATCGACAGGCCCTTTGAGTTTAAATTTGTCTTTCTTGGAGTTCCCATCGTGGCTCAGTGGTTAACGAATCCAACTAGGAACCATGAGGTTGCGGGTTCGATCCCTGACCTTGCTCAGTGGGTTAAGGATCCGGCGTTGCCGTGAACTGTGGTGAAGGTTGCAGATACGGCTCGGATCCCGCGTTGCTGTGGCTGTGGTGAAGGCCGGCGGCTACAGCTCCTGTTAGACCGCTAGCTTGGGAACCTCTATGCCGCGGGTGCAGCCCTAGAAAAGGCAAAAAGAAAAAAAATTGTCTTTCTTTTTTGCATAGTGTGTATTTTTAGGGTATTTTACTGTGAAGTTGGGTTGTGAAAAAGTCAAGAAACAAGGTGTTTGGTTTTAATTTATTATCATGGAATTTCCTCCTGTGCAGGTCGAGGCTGGTGTACCCATGCCAGTGTGCAGCTGGGAGGCGGGCTTTGGTTCCGTGCCTAACGTGATCTCATCTTTTATAGATGGCGCAGAAGGGTCCTTGCGCCGTGAGGATGACAGCGATCCCCTGTCAGAGACGAGCAGGCTCCCCCTGCGCCAACGCGTGTCCGCCCGGTGAGGCGCTGAGCAGCCAGGTGCCTGGAGGCAGCGGCCCATGCGCCGGGCCCCGGCGCCCCTGAGCCCGCGTCCCTGTTCCACCGCCCGGAGACTTAGGGTTGGCCACATGCAGAAGCGCCCCGAAAGATCCGATTATTTAGAAGGAACTGAAGACGATACATTTGGGGGCACAAATGAACATTCTGGTCAGTTTTCTACCCACCTAGGACGCGGCTGATGGAACAGCCGGATAGTTATGCGCGGTAATGGAGAGCGGCCGGCAGAGCAGCCCCCGGGGGGAGGGGGATTTTGTCTGCGACAAGGCCGGCTGTAAAGCAGAGGAGGAAGGTGCCCACTCAGCCCCCAGGCACGGTTTGCAAGGAGCGCACCTCGGGCAGGAGCAGGAGGCCGGGAAGCGCGGCGCCGGCGGTGGAGGGGATGCGCAGGCCCCGGTGCGGGAGGCGGGCTGCGGCTGCCAGCCGCCCGGGAAGCCCTTCTCGGCCGAGGCCGAGGACGACTACGGGGCGCTCTTCTCGCAGTACAGCAGCGCCCTGTACAGCGTGGCCATGGAGGCCGTGACGCAGAGCCTGCTCTCCGGGCCGCACGGCAGCTCCAGGAAGAAGTCGCCGGCCTGGAAGCACTTTTTCATCTCTCCGCGCGACAGTACCAAGGCCATCTGCACGTACTGCATGAAGGAGTTCAGCCGTGGCAAGAACGAGAAGGACCTGAGCACCAGCTGCCTGATGCGGCACGTGCGGAGGGCGCACCCGGACATGCTGCTGGGCCCCAGCGCTGGCCTCGCGCCGGGATCGGCCGCCCTCCCCGCCCCCGCGCCGCGTCGCCCGCCGCCCGCAGACGCCGCCCTCAGCCCGCAGACGGCGTCCAAGCTCCCGGGGTCTCCCGGCCGTGGAGCCGAGGAAGCTGCGCCTCTGCTAGCCCCCGAGGAGGTCGCCTCGGACGCGTCCGGCCCGGACAGAGGCGGCAGGGACGAGGCCCCCGGGGGCCCCCCGCTGCGTTACGAGGAGTCCCCCGAGAGCGCGGCCGAGAAGAGCCTCCCGCTTCCGAAGAGCGCGTCGGGGTCCCGGCGCAGGTCGGCTGTCTGGAAGCACTTCTACCTGTCGCCGCTGGACAGCTCCAAGGCAGTGTGCGTCCACTGCATGAACGAGTTCAGCCGCGGGAAGAACGGCAAGGACCTGGGCACCAGCTGCCTGATCAGGCACATGTGGCGGGCGCACCGCTCCGTCGTGCTGCAGGAGAGTGGCGCCGGCGTGCCGCCCCCCTTCTCCACGCCCCCAACGCTGCTGCCCAGCCCCGCCCCGGATGGGGAGCCCAGCCCCGTGCCCTCATCCCCAGGGAAGCTGGTCCCGGAGTCCCCGTCCGCAGCCTCGTCCCCGGATCGGCTGGCCGAGGACCTGCCCGCGAGCTGGAACCCCGGAGATGCGCCGGCGGGAGCCGCGCCCGCCCCGCCCTCCTCCTCAGACGGGGGCACGGCCTCGCTGGCGCCCTCGCCCGAAAAGCAGCAGGGCAACGCCTCGCGCCCTCGCGCGGTCGAGCCCGGCGCCGTGTTCCAGCAGAACAAGAAGGTCATGAAGAGGCTCAAGTCCGAGGTGTGGCACCACTTCTCGCTGGCGCCCACCGACAGCCTCAAGGCCGTGTGCCGGCACTGCACGTGCGTCATCAGCCGGGGCAGGCGCGGCGATGTGGGCACCAGCTGCCTGATGCGGCACCTCTGCCGGCGCCACCCCGCCGTGGTCGGGGGCCAGCGGGGCTTCCTGGGAGCCGGCTTGGCCGGCTCACCCTACGCTACCCTGGCCTCCGCAGAAAGCTCCTCCAAGCTAAGCGACCTGCCAACGACGGCGGCGAAAAGCAGCCAGGTTCTGTTTCCCGCCAACAGCAAAAAAACCTCCAAGCTGTGGAATCACTTTTCCGTCTGCTCCGCAGACCCCACGAAGGTGGGCTGCTTGCACTGCGGCCGGACGATCAGCCGAGGCAAGAAGCCCACCAACCTGGGCACCAGCTGCCTACTGCGGCACCTGCAGAGGTTCCACGGCAGCGTGCTGAAGCCTGACGCCCCCCGGCCGGCATTGCCGGCCTCCCCGGGACCCGCCGCGGCCCTGAGCGTGCAGCCGTCGGGAGCTGCCCCCTGCGAAGACACCGATGAGAAGTTTCATGATTCTCACCCGGTTGCCAAGAAAATAACAAGTCTCATTGCAGAAATGATCACACTTGATCTCCAGCCATACTCGGTCGTGGACAACGTCGGCTTCAGCAGGCTGCTCGGATACTTGAAGCCCCAGTACTCCCCGCCCCCAGCGTCCTACTTCTCCAGGACGGCCATCCCCGCCATGTACGACAGCGTGCGACACGTGGTCATGTCCCACCTGCAGGAAGCCGAGAGCGGCATGGTGCACTTCACGTCCGGGGTCTGGATGAGCAGCCAGACCCGGGAGTACCTGACCCTCACTGCTCACTGGGTCACCTTTGAGTCATCGGCCCGGCCGCACCGCGAGGACCGCCACTGCTCGGCGCTGCTGGACGTGTCGCAGGTCGACTGCGACTACAGCGGCAGCAGCGTCCGGAAGCAGCTGGAGTGCTGGTGGGAGGCCTGGGTGACGTCGGCCGGCCTGCAGGTGGGGATCACGGTCACGGACAACGCCAGCATAGGGAGGACGCTGAACGAGGGCGCGCGCTCCAGCGTGCAGTGCTTCAGCCACACGGTCGGCCTCATCGTCGCCGAGGCCATCAAGAGCCAGCGGCTGGTCCAGAACTTGCTGAGCACAGCGCGCAAGATCTGCGAGCGGGTGCAGCGGTCGCCGCGGGCCAAGGCCAGGTTGGCAGAGCTGCAGAGGGAGTATGAGCTGCCGCCGCACCGACTGCTGCAGGACGTGCCGTCCAGGTGGAACACATCCTTCCACATGCTGGAGCGGCTCCTCGAGCAGAAGCGGGCGGTCAACGAGCTGTCCGCCGAGTGCAACTTCCGCGAGCTCATCAGCTGCGACCAGTGGGAGGTCATGCAGTCCGTGTGCCACGCGCTGAAGCCCTTCGACGCCGCCAGCCGGGAGCTGGGCGCCCGCGTGTCCACGCTCGGTCAGGTCATCCCCATGATCCACATCCTCCACAGGAGGGTGGAGATGCTCTTCGAGGAGACCATGGGCATCGACACGATGCTCAAGTCCCTGCGGGAGGCCATGGTGAGCCGCCTGTCCGCCACCCTGCGCGACCCCAGGTACGTGCTGGCCACACTCTTGGACCCGCGGTACAAGGCCTCCCTGTTCTCCCAGGAGGAGGCCGAGCAGTGTAAGCGGGACCTTGTCAGGGAACTCGAAACGCTGAATTCTACCTCAGGGCCCGCGCCCGTCCCCAACGGTGGCTGTGACCCGGGCTCCCCCCAGAGGGACAGTGCCGGGGAGGAGAGCCTGTGGTCGCTCATGGCCACCATGAAGAAGGCAGACCCCAGGGGGAAGCCCAGGGTCCCGGAGGACGTGGTGCTCGCGTACCTGGAGGAGGAGGTGCTGGAGCACGGCTGTGACCCGCTCACCTACTGGAGCCTGAAGAGGGCGGCCTGGCCCGGCCTCTCCGCCCTGGCTGTCCGGTTTCTGGGCTGCCCGCCGAGCACCGTCCCCTCTGAGAAGCTGTTCAGCACACCCACCGAGGGCGGCAGCTTCGGCCCGTCCAGGCCAACGATGGAGCATTTTGAGAAACTCATCTTCCTGAAGGTGAACCTCCCCTTAATGTCCTTCCAGTATTGACACGCGCGGCGGGGACCGCCGCGGGGCTGGCGGCTCACACGGCCGGGGCCCTGCAGGACACGGGCCAGGCACTCGGGCCAGCCCTCCGTGTCCTGCCCACGCGTGCCTTACTCCCGGTCCTCTGCCGGGCACTGCAGTGTGCTTCCCGCCGGGCTCGCCAGGAACCGCCTGTCTGGTCGATCATGAAATACGATGATTAGGTTTTCATCCGTGACTGTAAAGTGCTTGTGAAGGTGGGGGGTTAGCAGTTCGTTACTAGAACAGCAGAGAAGATGGAAGCAGGTTTATTCTCTAGACTTTTTATTCGATTGTGTAAAAACCACCAATCAGGTACTGTACTGTAGTTTAAAATTGCTTTAATTGCAACAAAGCAGCTTTTGTGGCTGTCAAGTAAGATCTGTAGGCGGTGGCGGGGCGCACGCGGTCCTGCCGGGGCCCTTCCCGCCGCAGCCCCGACGCACTGAGCAGAGCGTACTCCGGGGCGCGACGTCGAAAACCAGCCTTCCCGCGCCAGTCACGCCATCTCCTGCAGGACGTGGGAGCTCCCGTTTCAGGTGTTTCCCTCGGGTGCCCCAGCGTCAGCTGGCTCGGACACATCCCAGCTGCTTGCGGTGGGCACCCGCGGTGCGTGTCGCGCGGCCTGCGCCCCGCGCCCCCGTTTACAGCATCCCGGCAATGAACTCCAAGCCCTACTCAGCGGCTCCACGCCGCGAAGCCGGCTTGAATTTGTGCACTGACCTCCAGTTTGATCAAATTAGGTGTAAACTTTTTAGAAGTGGTGGCTTATCGCGGGGAAAAAGATTGTTATATTGCAGTTGTAAGACTAGCCTTAGGGGTTTAGAATTTCTTTTTTAACAGGGAAGATTCAGCCATCAGTGGGTGTTAGAACCCCAGGACATCAGGACGGAGTATCAGTCATCAGGTTCTTTTAACAATAATATGTCTTCGAAGTTTCTGCCTCAACATCTAGAAAAGGTTCGTTTCCTTACTTGCAACCAGTTAAATGTTCTGGATGAAACAAGTCTCTGACTTGCCAACGACCTTTTTAGAGAAGTCGTCCTTCTGCTAAAATACTGTACTATTATTAATCTGAATTTGCATTGACTATGTTTTAGTGTATTTATAAATGGTGAACTCAGTTTCTGAAATTAAACTTTTTATTTGCAATTTTCTACTGCTGGAGAATGCTGGTTCTTTATTCTTAGGGTAATGAAATCACCCTGCCCTTCTTGGGGGCCAACACGTACAGAAACACCTTCACTCAGCCTGTGAACTTCCCCTCGGCCCCAGGTGACCTCGGGGGGACGTGCAGGTGCGGTCCACAGCGGTGTTTCTGGTAGTGGCAGAACTGAGTAGCTGCGGCAGAGCCCACGGCCCGAGAGCCGCAAGGGTTACCCTGTGGCCCTTTGCAGAGCACGCCTGCCAGCCTCCCGCACGTCTGCTCTGTTGTGTTAAACTTGCGGCCCCGGACTGCTGCTGGCCTGTCGGGGAGCCCTGAGTCAGTTGGTGAGAAGGGGGTGGTTTCAGTCGGCCCAGGACACGGGCCTCTCATGTGCTCTGAGATGTTCGGCCAGAACCAGGCACTGCGGAGGCGGGAGTGGCGGGCCTGCGGGAGGAAGCCCGAGGCTCACCGTTGGTGGCACCGGGACATCCTCAGGGCTGGCGCACAGGTTCGCAGGCCAGGGGCTCGCGGATACAGCTGGCAGGTGTGTGATTTCTGCCCGGCAGCTCTATGACGTTTCCGGCAGTCAGCTTAGGCTCTCTGGTCACTGTCACAATACAGAAGCCTCTGAGCCTCAGGGCCCATCCCGTTTCCATGAGTAAATCCTGTTGTGTGGGATTAAAACACTGGGTTTCATTTGAAATGAAAATTCCCTTCCATGAAAATTCCCTTCCCTACCTTCCCAACCATAAGGCAGCAGCTGGTTTTAGACCAACTCTCCCCAAGAACTGGCAAGGCTGAAGGAAGGATTTTTGCAGAGTTTTGAGGACGCCGAGAACAGCCATAATTTTTGGGACACACTGATGTATTTAGAAGAAATGCCCATGGAGGCGAGTCCTCTATTCACAGCTCTGAATCCGACTATCACCCATAAGGACGCGGGTTCGATCCCTGGCCTCACTCAGTGAGTTAAGGATCCAGCGTTGCCGTGAGCTGTGGTGTAGGTCGCAGGCGTGGCACAGATCCCATGTTGTTGTGGCTGTGGTGTAGGCTGACAGGTACAGCTCCGATTTGACCCCTAGTCTGGGAACCTCCATACGACTTGGATGCAGCCCCTAAAAAGGAAAAAAAAAAAAAAAAAAGATGCTCAACGAACGAAAAAAGACATGGATAATGTCAAGAAAATAATATGAGGGAAAGGAGTCCCTGCTGTGGCACAGCTGGATAAGGGTCTGACATCGCTCCATGATGGCTTAAGTTCGATCCCTAGCTGGGTGCAGTGGTTTAAGGGCCCGGTATTGCAGCTGTGGCTCAGATTTGATCCCTGGCCCAGGAAATTCCATACATTATGTGTGCGGCCATAAAATTAAAAAAAGGAAAAAAAAGGGAAGACATTCCTAGATAAGCAAAAGCTGAGGGAGGCAATGACCTCTAGATCTGCCCTGGAAGAAATGCTCAAGCCGTATGAAGAAATGAAACATGTACCTAAAATAACCAGAGAAGAGGAAGAAACAAAACCCAAGTTCAGTAGAGGAGAGAAATGATGAAGATGAGAGAAGAAATGAAATAGAGACTAAGGAAACAACA
The DNA here is from genome assembly GCA_004024745.2 of Catagonus wagneri. Lineage (NCBI taxonomy): Eukaryota > Metazoa > Chordata > Mammalia > Artiodactyla > Tayassuidae > Catagonus > Catagonus wagneri. The sequence continues at coordinate 23,391 of PVHT020000041.1, read as the reverse complement.
GTAAAGATCAGTGATACTAAAAGCTGGTTCTTTGAAAAGATAAAATGGATGAACCTTTATCTATACTTATCAAAAAAAATGAAAATAGAAAAAAAAATTGGCACAAGACCTAAATAGACATTTCTCCAATGAAGACACACATGCCAACAGGCACGTGACAAGATGCTCAACGTCACTAGTTACCAGAGAAACGCAAATCAGACAAGTGACGCGCCACCTCACGCCCCTCAGGACGGCTGTCATCCAAAGCCTACAAACAGTTGGAGCTCCCGTTGTGGCCTTGTGGGTTAAGGATCCAGCATTCCCACAGCTACTGGAGGGGAGAAAAGGGGACCCTCCTACCCTGTTGGTGGGAATGTAAACTGGTGCAGCCGCCATGGAGAACAGTGTGGAGGGGCCTTAAAATCTGAAACTAGAGCCACCACAGGATCCGTATGAATGTGAAGCACTTGCTGTGTGCCTGAGCCTTGTGCAGCATCGCAAATGGACTGTCCTTCAGTCTACAGAGTTTGGGGAGTTCCCATCGTGGTGCAGCAGAAACCAACCGGAACAGTATCCGTGAGGACGCGGGTTCGATCCCTGGCTCCACTCAGTGGGTTGAGGATCCAGCATTGCCATGAGCTGTGGTGTAGGTCGCAGGTGTGGCTTGGATCTCACGTTGTTGTCGCTGTGCTGTAGGCTGGTGGCTACAGCTCCGATTCGACCCCTAGCCTGGGAACCTCCATGTGCAGCTCTAAGAAGCAAAAAAAAAAAAAAAAGTTTTTTTTTTTTAAAAAAAGAGAGTCTTTAGAGAAGGTAAATAGGCAGTTATAAAACAGTATTATTGTGAAGATGAGCTATAAATTATGACAGCATTGTGAATCAACTACACTTCCATAAAACTTTCAAATAAAATTTTTAAAAGATGATCTGTAACTTCCCAGGGGGAGTTTCCTTTTCCATGATTTAAGAGACTAACACATTAGAAGAAATTGACTTCCAGTCTTGAGTTCTGCAAGTAAAGACTTTGGAAACTGCAGCTCCATCGTCAAAAGTAAAAAGCAGAACAATCTGGAAGTCAGCAGCTCTGCTTGGATCTGTAAGGGGAAGGAGGACGGAGGGCAGACCGCTGCCCCGGGACTGGGGCGATAGTCGGGCGGTCTCCCAGAGCAGAGACTCAGGATGGAAGCCGGCCCGGGGCCAGCTCGGGGGCAGGAAGACCGAAACTGCTACTGGCGGATCTCTGGAGACTCACAGGAGACGAGTCTGGGCGTTAAAAACTAGTCAGGCTCTTAACCTGCTGAGCCCCCACGGGGACTCCCAAGGATGGGGTCTTGCTATAGAAAAGCCCGGGAAACCGTCAAGCCAGGAAGAGCCCTGCGGGAGAGAACCGCGTCCAGAGTCTGCCCGACGCCACAGGATTCTCGACGGAGCCAAGCAAGGAGACTAGGAACGCGAACATGGCTGGATTTTGAAATAGCATCTCGGAGCAATTCAGCCCTCAAGGACACGGTGCCGGAGGAGTCACCAGTCCGCCTGTTGGAGAAGAGCTGCTAGGCCAGCCTGCCCGAGGAAGAGGCAGCACCAGGCAAGACCGCCGCCAGAGAGCCGGTGCTGCTGTCCGGGCGGCCTCTGAGCTCCTCCACAGGAGGAGGCCGTGTAGATGCGGACGTTGAAACCAAAGCGAAACGGAAGGAAAAACCAGAAGCCCGGGGCAAGTGATGATACAGCCCCGCCGGGCAGCCCGAGCGTGTCCGCCTCTCCCGCCCGCCCGCCTACCCCCGGACGGCAGGACCAGCGCCGTCTCCTCCTCGGCCTCCAGACGTGAGAGGAGGGCGAAGGCCTGTGTGGAGATTCGCATCCTGTGACGAGTGCACAGGCAGCCGGCCCTTCCGCTGATGAGTCCTCTGTCGGAGTTCCCTGTCGGCCTGGCAGTTAAGGACCCGGCATTGCTGCTGTTGTGGCGTGCATCCCATCCCTGGCCTGGGAACTCCCGCGTGCTGCGGGCATGGCCAGAATGACCAAAACAAACACCTGTGTGTATGTGTGTGTCCTCGTGTGGAAATCTAATAACTGCGGCAGGAACCGCATGAGGCGTCCGTTGTGTAGCGAGCACCCTGGGCAGGACCTGGATTGAAGGGACAGCCTACCCTGCAGAAGCGCGATGGGGCTGCTGCTGACTACAAAGTTAATAACCGGCTGGCTTCTGCTCTATAGCTGTGCTTGCGAAGAATTACATCACGGTCGGGGAGCCTCTCCTGACCGGAGGGGCCAAGCTTGCCCTGGGGAGCTGGGCATGGATTTTCTTTAATGTAACCGCGTTTCCAGCCGTGTCGTGAACACGACTGAGATGACGATCCAGCCGTCGGCGCACAGGCGGGCTGCCTTGGCGTGATCATGTCGATGGCGCCAGGCGACCGTAAAGCCGTCACACTGCTGCTTTCGCGTAACCGTTACGGCCGTAAGGAGACGCGAACTTGCTTTTCGCATGATCTTGTTGCTGATGTCCCGTGCTAGTGATATGTGTCGTGTCAACACTGACGTGTGCTAAGACGATACTGCTCCAGGCACTCCCTGAGGACGTGTCCTGAAAATGGATGACATCCGCTCACGGCAAATGCAGAACGGGGCTGGAAACCTATTTCCTTATTTTTTTTTCTTTTGTTTTTTCGACCACAGCGTATGCCATTTTCCTAGTTTGCCGCTCTTGACAGTTCTTCCCTTTGCGTTCATCCCGCCCCCACCTCCTCCGTGGGGTACCCTTCCCCCCACTATTCGGTACATAACAACGGCTGGGAGCGATGCAGCAGACAGCTTCTACGAAATTTTCCAAAACAACATGAAATAATATAGCTTAATAATGATTTTATTGTCTGGCAGTTACCGGCTGGACTTCCGAACTTGGTTTTTGAAACCAAAGAAACTTTTAAAACTCCGATCTTACTATAAAATCTTGGCAGTGAACTCAGCACAGATGTTAGAGCAACATTTCAAGCCTTGCTTACAAGCTGGTGACCTTCTCTCGTGATCTGTGAGACCCCCTGCTCTTGAAGGGCGGAGGAGGATTCTGAAATACAACTAAGTACCAGCAAACTCTGATAGTTCTTCCTCCGGAGAGTTTCAAAGCCGGCCCTAGAGAAATACGCATTTTAATACTTGAACATGATGTGTGTGAAGGGACCATTTAAAATTGAGATTTTCGGGAGTTCCTGCCGTGGCACAGCATAAACAAATCTGACTAGGAACCATGAGGTTGTGGGTTCGATCCCTGGCCTTGCTCAGTGGGTTAAGGATCTGGCGTTGCCGTGGGCTGTGGTGTAGGTTGCAGACGCAGCTCAGATCTGGCGTTGCTGTGGCTGTGGCATAGACCGGCGGTTACAGCTCCGATCAGATCCCTAGCCTGGGAACCTCCACATGCCATGGGTGAGGCCCTAAAAAAAAGCCCAAAAAAATTGAGATTCTCAAGTTGTTTCAATATGCATTTAAATCTGCTTCACTGTGATCAAAAGCAAGGCTTTCTTCAAAAGCCACAGTATTCTTGCCCAGCCTTCTGAACAGACTGTTTCCTCAGGAGTTGTTCTTTCTCTTTTCTCAGCTCCCTTGGCTGGTGGTTTGGCTGGGGGGTGGGGGGGAGGTTTCTGGCCATGTGGCACTGGCTCCTGTCATTTATGCCCTTTCTCCCACGACCTCTTGTCGCCTTTTTTTTTAAAGTGTAGTTGATCCTCTTCCTTATGATTTTCTTGGTAACATTTTTTCTCTGGCGACTTCACGGTAAGAATGCAGCGCGTAACATACAACATGCTTAGTGTGTGTTAACCTGCCTTCGCGTTATTGGTGGGCTTCTGCTCAGCAGCGGCTGTCAGTCAGCAGGCTCTGGAGGACCCCCAGCCTCCACGCAGATTTCCGACCACGAGGGGCCGGCATCCCCAAGCCCCATGTCGCTCAAGGGGCACGTGTACACTGACGGTGCCGGGGTCAGGACTCGCGTGGAAGAAGGGCATGCAGACATGGGATGAGGGGGGCACAGAGCCCACGGAGATGGCGTGGGACTGGAGGTGCCGGCACGGAGCTGTGAGTTGCACACCTGTGCAGGGGTGTGTGTGTGTGTGTGTGTGTGTGTGTGCGCCCACGCAGGTGCATTTGTGTGTCCCCGGGCAGGTATGTGTGTGTGTGTGTGTATGTGTGTGTGTGCCCACGCAGGTGTGTGTGCGCAGGCGAGCCCATCCTCCATGTCTCCACAGAAAGGACCTGGCGACTCGGGCGTGCTGAGCGATGAGCAGCCTTTGCACCCCGATCTCAGTCTCTAGAACCAGTCTCTGCCACAAGGAGCCCGGGCCCCTCAAAATGGCCAATTTCAGGGCTGAGACTGAGGCCTGAGGAGCCCAAATGGGGCACCGTGTGCCAGGAAGCAGGGAGGTACTCAGAAAATCAGCGCTGGGGCGCGTCACCCAGATAATGTGCCTGGATGCACCCCTGGTGACTCTGCAATCTGAACACCAAGACAAACCACCAGGCGCCTCACGGCCATCGAGGGCCAGCAGCCAGCAGGGTGACATCTGAGAATCGCCGACAACAGATAAACAGGAAATACAGACGGTAAACAGACCAGCAGGGGAGGTGGCCGCCTGCTGAGCGGCAGTGGCTGAGGCGCCGTGTCAGGGAGACCCCGGGGCCTCCGGAGGGCTGGTGTTGGCTGGTGTCTGCGTGGTCTCCCAATCAGAGGGGGTGCGGCCACCACCTCCTCCTGGGACCCTGAGGTGTTCAGGGTCGAGGCCAGGCTAAGTGTACCTCACTCTCAACTGGCTCAGAAAAAACTGCCCGCCTATGCACACGTGTGTGGTGAGTATGCGTGCGCATGTGTGTACATGCATGCTAAGCACGCCCCGTTCTCTGCATCATCTTCAGTGCCTGGTGGGTCGGACGCTCGTCAGAAACTCAACAGACGCTTGTTCAGCAAAGTGGGAAAGTGCCAAAGCGACCACTTCAGGCCCACTGAGGGCGGCCTCTGCAAGCGCCACATGCCACAGGAGCACTAAGAAAACACTTGCAGTTTTATTTTCTTTCTTTTCAAACATGTTCATCTCCTAAAATCTCATCTGAAGTGGAAATGGCGTGCCCGTGACCCCAAAGCAGGCCCTGCCTGGCACGGGGGCGCAGGTGGGGACGACGCCCAGGCGCGATTCAGGTGCCGAGAGATCGCGGTGCCGTCCCGAAGCAGCCCCGCAGGGCAAGGCCCACGTCCCGCTGCCGGGAACAGCCCGCCGCCTGGATGAACAAGGCCACCGCCCACGGCCACCCTTGGCCCCCGGGTCTGGGGGTCTCTGACGGTCCCCCTGTGGTGGCATCTGTCAGGTGCTGGCGGAGCGCCACTGTCCCCTGCAGGACCTGGGCTCCTGCTGGTCAGGAAGGCCCGAGTCTCTCCAGAAGCACCAGCTTGGTCTGCAGGTTGACGTCAAAGGGAGGCAGTCTGCTCAGGTTGAGACGTGGCCCGGCGGTGCCGGGCACGCGGGCCAGCACCCGGTGCGTGTCCCGGTAGGGGGCCAGGTGCTCGGGCGCCGCCTCCACCAGCAGGTGCGTGTAGGCCAGCATGCGCTCCGAGCCGGGCTGCACGTCCTCATGCTTCTCGTACCTGTGCGGCAGAGCAGCCCGTGGGCCGTGCGCCCGGTGCCCCGGGAGCCGCCCTGCAGCCGCGTCACGCCAGGAACTTACCTCCAGGCACTGTTGTCTTCCAAGAACCGAGACACGCCCGTCTGTGCAGCAGCCACACCGATGTGCACGACCACCCCTGTGGAAAACCACGTCTGCTGGGCGAGCCCTGGATCCGCGCCCCTGGCCAGAGCTGCGGCGGGTGGGCGCCTACCTTTGTGTGGGGGCACCAGCTCGTGCAGCCTCTGCAGCGCCGCACCGCCGGGGTAGTTGAAGTGGGACACATACAGGCCTGTGGCAGAGTACGCGGCGTTTGCCACGAGGTGTCCAATCACAAAGAAGGACCCCGCTTTATACAGCCAGGACTTCCGGTAGTTGTTCAGCCTGGAAGGAGCAGTGCGCTGGCAGGAGTGTCACCAGGAGCAGAAACCCGCTGCTCGGCGTCACCCAGTCTGAGCGTGCATCAGCACCAAGCAGGGAGCTGGACACATGCCTCTGAAGCTCCACCCAGATGCCAATTTAAAACTCTCGTGGTCATTATTTTGGGGCTGTGGCCCTGGCCTGCAGAAGGTCCTGGGCCAGGGAGAGAACCCGCGCCACAGCAGTGACCTCAGCCACAGCAGTGACACCGGATCCTGACCCCGAGCCACTAGGGACGCCCCCGTCATTCCTTAGGTCACAGCGAGGCCTCCAGGCCAAACCCCTCGCCCTGGCGAGCATTGAGCAAGGCGGATGGTGTGGGCACCAGCACTGGGCCTGCAGAGACCTGAGACCGGCGGGCGAGGATGCACGGCAGGTGTCCAGCAGGAAGGCCGCTGGGCCCGTAAGCTCAGCTGGACACTCGAGCGCACCCTGCAGGCCCGCTGAGCTCTTCACGCGGCCCTGGCTCCGGCACAGAGGTGACCGCACTACACCAGGAGGCTCGCACAAACTCGGGCACCTTTTCCAGCCGCCTGAGGCTGCACCCCGAGGGCGCTCAGCCCCCATGCCTGCTGGAACACCAGCACCTGGGCCCCATGCAGGGACCGGAAAAGCTTGTGACTCCAGGCCCTTTCTCTGCTCCTTGGGACTCACATCCACCCCCCACACCACCTCCTGAGGCCCTGGCACCCCTACAGCACACACGTCCGGGGCCCGCTCTCCCCGCACCCTGGCCTTGGGGGTCCTGCCTTGTGTGGGGCCCGGTCAGGCCGCGGGGGTAGCCGAGTTCAGCCCCTCCCTGCGGCCAAGGTTAGTGCTGAGCAAAGCCGGCCGGGACTTTTCTGAGCAAGACCCTCCTCCCTCTCGGCCTGGGCGCGCCCTCAGGGGGAAGGAGCAGCTTGGTCCCCGCTGGGGGTCAGTAAAGGGCCGGGAAACCCCGACGCTGCGGGTGCGGGAGGGCACTCACACGCGGGCGCAGCCCCTGGAGGCCACGACGTTGAGCAGCGGGAAAGCGTAGATGATGAAGCGCAGCTCCTTGTGCGGGAGCAGCGAGTACAGCGCAACGAAGCCCAGCGCCGGCAGGAGCAGCGCCAGGGCCCTTCTGTCCACGGCGCCCAGGGGCACGAAGAGCAGGCTGCAGCCCAGGCCGCGGGGCAGGGCCGAGTAGAAGTACCACAGCGGCGGCGAGGTCTGTGGGCGGGGTCAAGGAGGCCAGCGCCGCCCGCGGTCCCGGCCCCGGCCCCCGCGCCCAGCTCCCGCACCCGGACGGAGGCCAGGACCGGGGTGCGGCCCCAGCACCAAGGCTGCGGGTGGCGCGCGGGGCTCCGTCACTTTCCCTCCAACGGCTCACTGTGAGCACTGGTCGCCCCAAGATGATGGGCGCACCGGGCAGTCACGTTACCCCCGTGTCTACACAGCGGTAAAGGGGGGAGGTGACGGCGAGGACAAAGGAGAAGCTGGGGCTACAGACGCGCCGTGGTGCTGGGACCGGGTCCAGGCGAGGCCCGGCCTGCAGCCTCCAAGTAAGAAGGCGCGGGTTCTGGCGCTTCAGCGGCCACCAGGACCCAGGGGAAAGGCGGCCCCGCCCCTCGCCCGCCCCGCCCCGCCCCTCGGCCCGGCCCTTCGCCCCGCCCCAGCCCCGCCGGCCGAGGCGCTGGAAGGATACCCCCCAGTTGGAACTTTTGTTCAGGACCGTGTTGTACCAGAGCACCTTTCCCTCGGGCCACACGAGAGCGCGCCAGAAGTAGGAGTCCACGGCCACCGTCAGCCCTGAGAAAAGAAGGCGTCCTGGGGCCAGCGACGCCGCTCAGCGCAGTCCCCACCGTGCAGCGCGGTCGGTACCGGACCAGCGGCCACCAGCAGCCCCAGGTGAAGGCGCCGAGGCGTCGGGCGGGGGGGACCTTGTCCCCAACGGGCCCCTTCACGCAGGTCCCGGGCACAGGGACAGGGGAGCCCCGCCGGGCTGCTCGGCAGAAGGGCCGGGAGACCCGCGCGGAGATGGCTGAATGCCACTGAAGGCGAAGGTGATCGTATTTAATGAAAAAGACAAGAACAAGAAAACCTCCCGAGATTTATCTTCAGAAAACAACACAGGGCTCGGGCTGCAGCCAGCGCTGCCCCAGGCCCCAACTCACCCAGACACAGGACCCCGGCAGGCGCAGCGCAGCGCAGGGCCCTGGCCACCGAGAGCCTCCGCGAGCAGAGCGGCAGCAGCAGCGCCAGGCCCAGGAGCAGGCTCAGCTCGGCTCTGAAGACCAGGATGGCGAAGGCGGAGAGCCAGATGAAGCGGGGCCACTTCTGCTGCAGCCAGGCTGCGAGGGCCAGCAGCACTGCGGGCGGGGCGGGGCGGCTGCTCACCTTCTCTAGGAGAGCACACCGAACCCTCCAGAAGAGGCACGCTCGCGCAACCCGAAGCGTGGGCGTCTGCAGCCGGACTGTGCTGGAGCCAGATGCCTGTGCCCCGCAGCCGCCTCCCATGCCCCCCAGAGCCTCAGGCTCGAGGCCCCGCACCCCCTCCCGCCCGCGGCACTGGCTGGCCAGCTCTCCGCCACAGCCCCTCTGAGGTCCCTGCTGCCAGAGGGCCGGGCCTCCCCTCCTGCCTGCACGTGGCCTCCCTAGGCTCCCACAGCAGGTGGTCGCCTGGACAGAGCTGCCCCGCCTGCCCGCCCTCGCCTGCCTCCCTCCCAGCACCGCCGTCCGGGGCCCAGCTCGCCTCCAGGCCGGGCCGCAGGGAAAGCCTCCCGGCCTCGGCCTCCACAGCAGAGGCCCCATGGCCCGAGCCAAGGCCTGGGAGGCGCGCCCCAGCCCAGCACCCGGGACAGAGCCCGCTCCCGGCGTTTCTGAGGCCCCCAGTGGGCGTGGGGGCAGCACCTACCAAAGGGCAGGGCCAGCACGTTGGGCAGCGTCCGCGAGCAGTAGAACATGAGATGGAACTGCGAGGCCGTCACCCAGCAGAACAGGGAGGCCACCATGGCCCCAAACCGCCGGCGCACTTCTGTCTGTAACGTCCAGAGCCCCCAGACGACGCCCAGTCCAAGGACAGCCCTGACTGAATAGAGGGGCGTGTGCCACAGAGGGGGACGGCCCCCAAGGCAGGGCGCCGCCCAGGTGTGACACCCGGCTGTGGGACGCTGTCAGCTACAGCAGAGGGAGAGATGGGACAGTGGGACACCGTGGGTGGCCCCGGAGAAGCGCCTACTCGGGGAAGTGAGTCAGACAGAGAAAAACCCACCTGTTGTTTACACGGGTCTAAACAATGACCCCAGCGAGCTTATTTACAAAACAGAAGCAGAGGACCTAGAAAACAAGGCAGCGACCACGACCTAAGCGGACAGCGGGGTAGGGGAGAGCTCAGGCAGCGCTTGGGGTTAACACGCACACACTCCTAAATACAGAGCATGACCAGGAGTGCCCGCGATGGCGCAGTGGTTAACGAATCCGACTAGGAACCATGAGGTTGTGGGTTCGATTTCTGGCCTCGCTCAGTGGGCTAAGGATTAGGCGATGCCGTGAGCTGCGGGGTAGGTTGCAGACGTGGCTCAGATCCCGCGTGGCTGTGGCTGTGGCGCAGGACAGCAGCTATAGCTCCTGTTAGACCCCTAGCTTGGGAACCTCCATATGCCACAGATGTGGCCTTAAAATGACAAAAAAAAAAAAGAATGTGACCTACAGCACCGACTGGAGCACAGGGAACTGTACCCAATACTTTATAACCACCCACAACGGAAGAGAACAGAAAGAAGGTCTTACATGTGTAACTGAATCACGGCTGAACACCAGAAACTCTCACCGTGAATGGCTAGGCTTCAATTAAAACCACAGACACAGAGCTTCCATCGCGGCTCAGTGGTAATGAGCCTGACCAGTACCCATGAAGACACAGGTTCGACCCCTGGCCTTGCTCAGTGGGTTAAGGATCCGGCGTTGCCGTGAGCTGTGGTGTAGGTTGCAGATGCAACTCGAGTCCCGCGTTGCTGTGGCGAAGGCCGGCGGCTACAGCTCCTGTTTGACCCCTAGCCTGGGAACATCCATATGCCGCGGGTGTGGCCCTGAAAAGCAAAAAGTAAATAAATGGAGAAGGAAGAATCGGTGTGGGCAGAGAGAGGACCCAGAAGAGCCTGCAGGAAGGCCTGTGGGTGGCCCTTCCGTTTTAGTCAATTTTTACCACATCTGTTCCCAGACTGTGCTCAGCTTTCCCATGAGGCCTCTGGGCGGCAGGGACGTGAGGCCTCAACGCGAACGTGCTGCTTCTGCTCAGGGACAGGGCTCCCTGGGCGCCCCTGGGGTGTCTCACGCCTGCGCCGCCTCCTGTACCGGCCCGGGGAAGGGGGCACGCCCCCCCCCCCACTGCGGTCACAACGGCCCCGACCCCGACCCCAGCTCCGAGCCGCCTGGGCGAGTGGCCAAGGAGGCGCCTGAGCCAGGGGACCGGGTGCCCCTCCCTCTGCGACCCGCCCTCAGCTGAAGGCGCCGTACCTGCGAGCTGGGAATAGAACTTGGACATTTCCAGCAGGGAGAGCGCGCACACGGCGGGGCTGGCGAGCATGGCGAGCAGCAGCGGCCCCAGGAAGGTCCTGGGGACCACTCCGGGGAACTCCAGGTGGTCGAACTGCAGGGGACAAGGGCGCGTCAGCAGAGGCCCCGGGGTGGGGACGGCGGGGTGGCGCGGACGCGGGCACTCACCCGCCCCACGTCCAGCCGGTGGTAGAGCAGGTCGTGCGTGGCCTGCAGGTTGAAGCTCTCCTCCACTTTGGTGTAGGGGCAGACGAGCAGGTGGCAGGCGGCGACGGCGACCAGCAGCCCCAGGAGCCAGCGGTGCCTGCCTGGGCCCGGTGGCCTCTTCCCGCCCATCTGCGCTTCGGCTTCACGGACCTTCATCCACCGTCGGCAGCGCCACTCTAAGCGTTTGGAAGGAATGCAGACGCGGCTTCCCAAGCTTCAAAACTCACCCTTGAGTTAACGCCTGGGAGACGTTGTGTGACAGTGAAGGGGACCCTCGGAAGTGCCGTAACTTCGTAAATCTGAAAACACATCCAGATGGAACGTTTAAAGAAAAATCATGGAATTTCCTGTGGCCGAGCGGTTAAGGAGCTGGTGCTGTCAGTGCTGTGGTTCGGGTCACTGCTGTGGCACGGGTTTGATCCCTGGCCCGGGAACTTCTGCACGCAGTGGGTGTGGCAAAAAACAGAAATCATGGTTTCCCTCCTGCGCTGGTGTTGGGAACGTGAGCTGGTGCAGCCACTCTGGAAACCAGTATGAGGTTCCTTAAGAAAATAAAAATGGGAGTTCCCTCTGTGACACAATGGGATTGGTGAGGTCTCGGGTGCTGGGACACGGGTTCGATCCCTGGCCCAGCATAATCGGATAAGAACCTGGTTTCCTGCAGGTACAGCACGGGTCACAACTGTGGCTGGGATCCGATCCCTGGCCTGGGAACTCCATATGCCTTAAGGCAGCCAAAGAAGAAAATAAGTAAAAACAGAACTACCATATGATCCAGCAATCATCCAGAAAACTAAATTCAAAAGATACATGCGGGAGTTCCCGTCGTGGCTCAGTGGTTAACGAATCTGACTAAGAACCATGAGGTTGTGGGTTCGACCCCTGGCCTTGCTCAGTGGGTTAAGGATCCAGCATTGCCGTGAGCTGTGGTGTAGGTTGCAGACGCGGCTCGGATCCTGCATTGCTGTGGCTGTGGTGTAGGCCGGCGGCTGTAGCTCCTGTTAGACCCCTAGCCTGGGAACCTCCATATGCCGCGAGTGCGGCCCTAGATAAAGCAAAAAGACAAAAAAAAAAAGATACATGCGCCCCAGTGTTCACAGCAGCACTGTTTACAATAGCTAAGACATGGAAACAACCTAAATGTTCATTGACAGAGGACTGGACAAAGCAGATGCTGTATACACATACATATCAGTGTATACACAATGGAATACTACTCGGCCATGAAAAAAGAATGAAATAATGCCATCTGCAGCAACACGGGTGGGCCCAGAGATTATCATCTAGGTGAAGTCAGTGAGAAAGACAAATATCATATGACAGCACTTACATGTAGAATCTAAAAAAATGATACAAATGAAATTATTTTTTGTCTTTTTAGGTATAGCTTTTTTTTTTTGGTCTTTTTAGGCAAATGAAACTACTAACAAAATAGAAACAGATTCACAGACATAGGAAACAAACTTATGAGTGCCAAAGGGGAAGTGGGGGGATAGATTAGCTGTCTGGGACTCACATATACACACTACTATATGTAAAAAACATGAAACACAAGGTCCTACAGTACTGCACAGGAAACTGTATTCAATATCCTGTAATAAACTGTAACGGAAAAGAAGCTGCAAAACAGAAGGCATATGAATCTGTGTGACTGTGTTTTGCAGTACAGCTGAAACTAACACCACACTGTAAATCAACGAGATTTCAGGAAAAAAAAAAAAAAGGAAAGGCCGTTATCTTCCCCGCCCTTGAATTCTGAATGACTTATCTCAGATCGGCTCCCACGCCGAGCTGGGCACTTTAGGCCGGGTGGTCCCCGGTCACTGCTCGATGACGGCAGCTCGCTTTCCAGCTCACTTTCCGGGGGGTTTTGGGGGGTTTTGCTGGGGCTGCTGCCTGAGAGGGGTAGGCTCGGGCGGCTTCGTTGCACCGAGATGTGCCCAAATAAACGGCCGCCAAAGGAGGGGCTTCCGGCTGTTAGAGCTGCATTCTGCTCTGAGGCAGACTGAGGAAGTCCTAGGCTCACAGGCAGCGGCAGGGAGGCCGTGAGCAAGACGCCGGGTCTGGGCAGACGTGGCGGTGGTGGCGGTGAGGGGTGGAAGGAAGGGGTCAAAGGGCTTTAGTAATGAAGAATCATCAAAGTGCTGTGCGAGCCTTTAAGAGCAGCAGCTTTTCCTCACCAAACACAAAGCCTTCCCGGTGGATGAACAACAACTGGCTCACTGTCTCCCTCTTTTCACTTGATTTTGTCTTTGCTTTTTAGAGCTGCACCTGCAGCATATGGAAGTTCCCAGGCTAGGGGCCGAATCAGAGCTGCAGCTGCCGGCCTACACCACAGCCACAGCCATGCAGGATCCGAGCCACGTCTGCAACCTACACCACAGCTCACGGCAGCCCATCGTGGCCCATCGGAAACAAATCCGACTAGGATCCATGAGGACGCGGATTTGATCCCTGACCTTGCTCAGTGTGTTAAGGATCCAGTGTCGCCTTGAGCTGTGGTGTAGGTCACAGATGCGGCTCAGATCCCGCGTTGCTGTGGCTGTGGTGTAGGCTGGCAGCTGCAGCTCCGATTCGACCCCCCAGCCTGCAGCCCTAAAAAGCAAAAAAAACAAAAAAAGATATTAATGCTTTAACTTCGGGTAAAACTGAGGAGACCACAGAATATTCATATACCACCCTTGTTCTCTCTGTTCCTCTTTCCATTTGAAGGGGGAATGTTTATTTTATTTTGCCCATGCCCACTGCATGCCATCCAGGATCAAACCCACACCACGGCGAGAACCGAAGCCACAGCAGTGACAACACTGGACCCTTAGCCCACTAGGCCACCAGGGACCTCCAGGGAAAAAAGGGTTTAAAGAAATAGGGAGCATCTATAAAGCCGAGCTGTTGAAGCAGCTGCACAAGTGCTGGTTGGCACGAACCCGACTCAGGTTCACAGCTGTCCCAGGCCGGTCCCTGCAGACCCCACTCCAAGCCTCTGCCCAGAGGACAGTCCTGTGCAGACCATCTCACCAGTGGGGTGAAAAGTCCCCGCCACGCCCTCCTCTGGGCTCCAGGGGCTTCTCACCCAGATAAGGATGTGCTCTCTGCAGAAACCAACTGGCAAAGCAGCTTATTTTGGAAGGCGTTAGCAGCACTGGGGGCAAACCAGATACCTCCCAGGACTACGAGGAGAAAACAGGGCTCGGGAGGGTGAGACCGATCCACACCAGCTTGCAGCTGTGCCGGCTGTTATTCGGAGGGCAACCACAGGCTACAGGGAGTTCCCATCGTGGCTCAGTGGTAAGGAGCCCAACTAGTATCCATGAGAATGCGGGTTCGATCCCTGGCCTCGCTCAGTGGGTTAAGGATCCGCCGTTGCCGTGAGCTGCGGTGTAGACCGCAGAGGCGGATGGATCCAGCGTTGCTGTGGCTGTGGTGTAGGCCGGCGCCGGCAGCTACAGCTCCAATTCAACCCGTAGCCTGGGAACCTCCATATGCTGCGGGTGCAGCCCTAAAATGCAAAAAGAAAAAAAGAAAAGAAAAAAATAAGCCACAGCTCAACAACAGGCAGCCGTAGAGGGGCCGCGTCTCGGCCACGGAGACGGTCTGGTGTGTGGGGCTCTAAGGTCTCTGCCGGAAACTGGACACATCAGATTTCACGTTATTAATCCCTGGCTGGAAACAAACCACCCGGAGCAAATCAGGCCAGAGAAGACTCTGCATCTTTTGTCCTTCCTCCTCTGGCAGCTTTGTCCCATGACCCTCCGGACAGTGCTCATCTTAGTCTCGATGTTAACCACGGCTCCGTGCTAACCGCCTCGGGCGCCTGGGAAATGCGGCCCCCGGAGGCACAGTCACCAGGCCCCAGGTGAGGTGGCCCGGCGACCCTCCCGCGTGGACAAGCCTGGCGATGCCCGAGAAGCGCGGCCTCAGCGCCGGCCCGGAGCCCCCGCAGCCCGCCCCCAGAGCCGCGCGCGCTGACCTCGCAGTGCACAGCACAGTCCCTCGAAGAGCGGCCACCAGAGCGGCCCTCGACCGGAAGTGGAGCAGCGGAAACCGTTGCTTCTGCCCGAACCTGATATGGCCGCCAAAGCCGAGCTGCCGTCGCCGCGGGCGCCCTTCCTGCCCGGAGTAAAGATGGCCGTCGCAGGCGGTCCAGGCGCGAGCCGGCTCGGGTCTCCACGCCCCCTGTGTCCAACCCTCCCGGCGGGACGCTGACCCGGGGCCTTCCTATTGGTGGCCTCTCGTGGCGAGCTTGGATTGGGCCACATAAGGACGGGGCGGGTCCATCCGACCAATAGCGGCGCGAGGATTGGAGAAGGGCGGGGCTCCAGCCGGCGCCGTCAAGTAGCCCCGGGAACCGGCGGCGCTGCGGACCCGGTGGGCGGCCGAGGGCCGGAGCGTTCAGCTGGTTTCTGCTGGACCTCGGTCAGTGCCCGCGCGGCCGCGTTCCCGTAGCGCTGTCCGCCTTGGCCAGCCATGCGCCCGCCGGCGCTGGGGCTGTTGCTGCTGCTGCTGCTGCTGCTGCTTCTGCCGCCGCCGCCCGGCGAGGCCACCAAGAAGCTGACGCCCTGCAAGCGCTGCCGGGAGCTGGTGGACAAGTTCAACCAGGTGGGCCGTCCCGCGAGGACATGGACCCAAGGGGGCGGGCCGGGGGTCACCCCACGATGGGCCCAGGGTGGCCTCACTGTGGACCCGGGGTCACCTCCTCATGGGCCAGATTTGCCCTGCTCTGTACTGTTACACCCCCCAACCCCCAGCTGTGAACCAGGGTCCCCACACCGTGGACCCAGGGTTGTCCCGCCATGGATTGGGTCACCCCACCATGGATCTGGGGTCACCCCTGCTATGGAACCGGGGTGACCCTGCCCTGAGCCGGGGTTACCCCAGATATGGATGCGGGTGAGGCAGCAGTGCCAGCTCTTCCCCCACAGGGTATGGTGGACACTGCAAAGAAGAACTTTGGTGGCGGAAACACAGCTTGGGAGGAAAAGACACTGTCCAAGTATGAATTCAGGTAGGCACCCTGCTCTGAGCGGCCCAGTGCCTGCCTTTGGTGACATGTCCCCAGGAGCATTGACAGATACAGAGTCCCTTTGGCACCGTCACCTGTCCTTACCTGGGACTGGTGCGCTGGCCCCTGACTGGCTTCTTGGCTCGTCTCAGCCACTCTCCACACGACAGACCTGGTGGTCTTTTAAAAACACAGGCGGGGAGTTCCCACTGTGGCTCAGTGTTTAAGAACCTGCCTAGTATCCATGAGGATGCAGGTTCGAACCCTGGCCTCGCTCAGTGGGTTAAGGATTCAGCATTGTTGTGACCTGTGGTGTAGGTCGCAGGTGTGGCTCGGATCTGGCGTTGCTATGACCATGGTGTAGGCCAGCAGCTGCAGCTCTGATTCGACCCCTAGCCTGGGAATCTCCATATGCCGCAGGTGTGGCCCTAATAAAACAAACAAACAGAAAAAGCAGATGGAGCTCAGTCCCTCCCCATCCCCAGCCCCACCCTCCCCATGGCAGGGCTTCCCCCGCTGGACCCGACACTGATGTCCCACCCTGAGACTGGAGGCCACCCCGACCACCCCCGCCCTCTGCGTTTCATTCTCCACCTGGCACTGACAGCCCCCAGCTCCAGTCGGGGTGTTTGCTGAGGGTTTTTTCACTGAAGTGCCCCCGTCCTTCCGGCCTGGCATCGGGGGTGCCTCCGGCCCTCCCCGTGGAAGACGCTGTGCCCTGGCCTTGTGGCGCTGACGGCCTGTGTTTCAGCGAGGTCCGCCTGCTGGAAATCATGGAGGGCCTGTGCGGGAGCAGCGACTTCGAGTGCAACCAGATGGTGGAGCAGCACGAGGAGCACCTGGAGGCCTGGTGGCTGCGGCTGTGAGTGCCCGCCCCCGCAGGGAGGGGCACGGCACCGGGGCCTTGCTTTTGAAGGGGTGTCGGATTTAGAAGAGCTGGAGCGCCGCAGGCGTTTCCATGTCCCTGGCGTCTTCCTTACCTGTGTCCTCATGTTTTGTCACCAAAGCGCAGCCTTGAGATTAGCGAGAGGGGTCTGCAGTGCAGACGCTTGTTTTCCAGATCTCGGCGTCCTCTGCGCGGTTCACGTTAAACTGAGTCTTTGTTTGAAGAAAGCGGTCGCGTGAGGTTTAGTGCCGCTTTTTAAAACCCTCAGGAAGAAGAAGCATCCTGACTTATTTGAATGGTTTTGTGTGAAGACGCTGAAAGTTTGTTGTGCTCCGGGAACTTATGGGCCAGACTGCCTGGGTAGGTTTTTCTGCGGGGACTCTTGAGTGTCCTGTGTTCGTCCTGTTACCCTGTCCTGACCCCGGGGCGGGCAGACGCGCAGGCGGGTCAGGGCTCTCAGCTCCCGCAAGGCCTGGGGGCACTGCCTCCTCCACGCCCTGGGGACTTTCTCCGCCCTGCGGCTCTGAGTGATTCCAAGTGCACTGATCCCGCGCTCGGGGGGCCACAGACCCGTGGGAGCCCACCTGTGACTCCGTCCTGACTACCTGCCTGGACGCCGCCCTCCCTCCAAGTGCAAGGAGGCGGCCCATAGAGCAGTGAAGCTGCGTGGAAGGCTGGGGCTGGGGCGCCTGTCAGTCTGGACGGGACACATCTGGCCTCCAGGGGAGAAGAGATGGAGTGAAGCTGCAGTCGCTGCCCCAGTGTCACCCACGTGTCCCCACTGATCACCCGGGTGAAGGGCAGTGTCCAGCCCAGACCCCACCCTGGCCGCGGCCTCCCTGCCTTACCTGCTTTCCTGCTGGCTTGTGGCCACAGTAGGGTGTCCCCACTGTCCCATGCGGCCCCACACACCTGTGTGTAGGTGTTCTTGGCCTCTTGTCCTGGGTGAGGTGCCACAAGGGCCTGGCATGGGCCTGCAGACCCCAATGAGGTGGGGCCCATGGGGGACCTGCGTCCCCTAGACAGAGTCGCCGTCGCCCATGAGTAAAGCAGGCCTGGGGGTTCGGCCAGGGGTCCAGAGCGCTATTTGGCCGGTGAAGCGCCGCGTGGGGGAGGGCTGCCTGCCCCGGGGGTCTCTGAGCAGACCTCCTGTCCCCACAGCATGCCAGGGCGGGTCGGAGCGGCCCTGCAGCGGGAACGGCCACTGCAGCGGAGACGGCAGCAGGCAGGGGGACGGGTCCTGCCAGTGCCACGTGGGCTACAGGGGACCACTGTGTGCCGACTGCATGGACGGCTACTTCAGCTCGCTGAGGAACGCCACTCACAGCGTCTGCACAGGTTTGGAGCCACCTGCGTGCGCGGGAGCAGGGCTGGCTGACCTTTCACCTGGACTTCGGGGAGCTCAGGGGAGGGCATGGGCTCCAGTACACAGAGAGGAGGGTCGTGACAGGACGGCCCAGCCCCAGACCAGCCCCGAAGGGTAGAGTGCGCCGCTTAGCCCCGACCTCCTCCCAGAGGGGGCTCGGAGGTGGACAGCGGGGGTCTTGGGTCCCGCTGTCCATGCTGGCCCTGCGGCTCTGTGGCCGGCAGCTGGCTGCCCTGGCCGGGCCTGCGCTCCCCGGGGCCGTGCTGGTGGGATGGTCAGCCCTCGAGTGCGCTGCTGGTGGCCTCGGGCGGATTCGGGAGCAAGGCCGGGTGTGCCTGCTGTTGCCGGGGCTTGGGGGCTTGGAGTCCCAGCAGAGTCGGTTCCTGAATGGGACAGCGGGGTGGCGTAGATGGGGACAAGGACCTGGGCCACACAGTGTGACCTCCAGGCCCCAGGGCCCCTTGCAGAGGTCCCGCCCTCGTGGTTCCCTGGGAGCCCTTCTTCCTGGTCGGCAGGCGCCCTGGCCATCGTCACGGTCCCCCACGGGGTGGCGCGAACGGAGCCCTCTCGGCTGTGACAGTCCCTGCGAGGCTGTGTCCCCTGACGGGGCGTGGGTCTGCTCACCCACGGGCAGCACACGAGCGGCCCCCTTGCCTTCTCCCCAGTTCTCACTGAGGCACAGGAAGACTTTGGGGGCCTCCCACCTGTGTCGATTGTCCCCTTAGAGCTGCGGTGGGGCTGCTGCTCTCCTGACGGCCCCTGAGTGCTGTCTGGGGCCAGGACCTGCGTGAGCCGCCAGGCTCTGCTCCCGCACCGGGGCCAGGCTGAAAAGCACTCACTTGCTGAGACCACTCGTACTTTTTCTAACTTGGCGGGAATACTGTGAGCCTCATGAACAGGTTTTTGTTTTTTTGGTGACTGTATCTCCCTTTCCCGGGGCTTTTGCTTGTTTTCAGCTTTTGTTTTCTCTTAACAAGTGTAAGTTCCTAATTTCTGAAATGAGCTCTGAGAGCAGGATTCCCAGGCGCTGACAGCTGCCCGCCTCTGCTTTGCAGCGTGTGACGAGTCCTGTACAACGTGCACGGGCCCCACCAACAGGGACTGCGACCAGTGCCAGGCGGGCTTTGTGCAGGAGGAGGACGCCTGCGTGGGTGAGCCCCCGCCCCCGCACCGTGGAGTCCACTCTCCGCTGGCTCGTCGCAGACTGACGCCCCAGGCCACGTTTTAGCGGCCACAGCGTGGAGACGGGACTTACCCTCGTACAGTCTTGTCTGTGGGCTGCTAAATGCGACCACCTCTGCGGCCTAGACTCTGGGCTGGGAGGTGGCCCTTGAACCACTGTCCTTGCTGTCAAGGACCTGGGTTTTGGTTTCACGCCTCAGAGCTGCAGGGCCTCACGTCGGGCGGCCCTGCTGCTCCGTTAGGCTCCGCCCAGGAGGGAGACCTGGGACTTGTGCCCAAGCATGTCCCTTGGGCCCTGGTTTCATAAAAGAGACAGGTGTGGGGGGTGTGGCCGGGAAGTGGGCGGCCTCTGGCAGCGGGTGGGGGGGAACACAGCGGCCTGGGCAGGGTGCCCACACGTGCTGCCGGCCGCAGGGAGGAGGCTGTGGCTTCCCGACGTTACCACGCGCCGCCAGCTGGGCCACCGCCTGCTTCTGGTACATTTTTTGCTTCGAGCCGCAGCCTAAGGGCGCAGCCGCAGCCTAAGGGCGCGCTGCACCCCAGCGGCCCGCGAGGGGAGGGCGCTCCCCGCAGGCCACACCCCCGCAGGCCCAGTGCTGGCGGGCGGCAGGTGGAGCCGGTGGCCTGGGTTTTGGTTTCACCCTCACAGCTGCTCGGCCTCCGTCCCAGGTTGAGTGGGGGAGGGCGGCGCCCTCCGCAGCCCAGGCTCCCGGCTCAGTCAAGGTCAGGTCGGCCCCTCCTCGGCGGTCCCGTCGTCCCCCCTTCCCACAGCCGCACCGGAGAGCCCACCCACGCGACGGTCCCCTCGCGGCCGCCCACGGCGGTCACGCCCCCTCCAGCTCCCGCCCCGCCCCCGGTCCAGGTGGCTCAGGCCGGGCCTCCCGTTGCAGACGTGGACGAGTGCGCGGCGGAGACGCCCCCCTGCGGCGACGGGCAGTACTGCGAGAACAGCCGCGGCGCGTTCGCGTGCGAAGGTGCGGAGACCCACACCCGGCGGCCCCGTCTCTTACAAATGTCAGGTGGCCTCGCCAGGCCTAGACACTTGCTGGAGAAAACCCAGAAAG
Organism: Catagonus wagneri; assembly: GCA_004024745.2. Classification (NCBI taxonomy): domain Eukaryota; kingdom Metazoa; phylum Chordata; class Mammalia; order Artiodactyla; family Tayassuidae; genus Catagonus; species Catagonus wagneri. The sequence goes on along the minus strand of PVHT020000041.1, from coordinate 3,124 downwards.
CTCAGATAAGCTGAGAAGAAGGTAACCACCTTCCCGGGGAGGGGCCTCCGTCAGCGACGAGGACGCTCCTGGGTGCCGGCCGTGCAGCCTCTTCCCACGCGGTGCCTCGCAGCCTCTTTTTCCATCCGACGGTGCGCAGCTCTGTGCCAGGTCTTTCTACGTCGTGTTAGTTATTTTGGAGCATTCCGTTGTTTCAGCGTTCTTCAACAATCCATATTGTTGAGTATTTAAATCCTACAAATTTTTCCACAGTGACAAAGTTTGAAGCCTCTCGTAGGTAAAGCTTTTCATGTTTTTCCTTGTTCTCTCTGGGCGAGTTTCCACGTTGCTCTGTCCAAGGGCGCGGGGATTTTCAGTCCCCCCCGCCCCGCACCCCGAAGGTCTTGCCACAGGAAGGTCATGAGGCCGCCTTCCTGTGTCCGTGGCCGTGTGGCAGCTGCCACATTTCTGTTTGTGGGGACAGATTTAAGTGAGACCCTAAAAGTGTCACCTGCTCTCTGCTGCTGTTGGCACTGAGCTCCTAGCTGGCACGTCAGCGATGCCACAAGCTGGAGCAGGGTTTGTGTTGGGAGGAGCCGGTGCCCCCCACCCCCGCCCTGATATCGCATCGCAGTCCCTTGGGATTGTGGTACCGACAGTCAGTCCAGCAAGTTCCTGCTTTGTGGAGACAGAAGCCGGGTGCTGGGACCCTGGGCTCTCTGGCTGCAGGGCCCCCGCTGGCTCGCATGTGGTTTCGGGGCACATTCTGGCCACAGGAAGGTGGTCTAGTGTGGTCATGTCCTCCTCTCGTCCCCAGACTGCGACGCCACCTGTGCGGGCTGCACGGGCCGGGGTCCCGGGGGCTGTAAGGAGTGTGTGCCCGGATACTCCAAGGACAGCGGCCAGTGTGCAGGTCAGGGTGGTGTCCGGGCTCGGCTGGGGTGGCCACCCGCAGGCTGCTGGTGGGGGGACCCTGGGCCCCCGCTCTGCCGGCGCCGGAGGGACCCTGGTCAGGTGGAGTGTTTTGTTTAGATGTCGACGAGTGCGCCCTGGCAGAAACGCCCTGCACGAGGCGGAACGAGAACTGCTACAACACGCCCGGGAGCTACGTCTGCGTGTGTCCCGAGGGCTTCGAGGAGACGGAGGACGCCTGCGTGCAGACGCCGCCCGCGGGGGACGGTAAGTGCGTGTCCCTCGCCCGGCGTCGCGGGGCTCCTGTGTGCTGGCCGCCGGCCCATGGTGAGACCCTCGCGCAAAGAGGGCTCCGGGCAGGCAGCAGGTAACGCGGGGGCCGAAGCCCTGGGCTCCCGCGCTCGCGGAGTGGGGCATCAGCAGGAAGGTCAGAGGTTGGGCCACCGACCCAGGAACCCTGGGCCCTGCGGGGACCGGAGGGAGACACCATCTCTGTGGGAGACTAGAGATCAGAAGCTGCTGTGCCGTCTCCTCTCCCGGAGGCCGCCGGCTGGGACGAAGGCATCCGCGGGGCCACCCCTTGGCAGCCTGCCGGGGAGGCTCCTTCCTGCTCCTCCAGCCTCTGGGCCGTCACTCCGGGCGTTCCTGGGCTCGAAGCCACGTCCCTCCAGCCTCTGCCTCTGTGGTCACCTGGCCGCCTCCCTGGGTGACTGCAGCACAAGGTCCCTCTTATAGGGACACGTCACCATCCTTGTTAGGATCCACCCCAGCGACCTCGTCCTAGCTTGACCATCTTGTTTCCAAGTAGGGTCCCGTCCCAGGTAGGGGGGGGTGCCAGCGCACCTTTTCGGGGACACAGCCCTTCCCTCGCTGGTCTGGTGGGAGGCCCAGAGGAGCTGGAGAATGTGAGAGAAGCCATGTTCAGACAGTGGCCGAGTTTCCAGGAGTAAGATGACTCGGACCCCACAAGCTCCCTAAGTCCCCAGCAGGAAACACGATCGACTCCACACGTGGACATGCTTTAGGAACCACGAGGCACCAAGGACGGAGGGGCCTAGCGGGCAGCAGAGAGAAGGCCCGGCTGCGGAGGGGGCACGGCCACGCCCTTCTGCCCCCAACACGTCCGGGGGGCCCTCCTGTCACGCAGGCTCTCGACTCGTCCGGGCTGATTTCGGGCACTGGCTCTTGTCTCCTGTCTCCTGCCCAGGGCCGCGGGCAGGCCAGCCACACGCTGCCGTGGCCCCAGTGCAGCCTTGAGGCCACATCCTCAGGGCCTTTCACGCTAGGATTTTACTGAATGATCTGTGTCTGTTTTGACAGAAGTCACAAAAGAAACTCCGGCAGAGCTGCCCGCCCGCGAAGACCTTTAACAAGCACCCAGGACAGAAGCCACACCTGCCCTTTAAGTTATTCAGACTCATGTCCCGGACACCGGCCCTGTTGCTCCAGGGGACAGTCCGGGGGCCGCTGCCTTCTTTGAAACAGTTGATGCTCATTGGACCCTTAAAAAGCTGCATTTCTTGGTCATTCTTAAACAGATTTGTATATTTTGATATCATCATTTATAATAAAATCTGCCACCGAAAGGTAGTGAGGCGGAGACCGGCGTGGGTGTGTCTCACCGGAGGTGGGGCTTGCTCCGTTCAGCTAGCTGGCCCCGCATCCGTCCCCGAGTCCCGCTGGGACACAGGCCGCGCAGCCAGGCTGTCCCTCTGGGGCTCTGTGCCCCCCTCCCCCATAGACTTGCATCAGAACCCTGACCAGGCGGGTTTCAGGGCCCAACCTGGGGTCCTAGCGGAGTGTCATCAGGGACCTGGGGGCAGCCGTCTTGGGGGCTGAGTTGGAGAAAAGGTCAGCTAACCCCCAGGGCCCGGTCCTTGTGTAGGAATGGTCAGATTCTGAGAGAAAGGCTCCATGAGCCCCCCCACCCAGCCCAGCGTGCTGGCCGCCTGCCCTGTCTCCTGCTCCTGTCATCGTGGCTGTCAGACCGTGGCCTCCGCTCGGCCATCCGGGGCTGCCCCCGTGAACGCCCAGTCCCCTCGCTCAGCCGCCTGGCCCCCTGCTGCCCCTCAGGTCTCACTCCCCGCCCACGCCTGACGCATGTGACCAGCCCATGTGGGCTCGCTGACCTTGCTTGCCGAGCCCAAGCTGTGCACTCTCACCTGGGGCCTGGGATGGAGCGCCTGCAGCTGGGGCCCTGCCCCTGACCTCGATGGGCCCAGGGCCGCTGCGG
>PVHT020000040.1:77020-134766 GCA_004024745.2 Catagonus wagneri | reverse complement strand
ACCCTAAACCTAACCCTAACACTAACCCGTACCCTAACACGTACCCTAACCCGTAACCTAACCCTAACCCTAACCCGTATCCATACCCTCACCCTAATCCTAACCCTAACCCTAACCCCAACCCGTTCCTTAACCCATACTCTAACCCTAACCCGTACCTAAACCTAATCCATACCCTAACCCTAATCCGTACCCTGACCGTAACCCGTATCTGTACACTAAACCTAACCCTAAACCTAGCACCCACCCTATGCCTGAACCCTAAGCCCTAACCCTAAACCCTAACACTAAGCCCTAACCCTAAACCCTAAACCCTAACCCTAAACACTAACCCTAAACCCTAACCCTAACCCTAATGGGTGCGGGGGGACAGGACCATCACAGGAACTTCCTTCTCTGTGCACACAGACTCTCAGGCAGCATGGTGCCTCTTTCACAGGCTGTGGGGTAGGTGCAAACCTCTACAGCCAACTCTGACTCCAGAGGCCGGAATAGTCTGCCATCACCGAGGACTCCATGACCAGGCACTGCCTATTGCCCCAGTCACCCTAGATTTTGCTACTGCAGAGGATCAGACAACTGAGCACTGCCATTGCACCTACCTTCCTGGGAATTCACACACTCTACTGATACCACTGCCAAGGGCTCCAGACGCCTCCCCCACCTCCTGGGGGGGTCACTGCCACCAGGCACAATCTGCCACCCTCACCTCACCAAGTCACCAAGGGTAAAGGATAAATAAAGAACTTGTCAGACAAGTAAAACCTAAAGGAATACAGCAATACTAAATCTATCCAAAAAGAAATTTTGAATGGTCTCCTCAAAGTAGGAAAGAGGATATAGAATAGAGGGTTTCACGTTGGAAAGTAAGCACTTAAGACAGTATAGAGATATAAAAGAAAAAAGGCTATTGTAAAAGCAATGACAAACACAAGGAACAGCAAAAGAATAAACGTGAAGGTGTAAAAAGACATCAAGATCATAAAATGTGGGGAAGGATAGTAAGAAACTCGACTTTTTTTTTTTTAACAATGTGTTTGAGCCTATATGACTATGGCTCTAAAGTAAGCAAATATTAGAAAGGGCTAATATATTCAAAACACCAGGCAATGAATAAATGAAAAACAACAGATTCAACAAAAAAAGAGGACACAAGCATAAAATAAAAGGAAATCATTAAACCACAAGAAGAAAAAGGAAAGAACAAGGGAGAAACACAGAATCAACTGGAAAACAATGTTTAAAATGGCAGTAAATACGGGGGTGGGGGATGGACTGGGGTTTTGCAAAGGAAATGCTATAAAATTTGGTTGTGATGATGCTTGTACAACTATAAATGTAATAAAATTCACTGAGTAATTAAAAAATTTTTTAATTTTTTAAAATAAAATGGCAATGTGTACATATCAATAATTACCTTAGATGGAAGTGCTATAAAATTGGGTTTTGATGATCATTGTACAACTAAAAATGTAACAGAATTCATTGAGTAAAAAAAATAATAATTACCTTAAATGTCAATGGACTGGATGCTCTCTAATCAAAAGACAGAGTGGCACACAGGATTTGAAAAGCAAGAAGAAGAAGGAGGAGGAGGAGGAGAAGAAGAAAGAAAAGCAAAAGCCAAAAATGTGCTGCCTAAAAGAGACCCTCCTTAGGGCAAAGGACATACATGGATTGAAAGAGAAGGGATGGAAAAGAGATATTTCATGGAAATGGAAATGACAAGAAAGTAGGAGTCACAATACAAAATAGACTTTAGAACAAAGGCCATCAAGAAAGACAGTATTTGTTGGCAACCACTGAGCAGTTGAATGCTGCAGAAGGCAAACATCTGTGGCTGAAGACTTCTAAATTACAGGGTCTCCTTCAAAGACAAGATATTCCTGTTATTCTATAAACAACTGCACTATGTCCTAAGGGTACCCCCTCTGGGATCACTAAGAAGATAACCTCGTCATTGCCTATGCCTGTTCTTGACCAAAAATCTTGGCACCTTCCTTTATCCCACTAACACTAATCTCATCACTTCCTTAATAAAAGTCATGTGAGCTAAAGCTTAGGTGCCTTTTTGCTCTGCTGAAGAGAGTACCTCCTGGTCCCCTACTTTCTAAATGTAAAGTAATCTCAGGTGTTTTGTTATGCCATGCCATCCCTCTTCCAGGATTCCCCATTGCCCTGCAGCGCTGGATGCAGCAACTATTTAATGTTAAAAGGATCAATTCAGGAAGAGGATATTACACTCATCAACATATATGCACCTAATATGAGTAGTCAAATACAAAAAAGAAAAAGAGGATTTGATAGGAATACAATAATAGCAGGGTTAGGGTTAAGAGACTTTAACACCCCATTCACATCAAAGGACAAATCCTCTAGACAGAAAATCTAGAAGGTGAGGGAGGTGGCAAGATGGCAAAGGAGTAAGCGTTTGTGCTCACCCTCTCCCACGAACACATCAAAAAAAACCACACTAAATGTAAAGCAACTTGGACAAAAACATCAACTGAATGCTGGCAGAAGTTCAACCTCCAAAAAGGGCAAGAAACTCTTGACATAACGGTAGAAAAACAGAAAGAAAAAAAAAGAGAGAGAGAAAAGCAATCATGATGGCACCAGCACTTCAGGGAGGGAGCTATGAAGGAGAAAAGGAGCCCACACCCTGGGAAGCCACCTAAACAATGGAAAGATCAGCCTAGCCAGAGGCACCTCAAAGCCCAAGGGAGCTCAAAGCCCAAGAAAAGTGCAGCAGCTGGAATGAGAATGGCAAAGCGGAGTGAGAGCTTCAGAGATCATCTGAACACCAGCACAGACATCACAGCCTGAGATGCTCGGGCGGGGGCTGGGAGCTGAGACTTAGGCTCCAGAGGTCAGTCCCCAGGAGAGGGCTGGGGTTGGCACTGTGGAGACAGCATAGGGGGCTAAGGAACAGTGTGCCATGGTGGTGGAGCAATACTCTACGGGCTGGGGAGTGGAACACCACGTCAGAGGGAACCTGGAAGAAGGTCTGCACCCACAGGAGAGACAAGCCTCCACTGTTGGGAGGAGGAGAAGAGGAGGAGCTGACCTTGAACCAGAGCAGAGGATGGAGCAACTCAAGTGCAGAGGGTGGGGCAGAAAAAGCTCAAACCCCAGCAGCCCGAGGTGAGCTTGCAAAGGGTGGGGTGACTCGAGAGCAAACCATGGTAGCTGGGTAGCTGATGTGCATTGCTAAACCGCTGTTGCCCTGGTGTCTTCTGGACACACTCCACCTGGGCCATGCAACCAAAAGCCCCTTGCTAGACTGCTGTGGATCAGGCATCTCTGGGCACAGCTCACCTGCAATGGGAAGCAGCTTGCTAGACCATGGAAGACCAGGCTTCCTGGGGCACAAACTGCCCACAACAGGGAGGCCGCTTGCTTGTCTGCACTGGCCTGGTATCTCCGGCTCAACCATCCATAAGATTTTTGTTCCTATACCGGATATTAGGCACTTCTTGTGCAGGCTACTGGTGACCAGGCACCTCTAGCATGGGCTAAGCGCATCAAGAGGCTAAGTGCGACACGGGGCCTACCAAGCACCAGAGACTATTGCTATCACTCCCCTGAGAACACACCCTCCCTGCAGCTACCACTACCAAACCCTCAGGGCAGCACCCAGACCCTTGTTCGCTGTCCCCTCCCAAGTCCATACAATAAGGTGCAGGTAGTGCAGCATCTCCTTTGTGGTCTAAGTGGGACAGGGTGCCTTCTGGTGGCCTGCAGGGGGTGGGAGCAAACCACCAAAGTTATTTCTGACTCCAGAGAAGGGTGTGGCCCACTGCCACAGGGGACACCTGAACAAAAATCACTCGCAGCCCCAACCACCTCAGAAGGCACCATAGAGAAGGACATTATGATGGAATTACCACCTACTGTTGCTCTAGCTCCCCTGGGAACACAATCGCCACTGCCAAAGATTCTGGGCAGTGCCCAGACACTTGTCCCTTCCCAAGAATCTGTAAATAAGAGCAACTTGTGCAGCACATTCTGTAGGGGCTAAGCAGGACGAGGTACTTCCTGCATGGTGTACAGGAGGCAGAGGAAAACTACTGCAATTATCTCTGGCTCCAGACACGGGAATGACATGTTACCACTAGGCATCTGTGAATAGGCACCATCTGAAGCCCCAGTCACCTCCAGGGCACCACAGAGGAGGGCATTGGGACTGAACACCACTAGTGGGTGCTCTTGCATTCCTGTGCACACACCAACCCCACTGCTCCCACTACTAAGTGCTCTGGGCAGTACACAGATGCCTGATCTCTATCACTTCCCAGGATCCTGCAACTAGGGACAACCTGTACAGCACCTCCTATGTGGGCTAAGTGAGATGGGTTGCTTCATGCATGGACTACAGGTGGAGGGGACAAACCACCACAGTTATCACTGGCTCTAGAGACGATCATGGCCTGCAACCACTAGGAGTCCCTGAACAGGTACCACCTGCAGTTCCAATCACCTCAGAGAAGGGCTTTGCAATCGAAAACCAGCCATTGTGGCTCTCAGTCCCCTGGGAGCTCACACATCCTGCTGCTACTACTGCAAATCTCTCTGGACACCTGTTAGATCTGCCTAGAGCTCATTACCACTTCCCAGGGCCCTGCGACTAGGAGTAGCCAGTGCCACCTTCCGCAGGTCCTTGCTGCTGTTGAGAGCCCAGAGACCAGTCACCAACTGCTGGCCCTACCCATTGCTTCATTCTCCTTGAAAACACAAGGAGCACCATTGAGATAACAGCCTGCTCACACCAAAGAAAGAGACACCAAATAGTCAAACTCCCACTCCAAAAATAAATAGTAACCCCACCAAAATAAATACAAATTGGTGCTGTTGCCTAGAAGTAGCTTTACAAGATTACAGTGTGGCTTCCCCAAATTCACAGAAAAAGAAAACCATAGGCAAGATGAAGAAGCTCAGAAACCAATCCCAGTTAAAACAACAGGACAAGTCATCTAAAGCAGCCAACAATGAAACAGACCTCTGCAGCCTGACAGAAATGGACTTCAGAAGGGAGGTAGTGAAAATACTTGAGGAATTAAGGCTGAATATCAAGAAATTAATAGAAGATGCAAACAGAAATGCAGATTCCCTTAGAAAGGAACTAGAAAATATAAGGAGGAGCCAAGAAAAGTTAGAAAACTCATTTGCAGAGATGAAAAGTGAGCGAAAGGCAATAAAGAGCAGTTCGGGAGTTCCCGTCGTGGCTCAGTGGTTAACGAATTCGACTAGGAACCATGAGGTTGCGGGTTCGATCCCTGGTCTTGCTCAGTGGGTTAAGGACCCGGCGTTGCCGTGAGCTGTGGTGTAGGTTGCAGACGCAGCTCGGATTCCACATTGCTGTGGCTGTGGCGAAGGCCAGCAGCTACAGCTCCTGTTAGACCCCTAGCCTGGGAACCTCCATATGCCACGGGTGCGGCTCTAGATAAAGGCAAAAAGACAAAAAAAAAAAAAGAGCAGTTAGAATAATGCAGAGGAACGAATTAGTGACATGGAGGATAGAACAATGGAAATCACCCAATCAGAACAGCAGGAAGAAAACCAAATGAAAAAACATGAAAGCAACATAAGAGAACTATGGGATGATATAAAGCAACCCAATTTATGCATAATAGGAATTCCAGAAGGAGAAGAAAAAGAAAAGGGGATTGAAAATACATTTGAAGAAATTATGTCTGAAAACATTCCAAATCTGAAGGAATATGACATCAAGATGCAGGAAGCACAGAGGGCCCCAAACAAGTTGAACCCAAACAGACCCACACCAGGGAATATTATATTTAAAATGGCAAGAATTAAAGATAAAGAGAGGATCCTAAAGGCAGAAAGAGAAAAGCAAAGTGTTAATTATAAGGGATCCCCCATAAGGATGTCAGCTGATTTCTCTACAGAAACACTACAGGCCAGAAGCAAGTGGCAAGATATATATTTAAAGTGCTGAAACAGAACAACTTGCAACCTAGAATACTCTACCAGCAAGAATATCATTTAAAATAGAAGGAGAAATAAAGAATTTCTCCAACAAACAAAAGCTAAAAGAGTACAGCAATACTAAACCCTTTCTAAAAGAAATGCTGAAAGGGTTCCTATTTAAAAAAAAAAAGGTAAAAAGTAAGAAATAAAATGGAGGAAACCACATATGGAAAGCAATCATTCAAATAAGCCAGCATACAGATCTAAACATGAAGATGCTGAAAAAAAATTAAGGAAAAGACAATAAAATCATACATTATGGGGAGGGAAAGTAAGAAAATATAGACTCTTTTTTTGAACTTTAAAAAAAAAATTATAGGAGTTCCTGTTGTGGCGCAGTGGTTAACAAATCCAACTAGGAACCACGCAGTTGCGGGTTCAATACCTGGCCTTGCTCAGTGGGTTAGCGATCCGGCGTTGCCATGAGCTGTGGTGTAGGTTGCAGATGCGGCTCAGATCCTGCATTGCTGTGGCTCTGGTGTAGGCTGGCAGCTACAGCTCCGATTAAACCCCTAGCCTGGGAACCTCCACATGCCGCGGGTGTAGCCCTAAGCCAACAAAAAAGGCAAAAAAAATTTTTAATGATGTGTTTGAGCCCATATGGCTATCAGGCTACAGCAAGCAGATATAAGAAAGTGTTAACAAATTTAAAAAACAGGGCAACCACAAATCAAAATGGAACGTCACATCCACAAATACTGAAAAGAAAAGCATTCAAGCATAAAATAAATGGGAAGCATCCAACCAAAAAAAAAAGAAAAAGAAAAGAGAAACATAGAATCACCTGGAAAACAAGGCCTAAAATGGTAATAAATACATATTTATCAGTAATCACCTTAAATGTCAATGGACTGAATGCTCCAATCAAAAGAAAAAAAGTGGAAGACTGTATAAAAAAGCAAAAACCTACAATCTGCTTCCTACAAGAGACTCACCTCAGGGCAAAGGACACATATAGATTGAAAGTGAGAGGATGGGAAAAGATATTCATGCCAATGGACAAGAAAGGAAAGCAGGAGTGGCAATACTCATATCAGACAAAATAGACTTTAAGATGAAGGCCATAACGAAAGACAAAGAAGGACACTATTTAATGGTTAAAGGATCCATTCAAGAAAAGGATATTAGAGTTGTCAATATATATGCCCCTAATATAGGAGCACACAAGTGCCTACAACAAGTATTATCAGACCTAAAAGGAGAAATAGATGGGAATACAATAATACTAGGAGACTTTAACACTCCACTCACATCAATGGACAGATCCTCTAGGCAGAAAATCAGTAAGGCAACAGAGATCCTAAATGACACAATAGAAAAGTTAGACCTGACATTTTTAGGACATTACATCCAAAAAATTCAGAATATACATTCTTCTTAAGTGCACATGGAACATTCTCAAAGATAGATCACATACTGGGCACAAAGCTAACCTCAACAAATTTAAGAGTATAGAAATTATTTCAAGTATCTTCTCTGACCACAAAGGCATGAAACTAGAAATCAACCACAGGAAAGGAAATGAGAAAAAACACACTACATGGAGACTAAACAACATGTTACTAAAAAAAGAATGGGTCGATGAGGAAATCAAGGAGATTAAAAAATACCTTGAGACAAATGATAATGAAGACAAAACCACTCCAAATCTATGGGATGCTGCAAAAGCAGTGCTCAGAGGGAAATTCATAGCAATACAGGCCCTCATCAAAAAAGAAGAAAAATCTCAAACCAACAACTTAACCCACCACCTAAATGAATTAGAAAAAGAAGAACAACAACAAAAAAAAAACCTATAAGTTAGCAGAAGGAAAGAAATCATAAAGATCAGAAAGGAAATCCATAAAATAGAGATTCAAAAAATAATAGAAAAAAAATCAATAAAACCAAGACCTGGTTCTTTGAAAACATAAACAAAACTGACAAACCTCTGGCTAGACTCACCAAGAAGAGGAAAGAAAAATCCCAAATAAACAATTTAAGAAATGAAAAGGGAGAAGTCACAACAGATATTACAGAAATACAAAAAACCATGAAAGAATACTATGAACAATTGTATGCCAAAAAATATGACAACCTAGAAGAAATGGACAACTTTTTAGAGACTTACACCCCACCAAAACTAAATCAAGAAGAAATCAACTGAACAGAGCAATCACTAGAAATGAAATTGAGTATGTCATAAAAACACTCCCTACCAATAAAAGTCAAGGACCAGATAGCTTCACAGATGAATTCTACAAAAAATACAAAAAGGAACACATATCCATCCTCCTTAAACTTTTCCAAAAGGTTGAAGACGGAACAGTCCCAAAGACATTCTATGATGCCAACATCACCTTAATTCCAAAACCAGACAAAGATACCATGAAAAAAGAAAACTATAGGCCAATAGCTTTGATGAAAATAGATGCAAAAATTCTCAACAAAATTTTAGCCTACTGAATCCAACAACATATAAAAAATATCATACACCACGACCAGGTGGGATTCATTCCAGGTGCACAAGGATGGCTCTACATATGCAAATCAATCAAGGTCATACACCACATTAACAAAAGAAAAGTCAAGAAACACATGATCATCTCAATAGATGCAGAAAAAGCATCTGAAAAAGTCCAACATCCATTCATAATCAAAACTCTTACCAAAGTGGGTATAGAGGGAACAATCCTTAACATAATAAAAGCCATTTATGACAAAACCATAGCAAATATAATACTCAATGGAGAAAAGCTGAAAACCTTCCCACTAAAATCTGGAACAAGACAAGGCTGCCCACTCTCACCAGTTATTCAACATAGTATTGGAAGGCCTAGCTACAGCAATCAGACAAACAAAAGAAGTAAAAGGTCTCCAAATAGGAAGAGAAAAGGTAAAATTGTCCCTGTATGCAGATGACATGATACTATATATAGAAAACCCCAAGGACTCAACCCCAAAATTACTTGAACTGATCAACAAATTCAGCAAAGTAGCAGGATATAAGGTTAACCTTCAGAAATCAATTGCATTTCTGTATACTAACAATTAAATATTAGAAATAGAATACCAAAATACATTACCTTGTTAAATAGCACCCCAAAAAATCAAATACCTGGGAATAAACCTGACCAAGGAGGTGAAAGACTTATATGCAGAGACTACAAAACATTAATCAAGAAGATCAAAGAATTTTTTAACCACTCATTTGTTGTGACAGAAAATTGTCTCCTGGCTGCGTGGCCAATAAAGGACAAGAAGACAGCGAGTTCCACCTCTTCCTTGGGAGAGTGAGTGCTTCCGTTGACGTAGATCAACGTATCCAGAACTTGCTGAAGAGGCTTTTTCACATTTTATGTTCTAGCCTCGTTTGTTGAAGATGATTAACTGATTAAATTAAAACAGGGATTGGATTAAGATGGTGGAATAGAAGGACTGGAGTTCAACTTCTCTCCCAAAAAACAAAACTACAACCAAATGCCGAGCAACCTTCAACCAAATGGAGCGTAAACTTCCAAAAAAGATATTCTAGTTCAGAAGATAAAGAGGAGACCACATCAAGAGGTAGGAGGGGCGATTACATGATAGAAGCAACCCCATACTTCCTGAGTGTGAAGCCTCACAGACTGGAAAGTAAATGTGTCACAAAGACTCAGCTACAGGACTGAGAGTTCTGAGCCCCACATCAAATCCCCATGCCTGGGGATCTGGCACAGGGAGAAAGAGCCCCCAGAGCCCCCAGAGCATCTGGCATTGAGGCCAGCGGGGCTTGTGTGCAGGAGCTCCACAGGACTGGGGGAAACAGAGACCCCATTCTTAAAAGGCACACACAGACTTTCACGTGCACTGGGTCCCAGGGCAAAGCTCTTGGGAACATTCATCAGCCTGCATTTCTCTGGAGGTGGCCATTTCTAGGAAAATCTGGTCCCTTCCATCAGCGCTGAGAAGCCCCAGGCCAAACAATAATCCAGGTGGGATCACAGCCCCACCCATCAGTAAACAGGCTGCCTAAAGACCCCTCAGGCACACAGCCAGCCTCTAATCTCATCCAGAGACAAAGCCCCACCCATCAGAGGGAGAGGAATCAACCCCACCTACCAGTGGGCAGACATCAGTCCCTCCCATCGGGAAGCCTACAGCAAGCCCCCTCCATACCAACTTTAGCCACAGGGGAGGCAAACGCCTGAACTAAGAGAGGCTACAACTCTATTGTTGGCAAAAAGGTCTCCACACCAAAAACCTATAAAAATGAAAAGACAGAAAACTATAACTCAGATAAGGGAGAAAGAGAAAAGCCCAGAAAAACAGCTCAGTGATGAGGAGATTATCAGCCTCCCAGAGACTTTAGACTGTTGATGCTGAAGATGATGCAAGACATTGGAAATAAACTGGAGGAAAAGATTGACAATTTACAGGAAACACTGAGCAAAGAAATACAAGATGTAAAAATTAAACAAGAAGAGATAAAATACAATAACTGAAATAAAAAATTCATTAGAAGCAGCCAACAGTAGAATACAGGAGGCAGAAGAACGAATCAGCGAGCTGGAAGACAGATTAGTGGAAATCACTAATGCAGAAGAGAAAAGAGATAAAAGGTTGAAAGGAAATGAGCAGAGTCTCAGAGAACTCTGGGATAATGTTACATGCACCAACATCCGTATTATAGGGGTGCCAGAGGGAGCAGAGAGAAAGAAGGGGACAGAAAAAATATTTGAAGAGATAATAGCCAAAAACTTCCCTAATATGGGAAAGGAACCACTCACTCAAATCCAGTGGACGCAACGAGTACCGTATAAAATAAACCCAAGGAGGAACACCCCGAGGCACATATTAATCAAAATGACCAAAATTAAAAACAAAGAGAAAATATTGAAAGTAGCTACGGACAAGAAACAAATGACATACAAGGGAACCCTGATAAGGTTATCAGCAGATTTTTCAGCTGAAATTCTGCAGGCCAGAAGGGAGTGGCATGATATACTTAATGTGCTGAAAGGAAAAAAATCCCAACCAAGATTACTTTGCCCAACAAGGCTCTCATTCAGATTTGAAGGAGAGATCAAAACCTTTACAGATAAGCAAAAGCTAAGAGATTTCTGCAACACTAAACCAGCTTTACAGCAAATACTAAAGGAACTTCTCTAGGCAGAAAAGAAAAGGCCACAACCAGAAACAAAAACACCACAAATGACAAGGCTCACCAGCAAAGGCATATACACAGTAAAGATACTAAATCATCCATGCACAATTATGCTACCAAAATCAGAAATCATGAGAAGAGAGCACAAATGCAGGACACTGGAGATGCATGTGCAAGTAAGAAACCAAAAACTTAAAACAATCTCATTTATATATAGATTCCTGTATCAAAACTTCAGGGTAACTGCAAGCCAAAAATCTACAATTGATATACAAACAAATAAGAAAAATCAACTCAAATACAACATTAAAGACAGTCATCTTGTGAGAGGAGACAACAAGAGAATAAGGGAAGAAAAAACGAGCAACAGAAACCCCAAACAGTTAATACAATGGCAATAAGAACATACATATCAATAATTACCTTAAATGTTAAAGGACTGAAAGCCCCAACCAAAAGACACAGACTAGCTGAATGGATACAAAAACAAGACCCATATATATGCTGTCTTCAAGAGACCCACTTCACTTCTAGGGACACATACAAATTGAAAGTGAGAAGATGGAAGAAAATATTCCATGCAAAATGGGAATCAAAAGAAAGCTGGAGTAGCAATACTCGTATCAGACAAAATAGGCTTTAAAATGAACATTTTAAGAGACAAGGAAGGGCACTACATAATAATCAAAGGATCAATCCAAGAAGAAGATATAACCATTTTAAATATCTATGCACCCAACATAGGATCACCACAATATATAAGGCAACTGCTAACAACCTTAAAAGGAGAAATCAACAATAACACAGTCATAGTGGGGGACTTTAACACCCCACTTACAGCAATGGATAGATCATCCAGACAGAAAATCAATAAGGAAACACAGACCCTGAATGAAGCATTAGATCAGATGGATTTAATAGATATTTATAGGACATTCCATCCAAAAGCAACAGAATATACATTCTTCTCAATTGTGCACGGAACATTCTCTAAGATTGATCATATCCTGGGCTACAAATCAAGCCTCAGTAACTTTAAGAAAATTGAAATCATATCAAGTATCTTTTCTGACCACAATGCTATATGACTGGAAATCAACAACAAGAAAAAAACAGCAAAAAATACAAACATGTGGAGACTAAACAACATGCTACTAAACAACCAATGGATCACTGAAGAAATCAAAGAGGAACTTTAAAAATACCTAGAAGCAAATGACAACAAAGATACGACACTCCAAAACCTCTGGGATGCAACAAAAGCAGTTCTAAGAGGAAAGTTTATAACAATACAAGCCTACCTCAGGAAAAAAGAAAAAGCTCAAATAAACAACCTAAATTTACATCTAAAGCAGCTAGAGAGGGAAGAACTGACAAGGCCCAAAGTTAGTAGAAGAAAAGAAATCATAAAGATCAGAGCAGAAATCAATGAAATAGAAACAAAGAAAACCAAAGAAAATATCAATGAAACTAAAAGCTGGTTCTTTGAAAAGATCAACAAAATTGATAAACCCTTAGCCAGACTTATCAAGAAAAAAAGAGAGAGGACACAAATCAATAAAATTAGAAATGAAAAAGGAGAAGTAACAACGGACATCACAGAAATAAATACAAAGGATCATAAGAGACTACTATATGCAACTACATGGCAATAAAATGGAAAACCTAGAAGAAGTGGACAAATTCTTAGAAAAGTACAATCTCCCAAGACTAAACCAAGATGAAATAGAAAATATGAATAGGCCAATCACAAGTTCTGAAATTGAAACTGTGATTAAAAAATTTCCAACAAACAAAAGTCCAGGACCAGATGGCTTCACAGGTGAACTCTATCAAACATTTAGAGAAGAGCTAACACCTATCCTTCTGAGACTCTTCCAAAAAATTGCAGAGGAAGGGACACTCCCAAACTCATTCTATGAGGCAACCATCACCGTGATACCAAAACCAGACAAAGATACCACAAAAAAAGAAAATTACAGGTCAATCTCACTGATGAACATAGATGCAAAAACTCTCAACAAAATACTAGCCAACTGAATCCAACAATACATTAAAAGAATTGTACATCACGATCAAGAGGGATTTATCCCAGGGATACAAGGATGCTTCAGTATCCACAAATCAATCAGTGTGATACACCACGTTAACAAACTGAAGAAGAAAAACCATATGATCCTCTCTATAGATGCAGAAAAAGCCTTTGACAAAATCCAACATCCATTTCTGATAAAAACACTTCAGAAAGTGGGCATAGGGGCAACCTACCTCAACATAATAAAGGCCATCTATGACAAACCCAGAGCTCACATCATCCTCAATGGTGAAAAGCTAAAAGAATTCCCACTGAGATCAGGAACAAGACAGGGATGTCCACTCTCGCCACTACTATTCAACATAGTTTTGGAAGTCCTAGCCACAGCAATCAGAGAAGTCAAAGAAATAAAAGGAATCCAAATTGGAAAGGAAGAAGTAAAACTATCACTATTTGCAGATGACATGATACTATACCTAGAGAATCCTAAAGACTCTACCAGAAAACTGTTAGAGCTCATCAATGAATTTGGCAAAGTTGCAGGATACAAAATTAATACACAGAAATCAACTGCATTTCTATATACTAACAATGAAAGAGCAGAAAGAGAAATTAGGGAAGCATTCCCATTTACCATCACATCAAAAAGAATCAAATACTTAGGAATAAACCTACCTAAAGAGACAAAAGACTTGTACTCTGAAAACTATAAGACGCTGATGAAAGAAATCAAGGATGACATGAACAGATGGAAAGGCATACTATGCTCTTGGATTGGAAGAGTCAATATTATCAAAATTACTATACTACCCAAGGCAATCTACAGATTCAGTGCAATCCCTATCAAACTACCAAGGACATTTTTCACAGAACTAGAACAAAATATTTTAAAGTTTGTTTGGAAGCACAAAAAAAGCAGAATAGTCAAAGACATCCTGAAAAAGAAAAATGGAGCTGGAGGAATCAGGCTCCCTGACTTCAGACTATACTACAAAGCTAGAGTCATCAAAACCGTGTGGCACTAGCACAAAGACAGAAATATAGATCAGTGGAACAGGATAGAAACCCCAGAATTAAACCCACGCATCTATAGTCAAACAATCTATGACAAAGGAGGCAAGAATATACATTGGAGAAAAGACAGCCTCTTCAATAAGTGGTGCTGGGAAAACTGGACAGCATCATGTAAAAAAATGAAACTAGAACACTTCCTAACACCACGCACAAAAATAAACTCAAAATGGATTAAAGATCTAGATATAAGACCAGATGCTATAAAACTCTTAGAGGAAAACATAGGCCAAACACTCTCTGGCATAAATGATAGCAACATCTTCTCAGATTCATGTGTCAGAGTAAGGACAATAAAAAGAAAAATAAACAAATGGGACAATTAAACTTCAAAGTTTCTGCACAGCAAAGGAAACCCTAAACAAAATGAAAAGACAACCCACAGAGTGGGAGAAAATATTTGCAAATGAATCAACTGACAAGAGATTAATCTCAAAAATTTACAAACACCTCCTACAGCTCAATACCAGAAAAACAAACAACCCCATCAAAAAATGGGCAGAAGATCTAAACAGACAGTTCTCCAAAGAAGACATACAGATAGCCAAAAAACACATGAAAAGATATTCAATATCACTTGTTATTAGAGAAATGCAAATCAAAACCACTATGAGGTACCACCTTACACCAGCCAGAATGGCCATCATCAAAAAGTCTACAAACAATAAGTGCTGGAGAGGGTGTGGAGAAAAAGGATCCCTATTACACTGCTGGTGGGAATGCAAATTGGTACAACCACTGTGGGAAACAGTATGGAGATTCCTCAGAAAACTCAAAACAGAATTACCATTTGATCCAGCAATCCCACTCCTGGGCATCTATCCAGAGGAAACCATGACTCGAAAGACACATGTACTCCAGTGTTCATTGCATCACTCTGTGCAATAGCCAGGTCATGGAAACAACCTAAATGCCCATGGACAGAGGAGTGGATAGGGACGATATGGTACATACACACAATGGAATATTACTCAGCCATTAAAAGGAACGAATTACCAACATTTATAGCAACATGGATGGACCTAGAAATTATCATGTGAAGTGAAACCAGTCAATTAGACAGCAACACCCAATGCTACCGCTTTCATGTGGAAACTAAAAAGACACGATGAACTTCTTTACAGAACAATGATTCACAGACTTTGGAAAATCTTGGTTTTTCAAATAAGACAATTTAGGGGGTGCGGGGGCTGCCCTGTGGGTTTGGGACACAAAATCTACCAAATTAACTTGTGATGATTCATGTATACCTATAATTGAAATACAATTCATTAAGTTAAAAAAAAAAAAGAAGTTAATATCCAAAATACATAAGGGGAGCTCCCGTTGTGGCTCAGTGGTTAACAAATCCGACTAGGAACCATGAGGTTGAGGGTTCGATCCCTGGCATCGCTCAGTGGGTTAAGGATCTGGCATTGCTGTGAGCTGTGGTGTAGGTTGCAGACGCGGCTCGGAGCCTGCGTCGCTGTGGCTGTGGTGAAGGCCGGCAGCTACAGCTCCTGTTAGACCCCTAGCCTGGGAACCTCCATATGCCGCGAGTGTGGCCCTAGAAAAGGCAAAAAGACAAAAAAAAAATACATAAGGAACTTATACAATTCAGTAGCAAAAAAAAATCAAACAACATGATTTTTAAATGGGCACAGGAATGAATAGATATTTTTCCAAGGAAGACACACAGATGGACAGTGGGTACCTGAAAAGACGTTCATCATCAATAGTAATCAGAGTAATAATCAGAGTAATGTGAATCAAAATCACAATGAGATATCACCTCACACTGTTAGAAATGACTATCATCATCATCAAGGAAAAAAAAGCAAGGTAACAAATGCTGGTGGGACAAGGAGAAAAGGGAATGCATGTGCGCTGTTAGTGAGAATGTGCACAGTTCAGCCGCTCTGGAAAAGAGTAAGGAGGCTCCTCAAAAAAATGAAAAATTGAATTACCACATGATCCAGCAATCCCACTCCTAGGTCTATACCCAAAAGAAATGAAAATAGGATATTGAAAACAGGATACATATATATATATATTAAATAGATGCGAGAAATCCTTTCACAATATATATGAATATCAAATTTTCACAGGTACACTTCAAGTATCTTATAATTTTATCAATATTGTCTCAAAAATACTTGTTTTTCTTTTTTTGTGTCTTTTTGC
This sequence comes from Catagonus wagneri, assembly GCA_004024745.2. NCBI lineage: Eukaryota > Metazoa > Chordata > Mammalia > Artiodactyla > Tayassuidae > Catagonus > Catagonus wagneri. The sequence continues at coordinate 118,381 of PVHT020000040.1, read as the reverse complement.
CTTTTTTTTATGTAGAGCTGCACCCGTGGCATATGGAGGTTCCCAGGCTAGGGGTCTAACAGGAGCTGTAGCTGCCGGCCTTCGCCACAGCCATAGCAACGCGGGATCCGAGCCGCGTCTGCAACCTACACCGCAGCTCACGGCAACGCCGGATCCTTAACCCTCTGAGTAAGGCCAGGGATCGAACCCGCAACCTCATGGTTCTTAGTCGGATTCTTTAACCACTGAGCCACGAAGAGAACTCCAAAAATATTTGTTTTTCATATTCAAGAAAAGTCTTCTTTTGCCAAACCCAAGTCATGAACACGTAACCACAGTTAGAGGTAACTTCCAAACAGTACACATGCTCTGAAAATCAGCCAACCTGCAGTAAAGATGCTCCTGAAAGCCAACAAAACAATACTCTGGTCTTCTGAAGGTGAACCACAGCCAATCAGCAAGTGCCACCTCCAGTGAGAGAGCTTCTGAAATCAGCCAGCAGTGAGCACAGGGGCACAACTGACAGTCCATCAGTCCAAAGATGCCAGCCTCCCCAGTGCTTGTATGACACCAGCTCTGGCCTCGAGTGTGCACTGTGCTCACACATACAGCTCTACCTTGAAGGCAAACAGGTTAGTAAACCTTTTTGAGTCAGATACAAAGTTCAGAATGTGTTATTTTGCAAATTCAAAACAATTCTTTCAGCAGTTAAATACCTGACAAACCCTGATGCAGTTGTTAGATTACCAAATTCATTGTTTTCCATTCTGTTGCTGTCTATTATCTATTTTTATTTCAGTTTATTTGGACCCCAAAATGCCAAAAGAGAAGTTTAAATTTTGTGATTAATTTTCTGAAAAATGAACATTTATTAAATGAGGGAAAGCATATTTTTGGTGCTCTTGCAACATGCAATTGTTCACTCAGTAAGGGAATGATGGAAAGTCTGATGTAAAGTCGCATGTGCTTTACACCTAAGAATAAGAAATGGATGGTGTCACCAACTATTACCAAAGAAACTGTTAAAATAGCATTTTACTAAGAGATTTAGCAGAAGATAAAATAATCATCGCATGGAGGAAGTTAGAATATCTTTCCACACTGTATTTCTTCATTGGTCTTTCTATTCAAAAAGCTGTTTAAATATACTTTCTGATTCCAAAATTACAAGAAAAAAATGGGTTTGCTTTTTTTTTTTTTTAGGTCATGCAGCATGTGGAAGTTCCCAAGGCCAGGGATCAAACCCGTGCCATGGCAGTGACCAAGCCACAGCAATGACAACACCAGATACTTCACCTGCTCTGCCACCAGGGAACTTGCAAAGAAATCTTCAAATGCCAGGATGAAATCGACTGCAGTAAGAGAACCATAACTTAATAACATTTTCAGCTGGTAAATAATTCTAAGAAGTCAAAGACAGGAGTTCCCATTGTGGCTCAGCAGTAACGAACCCAACTAGTGTCCACAAGGATGCGGGTTCATCCCTGACCTCACTCAGTGGGTTAAGGATCTGGCGTTGCCGTGAGCTGTGGTGTATGTCACAGACGTGGCTCAGATCCCCCATTGCTGTGGCTGTGGCATGGGCAAGCAGCTGCAGCTCCAATTAGACCCCTAGCCTGGGAATTTCCATATGACAAGAGTTTGTCCCTAAAAAGAGGAAAAAAAAGTCAAAGACAAAGCTAAATGCTGGGCTTGTGTATGGGGATGTAGAAGAGAGCTGAAGCCAGAGACCCAACAAAAAGGATATCCCGAGCCTTTTCCTCCACTGGTGAGGAAAGAACTGGCCCCTGAAGGGCACCAGCAACAGCAAAGCGGGTGACCAAGCCCAAGCCCAAGAAAGAGCTTAGATCTGAGTGGGACCCAGAACTTGGCCTAGTGAGGGGCCTCTCAGAGACACAGTGGCTTTGAGACAGCAGCCTGAGTTCCCCCATCAGTGGGAATAGCTGGACAACACAGAGGGGCTTGTGGATGAGCTCCGTGCCAGCCACACAGGACAGTGGGACCCTTGGCCCCGAGCCCTGGTCTTAGGGTTTGTGGTTTGAAGCAAGACCCTCAGCCCTCCTGAGCCGAAGTGACGCACTGCGAAGGGCAGGAGAGTGAGAGGGCACTGGACCGCTGAGCCCGCGTCTCTCCACACTGGAGCCAGGCCTGAGGAATATGAAGGCGGAAGTCGCCTCACGCCCTCAGATCCGTGCGGTCCAAAGCGGCCCCGGCTCCTAGGAGTGTGCTGAGACTCCAGGGCCACCTAATACCCCCTCCCGTCATCCTCCTCGTATGGAGGAAATGTTCCTAAGTCAAGTCCCTTCCTTTGCTTGCTGCCTTAAGAAGCAAGCCCCGTGCAGGCCCATGTCCCCGCCTGCATCTGAGCCTGGATGACTAAGATCCTGCTGCCTCCCACCCGCCATGCACCCCTAGTGCTGCGGAGGGCAGGGGCAGGGTGGGGTTCTCTGTCCACGGCCCGCACCCAGAAGGCACGGAGCGGGGGTGGGGATGCGGGGTGCAGCGCGGGTGGGGGGAGCCGCCGGTCCTCCACGCCGACTTGCAGCGCCTCCACCAGGGGGCGCTGCCCCCCATGAAACGCTCTGAACCTTTCCTGGATTTGGGGGCAGTCCTACAGAAAGCAGGCGTGTGGAAATAAGGGTGAGCAAATGAGAAGCTATGGCAGAAAAAACAAATACCACAGCGATGGCCAGGTTCGCAATGTTCTGGTCTTGTTCTGGACCCAAACTCACGTTAAAGGGCCTCATGTTCCAAGAAGTACTTGCCTGTAGAAATTTGGTTCTGACATAAGGCCCACATCCCCAGTTTTGGGTGACCATGTGTGGGACTCTGTCACCACAGCATGCAGGTTTATAGCCATTTGAGATCATCTAGGAACCAGCCTAGTTCCCAAGACCCAGGCTGGTAGGGACAGTAACGGATAAATAAGGGAGTTTCCTGGTGACCTAAGGGTTAAGGCTCCAGCCTGGTCACCGCTGTGGCACGTGTCTGGCCCCCGCCAAAAAGAAAGAATAAATAGAGGAGAAGGACTTTGGAATCAGCAAATTCCTTCCCAAGTAAGAGGCTGCATGTCCCTGAGCAAGCCACCCAGCCTCTCTGAGGCTGTTTTGTGACAGAGATAAAAGTGCCTCCTGAAGAGTCCGTGGGGACCATCAGAGGTGACAGTGTTGCCCCATCCCCACCAGGCAGCTTGACCCTCTCACAGCCCCCACCCCCCGACTGGTACACCTCTGCCTCTGAACCACCATTCAACTGAGAAAACAAGTGCATAAAACAAACAAGCCCGGCACCACTCCACCTCCACTCGGTCGGCTATAATTTAAAAAAAGAAAAAGACAAGTGTTGGTGATGATGTGCAAAAGTCGAGTCCTCATCCGCTGCTGGTGAGAGTAGGAAGTGGTACAGCCACTGAGGAGCAGTCTAATCATTCCTCAGAAATTTCAGTATAGAATCTGCCACGTGATCCAGCAATTCTGCTCCTCCATATACGCCCAAGAGAACTAAAAACATGCTCAAAAAAATCCAGCCCACAAATGCTCGTAGCGCCAAGAGTCACAGCCACTAAAAAGTGGAGACAGGGAGACCCCTTCGTGGCTCAGCGGAAACAAATCTGACTAGCATCCATGAGGACACAGGTTCGATCCCAGGCCTTGCTCAGTGGGTTAAGGATCTGGCATCACCACAAGCTGTACTATAGGCTGCAGACACAGCTCGGATCTGGCGTTGCTGTGGCTGTGGTGTAGGCCGGCAGCTATAGCTCCAATTCGACCCCCACCCTGGGAACCTCTATATGCCACGGGTGCAGCCCTAAAAGGACAAAAAGTGGCAACAACCCAAATGCCCATCAAGCAATGCATGGATTAAAACATTGTGGCATATACAGAGTGGAATATTATTCAGTCATAAAAGGAATGAAGCACTGACACAGGCTGCAATGTGGACTAATCTTGAAAACACTATGCTGTATAAAAGAAGTCAGTCACAAATGGCGATGTATTGTATAAGCCCATTTGTGAGATGTCCAGAAAAGGCAAATCCATAGAGACAGAAAGCAGATGAGTGGTTGCCAGGGGTTTGAGGAGAAGGTGCTACTTAATGGATATGGGATTTCCTTTGGGGCGATGAAGATGTTTGGGAATTAAACAACAGTACTGGTTGCACAACACTGTGAATGCACTAAGTGCCACCAAATTGTTCCCTTTAACATAGCATTACATTATGTGAATTTTTTTTTTGTCTTTTTGCCTTATCTAGGGCCGCACCCCGCGGCATATGGAGGTTCCCAGGCTAGGGGTCTAACAGGAGCTGTAGCCGCCGGCCTTCGCCACAGCCACAGCAACGCGGGATCCGAGCCGTGTCTGCAACCTACACCACAGCTCAGGGCAATGCCGGATCCTTAACCCGCTGAGCAAGGCCAGGGATCGAACCCGCAACCTCATGGTTCCTAATCGGATTTGTTAACCACTGAGCCACGTCGGGAACTCCAGATTATGTGAATTTCATGTCAATACGATAAATGAGTGAAACAGCCTCGTGCCTGGAGGAGCGGGAGCCAGCGGTCCCCGGGATGCACCAGCCCACAGTCTGCTGGTCTGGGGCGTACGGTCCCCCAGCCCCCCCTGCAGGCCCCCCTGCACGTCCCTGACGGCACCTTCCTCTTCACACCAGCTGCCCTGACCCAGGCTCTCCTGCTTCCGCCAGCCTAGGTCTCTTATCTCCTGCGCTTCATCCACCCCCATATGAAGCCCGTGGCTACCCTGATTCCAAAATCCTCACCTCAGTTTCAGTGACCTGGCAGCAAGCTTTGGACTTACTCTTCCTCCCCCTCACCAGCATGACCTGGCCTCAAAGAGGCCCGCTGTTGGGCGCTGCCGCCCTCAGCCTGGTGCGGGGGTTCGCGCTCCTGTCTGAGGCGGACTTGGCGCCTTTGGGAAGCTCCTCCCGGCTGAGCGGCCCCTGCTCTAAAGCAGCCCCTCAGCCTGTGACAACACTGGTCTCTCCTGAAGTGAAAGAGAAGGAATCAGCTTCCCAGGACTCTGCCCTCCCCTCCGCTCTGGTCCTCTCCAGACACCACTGGGCAGACCTCTAGGAGAGGCAGTTCCAAGTCAAGCCCTGCTCGCTCTGCTCCAGCCTCAGCAGCCCAAGCGGCAACTCCAAGGAGCACTTTCTGTGCACCTGCCCCGCTTCTCCGCAGTCTCTCAGGGCTGACAGCTCCCCTCCTCGCTGACCCCATGCCTGCCCCCTCCCATGGCTCTCAGCTCCCTCTCACTGCTCCTTAAATGTAAAGGAGCATTCTCAGAGCTGTCCTGGACCCCTCCTCCTTTTGCTCTACCTTGTGGTGGGGGGCACAGTTGTCTTAGATTCATCAGGGTGGACAGACATCTGGGGACACACAAGCCAGAAAGAGAGGCTCACTCACTGTCACTGATGTCCTTTCTCACTGGACAAAGCTGTGTAGGGACCCTCTGGGCAGCTCTCCACCTGGCTTGAGAAAGTCAGGTCCCTCCACCTGGGATGGCTCCATCCACGCTCCAGGAGAGAAGGGAAGACCCTGAGGAAGGCACTGGAAATTCAGCCACCACTCACCCTCTCACCTCAGCCATTCCTCACCTAAAATACACAGAAGCCAGGAAGAAAGCAGGGCCAACCTGTATTCCCTGCACCACAGAAGCAGGCGGGGGCGGGGGGGGGTTCCTGGCCATCAGCCGGCACGGCCGGCACAACCTGCAAGCCATGTCTACCCTCCGATCTCTCCATTAGCTGCAGACAGACGGCTCAGTGGGTCCTCAGTGCGCAGGCCTCTCCCCGGTAAACACACTCATTCTACAGTTTTCTTGGACACGGCCCAACGTCTTGGGGAGTGCAGGTTACATGGGCCACCATGTGAAGAAGCAGGGCCCACTGAAACAACTCTGGGGAGCCCACTTTGTGGCATCTCATCGTTTTCCCCCACAGTAAGTTAAGTACCGAGACCCTTCTGTCATTCCCCAGTAATGAAGTCCGCTGTCCCTTTTTTTTGGGGGGGGGACCTTTTCTTCCTGGAGCCAGGTGAGGCGTATAGAGGCTCCCAGGCTAGTGGTCGAATCGGAGCTACAGCTGCCGGCCTACACCACAGCCACAGCAATGCGGGATCCAAGCCACATCTGCAGCCTACACCACAGCTCATGGCAACACTGGATCCTTAACCCACTGAGTAGGGCCAGGGATCGAACCTGCGTCCTCACGGATGCTAGTCGGGTTCGTAAACCACTAAGCCATGACAGGAACTCCAAGTTCCTTAAGGTCATTTTACAAGTCTCTTTCCTGTGATTAGAGTGCTCAGCCTGTGTGAGCGTTCAAGCCGCCCCTTGCAGTCGGCAGAGGCGAGCAGTTGGCAGAGGGCACTTGGGTCAAGGTGCACTTACTTCCGCAGCCCGCGCAGGCGGGGGAGGGGCGGAGCTGACACTTCCTCTCACCCCCACCCCCACTACTGGGGGTCACTGCCCGCTGGCCCTCGCCATGCGCCCTGGGAACCCTATGCTCCACCAGCCTTGGGCCACACCACCTCTGGCACAGTCCACTTGGGAACCAAGAAGCCCCGGGGCCAGCTCTCTTTCCCACGTGTTAAGAAATCTCGAACAGCCTCCATCCTGACCTACAATGGGAGTGCTGACCCTCCCCGGTGCAGAGGTCACCCAGAATCCCTGCACCCCTTACCTACCCAGCTCAGCCTTGCCTCAGGACTCCCCAGGGACACTCCTTCCACCTAAAGGGGACTTTCTCTGGCCAAGTCTTATCTCATGGTCAACATTCAAGACAGACATCCGGTCAAAAACCTCCACAGAAGCACTTACCTTGTTAAATCCTCTTTCTTAATCCTGTACATATGACTGTCTAGTGTCTTTCTTATTTATTAATTTGTCTGTTTGTTCAATATCTGCCCCACCCCCTGGTGGAATACAAGCTCCAGCAGCAGAGACTTCCAAGCACCTAGCAGAGCTCTGTACAGAGTAGGGGCACAATAAAAACTGTTCATCAGTATACAGGGCTGTTAAAGCTGCATGGCAGCAGCTGTAAAGCAAAAAGGTGCAGAGGAGAGTGCAAGAGAGAGCAGGGGACCCCACCCTGAGGGAGGGAATGTGACATAGAACCCGGGTTGGGAGGGGTGGGTGGAGTTCTGGCAACACCTGACAAAGCAGTTCCCTGGCTGGTGAGGCAGGAGCTGGAGCGTGAAGGTTACAGGGCCGGGGAGACAGACTTCTGCAGGCAATACTTCACAAGTTTTGCTGAAACAAGGAAGAGACCAGGTGTGGCTGAAGTAGGGTTTGTGTGGTGTGACGTTGTGGGGAGGCCGTGGGGCTGGGGAGAAGCAGTTGCAGAGGAAAGAGAGTCTAAAGACGGAGGTGGGCGGAGGGGGGAGGCGCAGCAGGGGTCAGAGGGGTTTAGCCCCCCAGCCTTCTGCAGCCATACCACACTGAAGCTCGGATCTGATCTGATCATGGAAGCTAAGCAGGGTCGCACCTGGTTAGACTTGGACGGGAGCCCTCTAGCAGCAGGCAGGACCCTGCTCAGTTCCTTCTAGGCCTGTGGCCAAGGTCAAGGCTCTCAGGGCCTCATCTGCCCCCTGAGGCGACACTGATGTTAGCTTCAGGACATGTGTAAAAGCACAGAGCCTGGCACACTCGTAATACGGGAAAACAGCCATTCTCGTTGCTGTGCCATTATTGTCATCCCTGCGATGCTGGGAGGAAGGACCAGAGGACAGATGCGGCTGCAGAGAGCCTGGTGGGTGTGAGGTCGAGGTAGGGAGGGGGTTTTCCTCGGCGACCCAGGAGGACCAGCCCAGCCGTGGACCCCTGGGACTGCGCACCGGAACCTCTGCCAGGTTGGTGTCATCAGATACAGGGGCACCGAGGCTCTGCGGGCCAGACTCGGCCCCAGCCACCAGCACGCCCCCCCCCCACACACACACACACACACTCCCACGCGTCAGGCAGGAGGCCTGGGGAAGGAAGAGTTAAGCCGCCGGGGCGGCCGCCGGGGCGGGCGGCGGTGGGAGCCGCCGGCGCGTCGCCGCGATTGGCTGAGGCGCAGGACCCGGGGGCAGCTGCGGGCGGACGGCCGCCCAGACTTCCCGGACGCGCCTGGCGCCTCCGCCGCGCCGCCGGCGGCCTCCGGGGACGCGCCGCCGGCTGCCTGGGGACAGCTCCACTCCCGCGCCGCGCCCCCCTTCCAGCCAGAGGCGGGGACTGTGTCTCCAGGGGCTTGTGAATAGCAGTGACAGCGTTGCAGCCAGTGCCTCCCACGCGCCACTAGGGACATTGCCCACCAGCCAGCCAGCCAGCGCCGCTGCCCCCCTGCAGAGCTGAATCTGTCCTGAGGTCCACCCCGCCGTGGTTGGGGACTTTGGTGGTGGATGGGCAGGCCAGCACCCCACCCATGCCCACTGGCAGCTGTTCAGACTAGAATCCTAACTGAAGCACCTGGAAGAGGCTCCAGAAAATCCAAAACTGGCTCCCAAGTGTTGATAAAGTCTCGGCTGTCATTTTGAAAAATATAGGTCTGCTCATGCTGGTGCGATGAGCACTGATAATTCATAGAGGATTTCATTGCGAGTAAAAGATGGAATTGAAATTCCCGTTGTGGCTTAGCAGTTAGGAACCCGACCAGTATCCACTAGGATGTGGGTTCAATCTCTGGCCTTGATCAGTGAGTTAAGGATCTGGCACTGTGGTGAGCTGCAGTGTAGTTCGAAGATGTGGCTCAGATCCAGGGTTGCTGTGGCTGTGGTGTAGACTTGCATCTACAGCTCTGATTCAACCTCTAGCCTGGGAACTTTGCAGGTGCAGCCCTAAAAAATACAATACAATACAATACAATAAAAATTACTCATAAGAAAACAAACAAAGATGGAGTTATGGCTCCGGGGAAAGACTATGGCAGTTTTCAGAGAGAAGTTTCCCCACTCCCCACCGCAGGGTCAGGAGAGGCACCCACGGCCGGCACCCCCATGGAGGACCCTCTAGATCTCAGCCTCGAGCAGGATTTAGGGAAGACACGTCTGCCTTCCGGCTCGGGTCCTTGTGGGGGACCTGGCCTACTCTGTGTCCTCTGCGTCCTCCACCCCACTCCCACCCTGACCTTGCCCACCACCCAGTCTGTGCGTCCTCCTCCTCCCGGGCTGCCCTCCTCTTCTAAAAGGGCAGAATCTCCTTCCAGCCTCTCCCCCCACGGGGAGGGAGGCAGTGCGCTGATCACCTGCCCCGCTTCCTCATCTATCACCCTCAGCTGTGCTTCCCGATAAAATTACTCATCCTCGGCCAGTGATAAATGAAATCATCCTAGAGACAGCCACACCGGGGGCGGGGGACCGCATTTGGGGTTTCTGGGCCTGGGTGAGGGAGACCTAGGTAAACCGTGTCTTTCTGTTACACTGCTCAGAAAGAGCCAAGTTAGTGGAATTCTGGGACCTGACATGCACTCTTGTTGAAAACAACATGTGTGTGTGACTCTCTGTGTGTGCTCTGAGCAGCCCCGCAGAGCGATGGAGTGGGCTGGGGCTTGAGCCTTGGAGGGAGGCCAGCAGAGATTCGGAATCTGGGAACGGTAGCCGGGCGGGTGCTGAGCAAGGCCGAGGAGCAGAGAAGCTGCGTTCCCAGGGGAAGCTGCTCTAGGAATCAGAAAAGTGGGGTGAGCCACAGAGTGGGATGCTAGGACAGACAGCAGAAAGGGCTGGGTGTCTGGGAGCGCAGCCTGGTGCCGAGGGAGGGAAGCAGGCAGCTCGTGGACCTACAGGCAGGATGACTGGGCTTGGCACCTCCAGCAGCTTCAGGTATCAGATGAGACCCTGGTCCTCCACACAGGAGCTCCCGGGTCTTCAGGTCTCCAGGGGTCAGTCAACTTCCAGCACCAGCCCCGGCAGCAAGATGGTGTCCACAGGCGCCTCTGGATCCTTGCGTTCTTCTGCTCTCAGCCCGGGGACCCCTGAGAAGTCCTTCGGGGACAACTAAGGGGTTACTTAATAATCAAAGCGATGAACTCATGAGCAGACTTTGGCCCAGAGCAGCTAAGGGCTTGTTTCATAAATCACAGAGGTCCTAGGGTTTCTGTAAAGATGCCGAGGTTAAGGATCCAGCTCTGGTGGTTCAGATTCAATCCTTGGCCCATGAACTTCCATATTCTGTGGGCACAGCCATTAAAAAAAACAAAACCAGGAGTTCCCGTCGTGGCTCAGTGGTTAACGAATCCAACGAGGAACCATGAGGTTGCGGGTTCGATCCCTGGCCTTGCTCAGTGGGTTAAGGATCCGGCGTTGCCGTGAGCTGCAGTGTAGGTTGCAGACGAGGCTCGGATCCCGCATTGCTGTGGCTGTGGCGAAGGCTGGCAGCTACAGCTCCTGTTAGACCCCTAGCCTGGGAACGTCCACATGCCGCGGGTGCAGCCCTAAATAAGGCAAAAAGACAAAAAAAAAAACAACCAAAACCCACAAAGATCCAGAGGATGGAATCACAGCACTACTCTGCCACTTGCCAGCTGTCACCTGTGAAAGGAGGTAAAAAGAGTGTCTACCTCATAGGTTGCTCTAAAGGAACCTGTGACTATGTTTGTGAAATGCTGAGTCACTGTGACCCCCCCCCCCCCGCCCCGAGTGCCAGCTGCCCCAGAACAGAGATGAGACCCTCTGGGGCGCACCATTCAGGCAGGAATGTTGGATTCCTATGCAAGTCAGAGCCTGAGTTCTGGAAATGCAGGGATGTGCGATCACAGGCTCGGGATAAAGCACTATCTCACTGGAGAGATCCAGAAAACTGCACGGAGGAAGTGGCGTTTGAAATCAGCACCAAAAGACGAGCAGGACTGGCTGGAGGGGACCGGTGCCAAAGTGCTGTTCTAGATGCAGGCAGCGCCGCAGCTCCTGGGCTGGGTCCAGCCGGGGGCTCAGACAGGTGGGTCTGCCTGCTCCTGGAGGAGGGTGGATCTCCCTTCTCTGCCTCCAACACCCGGAAGGAAGGGCTGTGTGAACCGCTCACCTTTGCGCCTGGGTGTGCAACGCTGCCTGGCACAGAGGCAGGCTCGGTGCCAGTTGAACAGATCAGAGAGAAATGACAACTGCGTGTTCACCCCTCTGGCAGTGGAGCCGTGGAGTCAGCGAGTCAGGAAATGGCAGGCCGAATGCCCCAGGAGGCACTGGAGAGGCCAGCAGAGGAAGAGCAGAGGCCCGGGAGGGCTGGTCGCCTGGCAAGGCAAGGCGCGGCGGAGGCCCGAGACTAACGGAGCGGAGTCCCACGTGAGAGCCAGCGCAGGGCCAGAGGAAATACCTGGGTAGGGTCTGTGGTGTCTGTGCTTGTTGGGCACTGAGCTTCCCAAGGCCACTGCCTTTGAGGACAGTGCCTGGCAGGAAGGGAGACCCCCTCCCAGGAGCAGCACTGGCCTTCAAGTTCACCTGGGGTGGGCAGAAGCAAGCCCCTCCCTTTGTCTGCCTCTGACTTGGGGCTCCCAGAGGCTCTAGCTTGTTGCTGGCGGTGCTGAAGGTGGTGGCATTCTGAACTAGGCTCCTTGCCTCTCCCTGGCAAAGAGTTTTACCTGCCACTCAAAGAATGTGTGGCTCCTTGCAGCCTTTGGGTCTAGCCTTGCCCCCAAACGGAAGATACAGAGCCCAGTTCAAGACCAAGACTCATGTGGATGGCACCCTCACTCCCCCCCACGCTGTCCACGGCCCCCCAGCCTGCTCTGGAACCTTCTTTCCCGACCCCTGCCCGTCCATCTGCGGAGCTGGGAGCCAAGGCCCTGGTCTGCCTGCAGATCAGATATCTGCCTTCTCTGAGTCCCAGGCCCCCGGGTGCTCCTTCGGCCAGAGAGCCAGCCCTAGGGAATTCTCGCCAAACTTGCCACACTCTGTCCTTGGAGCCCCGGGCAGTGATGGGCTGAGACCTGAACCCACCTCGGTTTCAGACAGTGTCCATTCCAAGCCAAGGCCAGATGTTGCCAGCCTGCCTGGGTCTCGTGTGTGTGTGTGTGTGTATGTGTGTGTGTGTTGATGACCAAGGCTGCTGCTCCTATGCTCTAGAGAGTCCATTCCCAAGAAATAAGACAAACCCAGAGGTTTCCAAGATTGAATTTCCTCTCCCAGTGGCACCACCCTATCACTGGGGCACTGGTGATGAAGCCTTCCCCACTGAGGGCTGGAACCCCAGTCCCAAGCCCAGTAGATTCTCCCCAGAGTGCGTTCGCCTCCCAGCTCTCGCTGCTCCAGGCACGGGGGTGCTTTCACAGTTAACGTGCTGTGTGGCCCACGTCTTCCTTCCATGTCCTCCTGTTCCTCACAGCAGCTGCCAGCTGCCACAGGAAGCAGAGACAGGCCTGAAGGCCTGGAGTTGGAAGTGGCTAACAGAGGACAGGCTGGAGGCACTGCAGAGGGCCTTGCTTCCAGACCCTTGACCGTGGAGCCCCCTCTGTCACCCCTTCCCCACAATGGAGTTCAAGATAGCCCAACCTTTACCAGGCTGTTGTGGACTGGTCAGCGATGGAGCCAAGAGTCTGCTGTGCAGCAGGCCGTCTAGGCCGCAAGGCCCAGGCACACTCAGAAAACACCTGCCAAAACTACCTTTATGCCGGGCCTTGCACCAGGTACGGGGCACCTTGTGGGCTCACGGGACAGGTGCTCTGATGAGACAGTGCAGCCAGACTTACCTTCCTGCCAGAGACAACTCAAACCCCAGACAAAACACAGGGAAAACTGGCCCTTGGGACATGACATCCGACCCCGAAGGATGGGAGCCCCAGGCAGAAACCACCTCCGTGAGCCCTGGGGCCACCCCTCACCGCCTCGGGGTGCCCAGCTGCAGCGAGGAGGAGACCCAGGCCGGTTCAGGGGTGCCCGGAGTGGAGACGTGGAGCTGGGGGTCCTGGAAAGCGAAGGCAGCAGGAGTTTGCAGGACGGAGCCCCGGAGAGGAGAGAGCCCGGGGACCGCGGAGCCCAGGTCAGCGTGTGTCCGCGAGGCGGGGACGACCAGGGGTCCCGTCGGAGCTCCCACGGGCTGTGGAGGCTGCCCCACCCGCGGCCTGGAAGCTCTTCAGCTAAGGCAGAGAATCAAGTGAGTGTTGCCATAGCAAAGTGGAACAGAATTGGCCCAAGACTGAAGGCTGCTCGGGTTATTCTAGCAAAGCTTAAAAACTGCTGCCGAGTAACTTCCTGGTGTCGAGCAAAGTGCAAGGATATTTATGAAAATATTCAGCTCCCGACAGAAGTCACAGTCCTGACCATCAAAGCAGTCGTGCACGGAGGCAGGAAAATATAGCCCATAAGGAGAAGGAGAATCAACTGATGCTGACCCAGAAATGGCTGGGATGAAAGGATGAGTGCACCAGGACTTGAAAGCATTTCCTACAACTACGTCCAGGTGTTTGGGAAGCTGAGGGACAGACTGAATGTGTCTGGAGCAAAAATGAATGCTACTAAGTCAGTCGTGAGAAGAGGGCAGAAAGCTTGGGTGAGGACAGAGTGAGATCTCCGCAAGGAGGGCTCAGAGCCAGCCCCCGTGGGGCCCAGCACACATGTCCCACCCCACACAGACCTGGGATGCCTGGCCGAGCAGGTGCTCCAAACATATGTTTTTGTCTGGCCTAATTCTTACTCCATTTTTATAGATCCAGCCTCAGAGAGGCCGAAGGTCTCCCCGGGGCCGGGCTGTCAGTAAGTGGCAGGTGCAGAACCCGGTGGGTTCCAAGTAGGCTCAGGGTAGCCGCAGTCCCCAGGAAGCAAGACGAGCTTTGTTCCCATCCAGTGACACTGGCCGCCGTGAGGGAGATGTCGGTGCCGGTGCCCAGCCTGTCCACATGCTCCATCCAGGACGTCTGGAGTCCAGCGCCCCCACCCCAACTTCCCGACCTTGCCTCGGCCTCAGCCTCCTCAGCTTGGGAACCAAAGCCCCGCCTGAGGGTGCTCGCTCCCATAATTCTATAATTAACGTAATTGCCTTAATCGCCACTTGGGCTGGAGCACCCTGGGGTCTGGGGTCTCTCTTCAGCCCCCACCTCTGTGTACCTCGGCAGTTCCACCTGGGGGTGCAGACACACAGCCCGGGGGACAGCCCCTGGCCACCCCCACCCAGCCCCACCCTGCCGTGGCCCAGGGACTGGGCACCTCCGTTAGCACAACCCCACATCTAGACTGCTTGCTGGATGCCCGCCTGCCTGAGCGGGAGCCAGTGCCGGACACAGGAAGGCAGAGCGAGCCGGGGAGCGGAGGCCGTGCCGACAGCTGCGCACACGCGGGTACAGGTGCTTGTTCTGCGTCGCACCCAGGGAGGCACAGACGCCCCTGGAAGAGGTGACACAAACCCAGACACCAGCCTTCCCTTCCCCCTCAGCAGGCACTGGGCTGGAGGGGGTGTGGGGGCCTCTGCTGTGGTGACGGTGACGGGGACTTATTGAGCAAGTCCCAGGGGCCGGGCCCGTGAGGTTGCTTCACGGACCTCCAGCGACTGGGCTTCACTTACAGGGGGAGGGCCTGAGGCTCAGAGCACAGGACCTAAACCCCAGAGGTCGCCCTGCTCCAGAGTTGGCCTTGGCACCAGCGGCAGACTCTAAGCGGAGGCCGAGGCCCCAGGGGTCCCACCACTGAGGGGCTAGGTTAGGGAGGCGAGGGCCTCCCCCCCAAGTCTCCACAATAAGCAGCAGCTGAGAGCCAGGCCCGCCGCTGGCTCCCGCCAGGCCTCTGGCAGCATGAGCGATGGCGGGCTGAGCGATAAGAAACTAATAATTTATGTTCCCAGCTCCCACGGCCCCGGCGCCAAGGCAAGGCTAGGCCACAGCCTCCTCCTCACTCGAGCGGCCACAATCCTTTATTGCACAAATTATTAACGACCAGGGAATGAATGACTCTGTAATCAGATCAGGGCTGCCAGCACTTTTCATTTCATTTATTTATATAAATTCTGAAATCAGGGTCCAGCCTGAGCTCGAAAACCAGCCTCATGCTGGCCTGTGCCCAGGCCTCCACTAGACAGAACACACCCCTCCCTCACCCTCACTCACCCAAGATGCCAGTGGGGTTGGCGAGGGAGGCAGGGAGGTGGGCCTGAGCTGCAAGACCTGAGCTGAAGTGTGCCAACTGCTGCGGACCAGGTCTCGCGCCGAGGTCAGAATTCTGTCCTCCAGCGCACCCCAGAGCTCTCTCCTACTTGTTCGCAGAGCCGGGGGCTTGCGGTGGGAGCTCCCCTGGCCCCGAGGGAAGCGTCTCCTCTCCGTCCTGTCCTCCACCTTCATCCCAGGCACCCACTCATCACGATGAGGGGCCGGGCCAGTCCTACCCAAGGCTGGCCGGCACCTGCCTCTGGCCTCAGCCCTGTGCCCCGTTCCATCTGCTTCTCCTGCCACCTGTCTTCCGGCCCCTTGTCATCGTCTGCCTCACAGGCCGGTCTCTCCCCTTTTCCTGTCCTGCTGCGCTGGGCCTTCACCTCCCTGTGGTCCAGGGACTATGAGGTTTTCCGCGGCAGCACTGAGGAGTGAGCTGCCTGTGGTCCTCTCATGAGCCCACTTTTAATCTCATTGACCTCTCGTTATACTACGCACATAAATTCAGATTTGGAGAGCTTATGTTCCATCATAAATTGGGCTGGCAGACTTCCGATCAACAAGATAAAGCTGTCTCCTGCGAGGTGGGTGTTTTATTAGTCTTGGCCTCGGTGCGGCGGGCAGTGGGGGGTGGGTGGGGTGAAGAAGGGCTGTCTCTGCTCTGGAATCCTCCTGTGCTGCTCAGAGGAAACTAGCGGTACCTCCTGTTGTCATAGGCAGGCCCAGGTATGTGGGTGTCCCCCACCCCCACGGCACCAGAGTGAGTGGCCACGGCTGGACCCCCAGGCTAGGCACTGGAAGGTCAAGAAGGAGACCCCATGTGCACCCAGGCATGTGTCCCTGTGTGCCCCTCCCTCTGTGGGGGAACCTTGCAAGCCTGGCCAGAGCCAGAGTGGAGTTCAGGGGTCGGGGAGGCAGCTGGACCTGCCTGGGCCTCCTGAGGGCCAAAGGGCCAGAGGAGGGGGCCCAGAGGGAAGGCGTTTGGGGCCAGCTCTCTTTGCAGATACAGACACATCCCCACCAGGATCCCGAGAGACAGACATAGGTTCTAAGCCACCCCGGGCCTGGGGTCCTGCTCCCACCCAGAACTGGGGGTGATGTCTCAAGCCCTCACCTGCCCCTCTTTCTTCAAAAACTCAGTCTCTGTCAATACTCCCTTCTCCTGGTCTCAGCACGTCTGGTTCAGCTTCTGGACCAGCCCGCCCGCATGACCTCTCAGTGAAGGCACCCAAACCAGCACTCCCGAGGGGCTCTACCGGGGCCTTCTAAGCCACCAGCACTCTGTCCCTCCCCCACTCTGAGTTGGATTGGAACACCTCTGAGCACCCTGGCCTGCCCAGGACCTTGGCAGCATGGCTGAAACCTGTGGGACTGGGTGTACGCCAGTGCACTGGGGGCTTAGCGCTGGGCGTAGCGCTGGGGACGTAGCGCTGGGGGCGTAGTGCTGGGGGCGTAGCGCTGGGCGTGGCGGGGTCCTAGCAGAAGAGCGTGGTTCTGGGAGGCTTCTCTGAGAAGGGCCTGCTGCCGTGAGTCTCGAAGGTAGGTAGATGGAGCGGGGTGATGTCAGCACCAGGCACAGCTGGAACAGCGCCCGAACTCCCGGGACTCCTAAGGGGTATTTTCATTTTAATTTACTTTCCATTTAGAAGGAAAAAAAGAATATAACAGGAGTTCCCATTTTGACTCAGTGGGTTAAGAACCCAACATAGTGTTCATGAGGATGCAGGTTCGATCCCTGGCCTCACTCAGTCGGTTAAGGATCCAGTGTTGCCACAAGCTGTGGCACGGGTCGCAGTCGTGGCTCAGACCCAGTGTTGCTGTGGCTGTGGTGCGGGCCTGCAGCTACAGCTCTGATTGGGCCCCTAGCCTAGGAACTTCCATATGCCGCAGGTGCCACCTTAAAAAAAGAAAAAAAGAAGAATATAATAATGAATATAGAATAATGAATAATTTGTATTGGTCGTTAATGGAGGAAGGGGCCCACAAAGGCGAGAGGTGGCACACAAGTTGGAATGGGGCCCTGGGGTGTTAAAGAATAGTGATACTGGGAAGTGGGGCTCTGGGCAGAGAAAACCACTCAGTTGTGCTCAGACACTGAGAGAGGGCAAAGGTACTGAAAGAGGACACGGATACTGAGAGCTGGGCCCTGGAGCAAAGACAGGGCCTGGAGGGCAGGCAGCTCGGGCTGTTCCCTGAGCAGCCTGGAGAGTGAGATGTCCACTGGGCGTGCTGGGGTGGAGACCGGGATGTCCTCACCCATGTCATGATGGGTGAGGAGGGCCAGGTAGGTCACCAGTGGGGAGAGGGACCTAGGAGGGAGCACAGATGAGGCTTCCTGCTTGGTTTGCAGCCAGGAGTCTAGGGTAGTCTCTGGGTGACCGAAAGCCAGATGGTGGTGACAACACAGTGGTGGGAAAGGGGCTCCAGGGGCTGTGAAGTGGACATATATGGTGAGCTGTAGACTGAAACTGGATTGGGGGGTCATAATCTGTAAAGGAAACCATAGACGTGTCCACTCATCTACCCTCCCACCAACCCCTCTACCATCCGCTCATCCACTCACCCATCATCCATTCATCCACCCACCCACCCATACACCCATCCAACTGTCATCCACTCATCCACCCAGCCAACCTATGTTGGAGGGGTGAGAGAGGCAGAAGGACCCTAAAGGAATAAGAAGTGAGGGAATGGGAGGCTGATCTGAGACAAAGGTCTCAGGACACTGGCCCATGAATAGAGCTCATGTCACACACACTCACCAACTGGAAGCACTAAGAAAAACCCCGATGTGCTGTGGTTAGAATGAGACAGAAACCGGAAGCAGAAGATCAGCACTGAACAGAAGCTGCCAAGTTTGCCGAGGACCGTGTTCCTGCCTGGAGACAGGAAGACGCAGCCCAAGCCTTTGACTTGCCCTTTACCAATTTTGAATCAGCTGTCACGTCTCTGAGGCCTCAGGGGCTCAAGAACCCACATTACTCGTTGGACCTCAATCACAAATTACTCAACAGCTAATGTGGAGCAAAGTCTCAGATTTTGACAAGGCCACCCAGTCCGGGAGAATGAGCCGCATGTGCACAGAGCGTCGAAGGTTTGGAGACGCCTATGCCCCTCTGTCCAGAGGTGAAAATACTTCCAGCCAGCCCAGTCCTGCAACTGTCTCTTCTCCTCCCACTTGTCAGTGGCCTCCAAGCAGTCTCCCCAGTTCCCCAGTCTGCAGGCAGCAAGCCCCCAGGGCCAACCCGGGACTTTGTTAAAGGTCCCGGGAAAAGCTTTAGGTTGTGGCCTTGGAAAGAGACCTGCAGTTGCTGCTCTCCCATGTCCCCGGTAGGTCTGGTCTGGTCTGGTCTCCTCAGGTGGGCTCCGCTCAGGGTCTCAGCCAGTACCTGCCCTTCAGCCCACCTACTCGTGGGCCACACCTGGGACACCATGCATGACTCCAGGGACTTGTGTGTCCCACAGCTGCCCGTTGTGACACCCCAAACATCAGCACAGAAGACAAGATGGCCTTGTGGAGGGCTCAGCAGGTCGCACCCAAACAGCATCCACAAATACATCAAAGCACCCCACGAGGGTGTCCTTGTCTCAACCTGTCCTGGAGGAATGGGCTCGTTGGCAGTGGGCGTCCAAGAGTTGGCCCCACTTATTGGCCAGACAGCAGCCAAAGGCGGCAGGTGCGGTGTATGTGGGGGGCGCCCTGTGTCATGCTCCCACGTGCACGTTCCCATTGAGCTGGCTACCCGTGTTCACGCTGCCATTCCACGTCTCGTGCTGCCTGTGCCAGGGCACACCGTAACAGGGGCAAGTGCCCACGTGAGGGCTGTCCCTGCGTGCTGGGACCTGCACCTGCGATGCTGCATCCCCACCGTCTATGTCGGGCTCTCTGGGGCTGGTTCTAAATGATGAGCTCACTACCCAGGACAGACCTCAGGGCAGAGGCCATTTCTAGGTAACTCTGGCTGTTTTTCTTTATTTTGAGGTTCCAGTCTGCTTCCCTGTGCCCGAGTTCTGCCCTCTAAGACCCCAGAGAACAAAATGCCCGTGACCCCTCCATGGAGCACAGGAAAGGCGCTTTGTCGGAGGGACATGGAACAGGGGTCAGAAGGTCTCAGGCAGCCACAGCCTGTACTGGGGTGCGGGATCTCAGAGACCCCTCCAAGGGCTGCATCTGCTTCCTGTCACAGGAGCAAGCGCCAGCCCTGCCTGTTCCGGCTGCATGGGACCCCTCGTGGGGCCTCTGTGCCACACCTACCTCACCGGCCGGGACTTCAGAACAGACCACCACACCTGCCCTTGGACTCTGACCTCTCCCCTCAACGTGGGCAACACCTGCCGACAATCAAGGATGTCGACCCCAACCCCTGCGGGAGGTTCTCCCAGGCTCTGAGTTTTCTCTCTCTGGTGAAGAGGATTCCTGTGGCCAACTTCTTAAGAAGTTTCTGGGGAAAAGAGGGTTTCCGAGTCCTGTCTGGGCAGAAGCCCAGTGGGCAGTTACTGGGAGAAGAGGTGAGCAAGAATGGAGCTGCCCTGGGCGGGGAAGCCAAGCTGGACTGAGAGTGGGCCACAGTGGGACGCCCACCCTCCTCAGTCCAGCTTCAGCCTCCCTCTCTACCTCGAGGGCCCTTGCCTGCATGACCTCTCTTCTTCAGCTTGTGCCCAGCAGTCTGGCAGAGAGCCCACCTGAGCTCACTTTTCCCCAGTACCCACTTACTGCCCTCGGGGGTCCTGACTAGTGCCCTGTGGCTGAGGACAGCAGAGTCCGGTGTCTCTAGGGGCCCTGGAGAACTCTATTCCCTCCCTTTGCCTGGCCCCACTCTCAGGGGGGGGGAGGGCACGGGGACTCTTCCAGCTCCCGTACGCTGACCATTTGTCAAGAAAGGGTGTGGGCTCTGCCAGGCCTGCCTCACCGTGCAGACCAGGGCAGCTGCAGCCACATTTCACCCGGACTGCTCTGCTTCAAGCCAAAGGGAACCCCCCAGATTATAAGCCCCTCTCTCATTTTCAGATGGGCCAACTAAGGTCACAATAAGGGCAGAGAGGGCTGTGTCATGCTGTGGCCAGCGAGTAGGACCCAAGTCTCAGCCCACTGCAAGGCGTGCTCTCTCTACTGCCCACTTCAGCCTCTCCCAGCACAGCACAGGGCCCAGCACAGCAGGCAGAGCCTGCTCTCTGCCCCTCGGGGATGCCAGTAAGGGGGTGTTTTCACTCCTGGGGAGGGACCAGGCATGCAGAGCCATCGGCAGCCAAGACTCCCACCCACGTTGCCAGACAGCAGCTTCCTCCGTGCAGGAGTCAGTGAAGCCGCTGCTCCCCACGGTGTTTCGAGTGCACGTGTGTCACTGTGCTCACGTCTGGGGTCACTGCATGTGTCTGAGAAGCTGTGCATATGTCAGCCTGTGTAATATGGCAGGTGAATCTCATGACACATGTAACTGACAGTGTGTGCCTGCGCGTGCCCCGAGTATGGACACAAGGCCCTATCTCTTTGCTTCCTTAAATGGCCTCAGTTAAGGTCAGTAGACTGATCGGCCTCAGAAACACCTCCTCCTCTCCTGAGGGAGAGATGGCACGGCCTGCAGCCAGCTCATTGCTGCCAAAGGCAAGGCATGTCCCAGCAGGGCAGCCCCTTCTGTGTCGGACCTGGAGCTGGGAATAGACACATTCCTGGGGACTCTGAGCACTCTTGCAGGGGTGTCTGAGGGAGCCCCAGCCTATTTGCCACGAGCCTCTGACCTCCTAGGTTAACCCCTCCCAGTAAGGCAGTGCTGCAGACCAGACCTTGCACCAGACAAGCTATCTTGGACGAACAACGGTATCCATCTAGGGCTCACGCTGCAGGCCTGTGTGTCTGTGTGTTTTGTGCACAGGTCTTGGAAGTGGCTTTGATCTTGGCTGTTGTGTAAGTTCGCACACACTGTGCACATCTGTGCCAAGGGTGTCGGCATGTGTGCACGCCTGTCCTGTGTGGAGCCGCAGTGCACGCATGTGGTGTTAGCACGCGTGTGGGGTTAGCACGCGTGTGGGTGTTAGCACGCGTGTGGGATGTGCCACCTGGGTGCTTTTAGGAAGGCACGCGTCTGTGGGCACATTTGTGTGTGCGTGTGGGTGTGCTCACAGCTCACTGTGGGGCCCCTGTGATCTGTCCCTGCCTGCCTTCCTGGGTCTGGGCAGGTCTGGGCCTGTCGTCCCACCGCTTCAGTCTCCCTGAGGGGGCACAGGATAACGGAGGCTGAGAGGGGCAAGGCCTGGCTCTACACCTTTGGTCTTAGGGACACAGCGCTTTCCTCTGCATCTCTCTTCTTCCAGCCTCACCTCTGGGGCTCTCCTCCTGGGGTTTTACCACATCTGGTGCTCAATAAATGATTGATTGAAGAAGGAACAGAAGAAAAGGGGGCTCTAAGGGGCGAGCTGGAGAGGAGGTAGGCAGGCACTCCAGGATGGGAGGGAGCGCCAGCTGTGGACGGGCAGCGCCAGAGGGGCGGTCAAGGCTGGCCGAGCCTGGGTTGGGGGCAGCAGGGTCTGTGGGCCGCCCCCGCACTCCCCGGGGACGTCTCGGGTCACAGTCTGCACCGCCAGCCCAGCCGTGCAGCCCCACGGGTTATTTATGACCCCCTCTCCCTCCCTGGCGGCAGCGGCGGCGGCGGAGGGCCCTGAGCGGGGGGACCACGAGCAGCGAGCAGCGATAGCGCAGCAGAGACCCTGCTGGCGGGCAGGGGCGGGGCCTCTGCAGGCGGGAGGAAGGGCTGTAGCCGAGACCCCACCCGCATTGTCCGCGGGGCCTCTAGGCCTAAGGGCCAGGCAGCCAGCGGTGATTGTAGCGCCAAAATTCTGTCCCTCTGGCCTGTGGCTCCAGTAAGAACCATGCAGAGGAACGAGTGGGTCCAGGTGTCAGACCAGAACACAAGTGGACAGGTGGCAGGGAGGGAGCAGCTCCTCCTGAGAAGGGCGTGATATTTGGGGTAAGGGTGCCCGGCCCCGCGGGCAGAAGGCTCTGTTTCCCGAGAACAGGTAGAAACGGGTGCGAGTCGGGGTGAACTGAACAGCTCCTGGCAGGGGGTCTACCTGGAGCCAGGGAATGGGCCCAGGAGGAGAAGCGGTCCTGCAGGGAGCTTTGGACCCAGTCGTGGTCTTTTCAGGAGGAAACTCTGGTCCTCCTCAGAGGGCTGGAGCCAGATGGTGACACGGAGCTTAGGCTGGCGAAGCTAGGTGAGCCACTACACCTTGCCAGCTAGCCCCTTGCCCTGAAAGCCAGAGTCGGGGCCCCTTGTGCCCCTCTTTAACCATTGTGGGTCAGTGTGTGATGAAAGAGGCCAGGGGTGAGAGAAGGACGGTCCTGCCGCGGGGATGGGGGCCACCCCCACCCCCCACCCCGCCTCAGGTTCAGGATGGAGGAGAGTCCTGGCCTGACAGCTGCCTGGTATCTTCCCAGATCTGGAGATGTGCTTAGCTGGCTTTCCCTCCCCAAACCACAGGATGAAGGTCAGGGGTTAGGGAGCCTGAGGCTCAGTGGACAGGTGCAGGCAAACAGATGCGCTGGTGGAGGAGACCATCTTTTGGCAGCAAGGCCAGAGTTGTGGCCAGATGGTGGAGACACAGGCCAATCCACCTGGCCTCCGGCTGAACCCTGATAATTTCTCCACACTGAGCCATGACCACCGATTAGTGTGGTGGCTCCTCCATGGGCCTTGGCTCTCAGGCAAGGACACAGAGGCATCACATCGGAGAGCAAGACACAGGCCACGGCAGGGGGGAGGGCGGGAGCCAGCTCTCACTCTTAGGGCCAGATATCTGCAGACGTCCAGGCTACAGAGAGGACAGTGGTGAAGTAAGGGGGGTCATTCGTATTCACACCCACATTCCCACCTGCCCCGCAAACCCCCCCAGACAGATGCACAAGGAGTAGAGCAGCAGAGGTTCCCGAACACAGTCCTGGTCTAAACCCAGAGCCTGCTCCCCGGGTCGGTCTTGGGGCTGGCCGGAACCTCAGCTGAGGGTGCGGTGGGCAGCATGTGTTGGCAAAGGAAAGCAGAGTGGTCCCCAACAGTCAGCCACATGCCCAGCCGGCGCTGCTCTCGGCTGGGAGGTGAGTTAAGTCACTCCCAGCCCCACCCTTACAGAAGGTGCGAGCACCCCTGTGATGCAGCTCAGCACCCCCAGAGCCCAGTTAGGCAGACGCCCATGAGTGCCTGCCAAGCGCATCTCAGAGGGGGCATGGGCAGGGGTCTGGACACTGGGCTGGGAGCCAAAGCTACTTTCTGGCTTGCCCAAAATGGCACACCAGAGAAAGGCTCTCACCAGCTACTATCAAAGCCACTGAGTTTCTCAGTTTGATGTGCTGACCTGCAGGGAAGTGTGAGTTGATCACCAGGGGACAAGTGCCCTCATTCCAGGCTTAGGCCAGGGCTGACCTGCTCCCCAAGGCAGGGAGGTGGATGTGGATGCAGAGGTCCCTCTGCCTAGACTTGCGCATGGCAGGGAACAGAAATACGCTCAAGCATTCAGCTCCCCCCCCCCCATATCCCCCGCCCCTCACCCAGACTGGGTCTGGCCCACTTTCTTGCCCCACACCATGGCTCAGATTCTGCTTGTCCTGGAGTCAGACAGTCTGGACTTGAACAGCTGTGTGACATCTGGACAGCTACTTGACCTCTTCGTGTCTCACCTTCCTCTCTATAAAATGAGGCAAATAAAGGAAAACTCATACTGGGAAGAACAAGTGAACTAAGGGGCGTAAGCGCCATGGAAAGAGGGCAATAGCTGGCCGAACCGTTGTTACTCACAGATCGGGAACCCTCCCCAGCACGTTTGAGGAGGCCCCACACACGACCCACAGCCTCGAACCCTGCAGATGCAGAGGAGACCACCCACGCGCTACCTACCGTGCCCACCACCTACCCGGAAACGCCGGCTCACAGGCAAGGGGCTATTCCGATTCCGATCTGCTCCTTCTCCTTCGCAAGGAGCCAGCCCCGCCCCACGTGGAGTTGGGGACTCCAGCCCGGGCGCTGGGAGCTCCGCGTCTAGCTGGCATCCGCCGGGCTCCAGCCCCTAACCCGTCCCCTTTCCTTCTATTCTCGCCCACCTGGTAATAGGGCTGGGGTGCTGTCGGGTCCCGCCGTCCCGCCGCCCCCTCTGCGCCCGTTGTGAGCCCAGTTGGCCGTCACGCACCCCCTGCTGGAGCCCGTGCCGCCCTCCCGCCGCGCCGGGGCGGTTTAAATGGGCCAAGTTGTGGCGGCGGCGGCGGCGGCGGCGGCGGCGGCGCGAGTCTCCCAAGGCCCCGCCGGGCGGGCGCGCGCTGGAGTACGCGGGTGCGCGGCTGGGACGGCGGGGCGGGGCGGGGGCCGGGGACCCTCGGGTTGGGCGGGGCACCGAGCCAGAGGCTCCACAACTCCTCAGTGCCCGGCCTGGCCCGGTGGACGCACCAGCGACCGGGACGCCGTGCCGCCCCAGGGGGCGCGGGTACAGGTGCCCCGCCGCCCGGTTGGAGCCTCATGGCCCTGGCATTGCGGCGTTCGGCAGGTCGATCAGGGATCAATAGCAGCTCCGGCAGCATCATGTCTCAGGCAGCAGAGGCCCCGCCAGCCGGCCAGGCAGCGGTCCTAGGCGGCCCGGCTGGGGCACAGTAGCGGGGAGGGCGGGTGCGCGGCCAGGAGCCTTCCAAGGCCCCCGCCCTCGAGACCCAACTCCAGCCCCGGCCGGAACAAGTTGCACCGGCGGCGGAGAGCGAGGCTGCAGGACCGCTGGCCCGCCATGCCGGCGGTCAAGAAGGAGCTACCCGGCCGGGAAGACCTCGCCCTGGCTCTCGCCACTTTCCACCCGACACTGGCCGCGCTGCCACTGCCGCCGCTGCCGGGCTACCTGGCGCCACTGCCCGCGGCAGCCGCCCTGCCCCCGATCGCCTCGCTACCCGCCGCGACCGCGGGCTACGAGGCGCTGTTGGCCCCGCCGCTCCGCACCCCTCGCGCCTACCTGAACCTGCACGAGGCCGCCCCGCACCTCCGCCTGCCCCGAGACCCTCTGACCCTCGAGCGCTTCGCAGCCACTGCGGCCGCGGCCCCGGATTTCCAGCCGCTGCTGGACAACGGCGAGCCGTGCATCGAGGTGGAGTGCGGCGCCAACCGCGCTCTGCTCTACGTGCGCAAACTCTGCCAGGGCAGCAAGGGTCCGTCCATCCGCCACCGCGGCGAGTGGCTCACTCCCAACGAGTTCCAGTTCGTCAGCGGCCGCGAGACGGCCAAGGACTGGAAGCGCAGTATCCGCCACAAAGGTGCGGCCGCCGTGGGGGCGCGGGCCGCTACGGTCCCTCCCTCCGCTCCCTGAGGACCGGCGGGTCCCGACCCCCCTCGGTCTACCACCTGGGAGACTCCATCTCCGCCCAGAGAGGGCGCTGCGACTCCGGGGCTGCAGCGGGGACACCCGCCCCCCCCCCCCAAGCAAGGCCGCCTTGGTGGACCCGCGCGGAGCGCCCTTGGCCTCCGCCGTCCCCGCAGCGCTGGCCGCGGTGCCCCGGGCTCCCGACCGCGCACAAGCGGGAGGCTCCTTCCGCACGGAAGGTCTTTGCGGGATTCCTGGGCCTTGAGGCTCTGGGGAAGTTTACGGGAACTCGGGCAGGAGGCCGACTGGGCGGGATTCTCCCTCCCGGGTGGAGGAGCCACCGATTCTGGCGGGAGTAGAGGGGTACGCGTGCGGCCGGGTGCGGACGTGCGCTGGCGGAGCACACTGCAAGGTGCACGGGTAGCGCAGGCAGGTGGGGGCCGCGGGGGCGCGCGTCGGGGCGGGGGCGCGCGCGGAGCCGAGCGGCGGCGGGGCGGGGAGCAGCCGCTTGAGCTCCCTCAGAGTCAGGCTCCAAGGCTGCGACGTGCGGACGCCTGAGCCGGCATGCGTGGGGGCGCGGTGAGCGCCAGGCCGGGGGTGGGAGGTAGTAGGAAAGTTAGGGGCGCAGTCACGCTCGTCGACTTTGGGGCTAGTGGCTGCGCGGCGGCTGCCTTCTTCCAGTCGCGAGGTCCGGGGCAGTCCCGGGTCCTGAGCACACCGCCCAGCTCACCTGTGCTCGGGCCCGACCTCCTGCCCAGCTCTGGGTTCCCGCGGACCGGCTCGGAGAGGGTGGGGCGCGGGAGGAGGGGCGCAGGGGGCGGGACGGAGGCTGCCCTTCGTCCGGGGATCTTGAGTTTCTGAGCTCTGCAGATCCCCGCCGCGTCCTCGCGGGTGGGGTGGCCGGCGAGGCCGGGTGGTGGGTTCGGAAGCTGGGCGGAGGTGAGTGTCCCTACTCGTGGCAGGAGGGAGCCCGGCCTTCCGCGTGGCTGCGCCCTGGAAGCGCGCCGGCGTGCGGGGCCCTAGGTGGGCCGCCAGCTCTCTCATCCGTCCTGCCTCGGCTCTCCTCGCAGGGAAAAGTCTGAAGACGCTGATGTCCAAGGGGATCCTGCAGGTGCATCCTCCGATCTGCGACTGTCCAGGCTGTCGAATATCCTCCCCGGTGGTGAGAAGTGGGAGAAAAGTTGGGGCTTCGGGGTCTGGTTTCTCTCTGTGGCGCTTGTGCCTGTATTTTCTAGCATGAGTCCTAACCTCAAACCTGCCAGTGCGCAGCAGGGAGCCCCCGGAAAGGCAAAGAGGGAAAACTGCTTTGGGTGGGAATCCTGGAGCACTGGAGCCCCCGCCCCCTGGATGCCGGGCCGGGTGCTGCCTGTTTTGGAACCTCTTCTCAGAGCTGCTTCTCCTTGAAGTCCTGGGGTCAGCCCAGGGTGTGAAGGACCTCTCTGGACGGTGCCATCTGATTGGGCCCTGTCACAGGTCACCATGTTATCTGGCCCCACTTGAGAGACGGGCTGGTCCTAAGTTAATACTGGTCCTGGGATGTGACATGTTGGCTGGCCCGAATGTCCATGGCGGGGAGGGTCACAGACGTGGATGTGAGTGATGTACGTGTCTGGGGTGCCCAGAGCTGGAGCCCCACATGGCAAGGCCCTGGATGTCCAGGAGTGTCTGCAGATACAGTCCGGTCAAGGGCAGAAGAGGCGCAGTGTGGCCCTTGGGTGTCAAGAGAACTGGAGCTGGATTCTGGGGCGGGGCCTCCAACACAGTGTAGACATCTACTGACCCCTCGTTAGCCCAGGGGAGTAAGTGATTTGGGGGTGCTCTGCCTGCCCCTGCAGCACTGCCTTTCTCATCCCATGCCCTCCTGGCAGCAGAGGTTGGAGGACTGATCTGAAAAGGAAATTGCACGTAGAGAGGGACCAATCTGAGCCCCTGGGGGGAGCCAGTTAGGGCCATGGCTCCTGGTGGCGGCTGGGGTTGTGCTGCTATTCCTGGCACCAGTCAGCAGCCCCCTCTGCCAGGAAGGCCTGAGAGGACCCTGGGGCAGGGAGCAGGGGCCTTCAGCTTGTTTACTTTGGACTGGCGGCAGGGTGGGGGAGGGGATGTCTTGGCTTCCTCTTGGGCCCGGAGGGCCGGCAAACTGGGAAGCCACAGACAAATCTGTAAAGACACACACGTTGGACAAGTTGGGCAGGGGAAGGGGTTACAAGCCACACACACACACACACACACACACACACACACACACACACACTGTCTGACATGCGCTCGTTGCACTCTCAGGCTCGTCTGCATGCAGAACACTCCAGACAGGTGTCTGACATGCACAGGGCACCAGCCTCTTGTCTGCTGAACCTCACCTGCCTAGGGCAAGAGGCTGAGCTCCCTCTCCACCCTGCACACGCTCAAGGAGCTGGTGCCAGAGAGGGCTCCCTCCAGGCTGATCTGGGCTTTCTATTTGGGTGGGAGAGGCAGGTCTCCAACAGGAAGGGGGTGGGCAGGTGGCCTGAGCCCAGCAGCCTGGATGGGAGGCCAGGACGGGGCTGCCTACCTGCCTGGGGCCCGTGCGAGGGACGGCTGAGACCTGGGCCTGCCTCTCCTGAGCCTAGTCCCTCCCAGGCTTCAGGAAGGTGTTTCGTGGACTCTTTCCTGCCCCCACCTTTCCCACACAGAGACTGTCTTCCCCTGCCTCCCACGGTCATGTCCACAGGTGTGTGCACACTTCACGGTCACAGAGGCTACTCGGGGGCAGAATGCGAGTGTGAGTGGTGCAGGGGTCACACAGCAGGCCTCCTGCACCCACTCTCATTGTCTGCAGAGCCAGAGCTTGGCCGGGGTCGGGGCTCAGCACCCAGCTCTCGAACCTGTGTGCTGAGCAGAGGCGAGCAGCTGCAGTGTCCAGTGTGCCTGGGAGGGCTGGGTGTTCCCTGTCCTCGGCCGAGGTCAGGGCTGCCCATCCCGGTCCCTCTTCCTCAGCCCCCTCCCAGGGGCTGGCCTCACCCCAAACAGCAGTCTTACGCTCTCGCTCCCTCTCTGCGTCCCTGTCCCACAGATGAGCGGCAGAGAGAAACGCATTTACTTTTCTTAAGAGAACAGCTTCCTTAAGCAGCAGGGCAGGAGAGGAGGCCGGTGCTGGGGCCACAGGAGCCCAGAGCAGGGCAGAGCTGAGAGGCTTTGCAGCCAAGCACACTCCAGAGACAGGCTGAGAAGCCCTCGCCCCCCAGCCCGGGGTGAGGAGACGTGGGGAGCAGACAGGCAGTCACCCCTGCAGCCTTGCCTGAGTTCCACTGTTGCTGGTGCAGCACGAAGCCAAGGCCAGGGTCCTGGGAGGCTCAGGACCGGCCCTCTCATCTCACAGGCCTAGCCCGAACTCCACAGCGCCCTCCACCCCACGCCTCCCCGGAGCCGCCCAGTGCATCTCACTGAGTGTGTGTTGCAGAAAGGACAGCGGAGGAGGTCCGAGGTGGATTCATGAGGGCAGGTGTAGGGGAGACCTTGCCAAGGGCACTGCCCAAACCTGGGGCTAGAGTGAGCTGTGCGTCTGGAGGTGACGAGGGCCTGGGTCTGAGGAGAGGGCTCTGGGGCCCTCAGATCCAAGATGGCACTGTGCAGGAAAGGGCGTCCTCCCCAAACTCCCATGTGTGCTGGGGACACATTGTCCTGGCAGCAGGAGGCCCTGGTGACTGCAAAGAGGAGAGAGAATTAGGTAATCCCAGGGCCCTGCCACCTCCCCGAACCAGCGACCTGTTACTAAATAAGAAAAGGGGGGGAGTTCCCATCGTGGCTCAGTGGAAACAAATCTGACTAATAGCCATGAGGACACACGTTCGTTCCCTGGCCTCACTCAGTGGGACCCGGCGTTGCTGTGAGCTGTGGTGTAGGTCACAGATGCGGCTCGGATCTGGTGTTGCTGTGGCTGCGGTGTAGGCCGACAGCTATGGCTCTGATTAGACCCCTAGCCTGGGAACCTCCATATGCCGCAGATGCGGCCCTAAAAAAGCAAAGTAAAAAATTAAAAAAGAAAGAGAGAAAGAAAAGAAAAAGGCTCTGACCCACGAGAAAATGGTCACTTTTCTTCCCTGGGGTGGCTAGGCCTGAAGACACTGGTGGGTGCCACGTGTGCAGGGACCTCAGCGTGTGCTGTGGAGTGGTCTGTGTGTGTGTGCATGGGCAGGCCACGCCTTACACCCGAAGCTCCCTGCCTGTGAGCCCTGCCCATCACACGTGCTCCCCACTTGCACTGCGGGCACAAGGCAGGGGAGGAGTGGGCCTTGTGGGAAAACTCTGAATCTCCTAGTTCCTAACCCAGCGTGAAGGCCCACTAGGGCCCGTGGGACAAAGGGCCTGGGCTGGTCAAGGCTCCCCGCCAGGCAACCTGTGAACCAGAGGCCTGCAGTTTGCAAGGGGTCACCTCCAGGCCCCAGGTTTCAAATCACACTGAGCTGGGCTCTGTTTGGCGCCGAAAGGGGGCTTGGCATCTGTGGGGGTTTCACCGAGAACATGAGTGGGAGCGCCAGGCAGCCACGCGTGCAGAGGTAGCTGCCTGCTAAATGGGTGACAGGACACAGACGCCGTGTCCTGCAGGTGCGTGGCCCCTCGGGGCTCACACCCAGCCTGAGAGCCTGGGGAGGGGGCTGGGCGAGGCGGAGTCTGGACAAGGCGGTGCCCACAGCCCTCAGCTCAGCCCCTGCCAGGGTGGAGTGGGAGGCGTCTCTGGAGGGCTTCCTGGTGGAGGCCTTGCCGCCCTGCTCACTCTTGGTGTCTGGCCCGTTGTGACTCTCCTGGAGGCTGGAGGCCCCTTTGTTGTGGCTGGGGGCGGTAGGGAGCTGTGGCCTGGGGACTCTTCCTGTCTGACTTGGGGGGCCCTGCTCGGGGGTCAGGACTGGGGCGCAGGCCTCGCAGGAGGCTGGGGGACCTGGCTTGACCTGGCCCTCCTCTTCTCCCTCCGTGTCCAGAATCGGGGCCGGCTGGCAGACAAGAGGACAGTGGCCCTGCCCCCAGCCCGGGTCCTGAAGAAGGAGCTGACCCCCAGCTTCTCAGCCAGTGATGGCGACAGTGACGGGAGTGGCCCGGCCTGTGGGCAGCGGCTGGGCCTGAAGCAGGAGGACGACCCGCATGTCCGTATCATGAAGAGAAGGTACTTCGAGGGCCACCGGCGCCTGGACTCGCGCAGGGGGAGGGCTCCAGGCAGCCGAGGGCAGGGCTGGGCCTGGGGGGCGGGGGTTTCACCCTGGGGACAGGGCCCCAGTTTAGCCCATTGTGTCTCCAGCTGACAGCTGCCACAGCTGAAACAAAGCCTGGCCGGACCCCCGGGGACTGCCGCAGGGTCCCTGAGAACCCGCCCTGCCCCCGCTTGGGGACAGAGTGCCAGCTAGGATTTGGTCAGTGCTGCTGGGGGGCGGGCACACCAGAGACGGGCCAGGGAGGGGTCCGTGAGGGACGGTGCTGCCGAGGGTGGAGCTGCCGGGTGTGAGGAAGAAGAGGCTCCAGGAGGAGGGTCTGGAGCCAGCACGGCCAGGCGGGGAGGGGGAGCTGGGCGACGCCCGTGGGAGCAGTCCCTGGACACTCACGCTCGCCGGAGGCGGCTGTCCCTCCCACGCTTGGGGCCAGCCTTCCCGAGCCCCTCGCGTCTCCCCTCCTGGCAGAGGCACCTCCCTCTGTGCACTCAGCTCTTTGTCATCCCTCCATCTGTCCATCCGTCATCTGTCTGTCCAGCACGTTCTGGGCACCCCAGAATTTCTAGGCCTTTTCTCTTCTTCAGTAGTCTTTTGGAGTGCCCGTCGTGGCTCAGCGGTTAACGAATCCGACTAGGAACCATGAGGTTGCGGGTTCGATCCCTGGCCTTGCTCAGTGCGTTAACGATCCGGCGTTGCCGTGAGCTGCGGTGCAGGTTGCAGACGCGGCTTGGATCCCGCGTGGCTGTGGCTGTGGTGTAGGCTGGCGGCTACAGCTCCTGTTAGACCCCTAGCCTGGGAACCTCCATATGCCGCGGGTGCGGCCCTAAAATGACAAAAGGGGGGGGGGAGTAGCCTTTTAACATGTCCCAATTTCTCCCACCCTAAAATAGCCTCCTAGACGCCTGAGACCCCATTCCCAGCCCTATCCCCGACCTGTGCCCAGGTGAACCACCACGTCGGCTTCCCACTGCCTTCCCTTAGACCGAGGGGCTTTCCAGGGACACCACTGTGGGTGAGAGTACGGGCACAGGGCAGAGCTGTGTCCTTGCTTGACCCCCTCACCCTGGTGTCCCTCCCTCTGCTGTGTGACGGTCACTTTCAGGAGGTAGGCTGGCGACAAGTGGGACCCAGGGGCCTGCACCCTCCTGGGCTGACCCCCAACCACTGGCCATGGGGTCGTTCGCTGACCTGGCTCCAGCCCGCGGGAGCAGCTCTAGCAGCTGGGGATTTGGGTTCAGTCACACAGGTGACACAGGCAGAGGAAGTCACGGCCCCCACCCCTACCGCAGCACAGGGGCTCCTCTGGGTCCACTGCAACAGGGAGCGGGGACTCAGGGCCTCGGCTCAGTCCTTCAACATCCCTTTGTCTGCTCAGGCCCAGAAGTGGCTCCTGCCCCACCGGCCTGTCCGGGCGGCAGCCACCGGCCTGTTGAGCTGGTTCCAGACGGTGCAGGTCTGAGCCGGCCCAGTTCCTTCAGGCCGGTGCTCTAGGGTAGACGAGGGGCAGCCACACACCCGGCCTGCTGTCCTGCAGGCCGCACTGACCCTCTGCTTCTCTCCTTCCAGAGTCCACACCCACTGGGACGTGAACATCTCCTTCCGAGAGACCTCCTGCAGGTAGGGCCGGGGCCCAGCCGGGCTCCCCCCACACCCCGCGCGTGCAGAGCCACCTCCCTTGCGTCTGCTTCCAAGGGCCTGCAGCCTCCCTGCCTCATCCCTCTCTTAGTCTGCGGTCTATTAACTTGTGCCTGGGTCCCCGCCACAGCACAGGTGTGGGCTCTGGGCGGCCCAACCCCGGAGCCAGAGTGCATCCCTTCCCACGTTCGAGCCCATCTGCCCAGAGACAGGGCCGTGACTGAGCCCTCCCAGCGCCCCAGAGGGGCATTGTCCTCCAGGCGATGGGGAGCCACAGAACGTTCCTGAGCAGGAGGCTGACCGGATCTGCTCCGGAGGCCCCGTCCAGCAGGCTGGCGGTGTGTCCGTCCGTGGCGATCCAGGCACGGTGGGAGCAGACAAGCTGAGTGGGCTGCCAACCAGTACTCAGTAAGAAGAGAGAAACGGGGGGACCTGATGAGGACACTGGGGTGCGGAGGGGACTCAGGGACCCAGTTCAGTTGGGCAGAGGTAGCCGGTCTGTGGGCAGAGCCCACGTGGGGCCAAGTTTTACCCCAGGGCTTGGGGAAGGCACAGGAGGGCCCAGGCAGGCGTGCAGGGGACATCCGGAGCCGAGGGGCCCCACCCCCAGCCTGGCTCCATGCCAGATGTATTATTATTTAGGGTTCCAAGAATGTCTTGATCCTGGAGTCAAATTACAATGAAAATGTCTTTAAACTTATTTCCACCTCATTCTGAAGGTGCCCACTCGACTGATCATTTTTATGAACCGTCATGAACATCGATGACATTTTATGAGCCTTTTACTTGGGAAGCTGCAGGATGAGCTTGTCATCGAGGCCTGCGCTGAAATCCCAGACTGCCCACCCGAGCCGGCTGCGGGCTGTGGGAGGGGACCTGGAGGTGCAGACGCAGAGCTGGGTCAGAGCGCGGGGCGCCCCTTCGGCCCAGCACAGACCGTAAAAGCAGCTGGGGTGATTTTCCGGATTTTACTAGAGAGAAATGGGGTGGGGGTGGGGGTGGGGGCGGGGGGAGCGGGCACAGCCACGAGGACTTACGGCCCCCCGCCCCCACCGCTGTGGCACCCCAGCATCTGGTCAGGGGGGCCGGGTGGGCACACAGCCCAGTGCCTCACACTGTGCCACCTCCCTGCCCCAGCCCAGTCTTCGTCTCTCCCTGGCTCCTCTTTTTTTTAGGGCCGTAACCACAGTATATGGAGGTTCCCAGGCTAGGGGTCAAATTAGACCTAGAGCTGCTAACAGCAACGCGGGATCCAAGGCTTGTCTGTGACCTGCACCACGGCTCACAACAACGCCGGATCTTTAACCCGCTGGGCAAGACCAGGGATCAAACCCGCATCCTCACGGAGACTAGTCGAGTTCGTTACCACTGAGCCACGATGGGAACTCCTCTTCCTGGCTCCTTTTGGCCTGGTCCATCTGTCCTTCTGTCTCTAGTCTGCTGTCTGTCCTTCAGGCTCTGTTCATCTGTCTGTCTGTTTCCATCCATTCTGTCTGTCCATTGGTGCCTGACTCCGTCCACCTGTCTGACAGTGCCTGTCTGTCCGTGCCCATCCAGCTGCCTCCATCTGTCTGGTTTCATCCTTCAGTCTTCACCTGCCTGTCTGTGCATCAGTGCCATCCGTCTGTCCATTTGTCCCCATCCCTCTGACTGCCTGACTAATGCACCACTGGCCTGCTGGGAGCTCCCCCTTAGGCATGGGCAGCAGGCAGTAGATGTGGCCCACGTCTTCCTGAGGCCCCTGAGCTAGCCTCAGGTGGGCAAGGGCTGGACCATATGCTGGTCACCGGAGGAGCCTGAGAGGACCCTCGAGGGGCTCTGGGGTCCGAGGGTTCACACGTTTTCAGTCTGATGTGTGTGAAACGTCTTTGCATAAATTGTTCAGTGAACGACCGAGGGACCCACAGGTGTTCTGGGGCCGAGCCAGGCTGTCTTGGGTCCCGTGGGGCAAATCCCAAGGCAGAGAGGGGTTTGTTGGCTGGTCCGTGTCCTGATCCCCACCGGGCATCACCTCTGTGGGGCTGCAGCACCACCGAGCGCCCCAGTGACCAGCAGCGAAGAGCTGTTGCCATGGCGAGCTGGGGGGCGGCGGGGTTCACGGAGAACGAATGACAGCCTGTCCCCCCACCCCCTCAGCCTCTGGGGAGCTGTTCCAGCTCCTTCCTGCAGAGTCCTGGGGACACCAGGAAGGGGTCCCCTGGAGGGAGAACCTGGCAGCAGCAGCCCTGCCCCAGGCAGCCCCGCCCCCTCCCTGGTGCTGAGGACAGCACTTCCCTCTCCCCGCCCCCGAGAGGATGGGGGTGATGGAAGGGGTGAGAATCGCTGCCAATTAATCCCATAAAGTACTTACTCCCACCCACCTGCCCTCTTGTTTGCGTGGGGGGCCTTCTCTCCTCCGGGGAGAGGGGGCTGGGGTGGAGAGAGAGCCTGCGTCAGGGTCTCCCGGAGGCTCTAGCCCTGGAGGCTTTGGTGCTGAAACTGATCTGCTTAGGGGCCAGCTCTGGATTAGCCTGCTCCAGCCACCCAGGCGGAGAGGGGGGCCGGGGGCTATTTAATGAGGCTTAGGGTCGGTTCCCAGGTCACTCCGTGGAGGCCCCCCTTGCAGCAGCCCAGCCAGAAGGCTCCATTACAGGTGGGCCAGGGAGCCAGGGTGCTGGGGAGGGAGTGCTGACACGTCACAGAGTGGGCTGGGGGCAGGGTCCCTCCCTGGTCCCCTTCTGTCCCATCCTGACTTCCTGCCACTCCCCGAGGGAGTCACACTGGGGTGACTCACACTCTCTTTTCTCTGGGGTTCTGCGATATCACTGTGAGCCGAGTGAGCAAGGAGAGAAGCGAGGGAACAAAAATTCACGTCCATTCCAAGGCTTCCGGTGGGAAGCAGTGGGAGAGCAAAGCGTCCTGAGGGGGAGCACCCCGGGGACCACAGTGTGTGTCCGGTCTGTGTGTCTACAGGCCCTGGGCAAGTACCCGTGTCTGTCCCTGGACCCGTGCCCACCTCATTGACTCTGGACTTTGGTCTCCACCTTGGCTTCCTTATTGGAAGAAATCGAGTCCGTGGGTGGCTGCAAGTTGTAGTTGAAAGAGCGCGTGCACAGTCTCAAGTGCTGGGTGCATGTGTCCTTGCTGGCAGCCTGGCCCCTGGGAGCAGGTACCCCATCCTGGTGGGGGCCTGGCTGCCCCCCAAGGCAGGAAGCAGGGATGACACAGCACCTGGTCACTCTGGAGAGAGCGTAGCAAGACCGGACAGCCCTGTGGTCTGCACAGACCGTCCCTGGGAGCAGCAGTGGGGTCTGAGTGCCAGGCCGGCATGTCCAGCAGACGCTCGGCAGGACCTGGTGGTCCTATCAGGGTGAACCTCCACGCCCACACTACTAGGGGACATTTTGCTTGGGACCAGCTATGGAGATGCGCACATGTGGTGTCGCGGACCGCAGCAGAGGTGTGCAGGAGGCACTGTCACACTGGGCCACGCACGCTCGCGCTCAGACTTCAGTCAGCAGCCCCATGGGGTCTCACCTTCCCTGTCTTGCTTCACCGCAGCCAGGACAGCGACCTCCCCACCCTCATATCCAGTGTACATCGCAGCCGCCACCTCGTTATGCCCGAGCATCAGAGCCGCTGTGACTTCCAGCGGGGCAGCGTGGAGATAGGCCTGGGAGCCGCAGGTGAGGGGCCAGGGCGGCGCTGAGGGTGGGGACGGGCTGCCAGGGCCAGGCAGCTCGGTGAGGATGGCCCGCCCAGCCCCACAGCCCTCCCTGCCTCTGCTCAGCACTCCGGATGCCACCACCCCCAGCAGCCTTGGCGGGCAGCCAGGAAGGCCGGCGGAGGAGGAGGGAGGTGGCGAGGCCGGCTGTCCCCCGGGGCTCTGTGTGATGGTAATTGTGTTAATCCGGGCCAGCCAGGCAGACAGGAGGCGGAGGCAGAGGCAGTGGCTCCACAGTGGCTGCTGCTGGGGAGGGCCGGGGGTGGCGAGGCCACTGCTACCCCCCCCAGGGGCAGATGGAGGCGGGGGGGGGGGGGGGGGGGGGGGGGGGGGGGTCAAGGAGTGGCCGAGGCCACTGCTACCCCCCTCCCAGGGGCAGATGGAGGCGGGGAGTCAGGGAGTGCAGGCCCTAGAAGGGCTCAGAGGTGCACACCTGGGAACGGCTCGCTTGAGGGCAGAGACACCCTCTGCACACAGGGGAGTACCCACCAACCTGGGGCGCGGGGGTGGGGGGCGGGAGGGAGGGGTCTACCCCCTGAGAGAAGGGGGGCTGGGCCACTGCAGGGGCAGAGCAGGAGGACGCAGGCCCAGGAGCCTGAGGGAAGGGCAGCCTGAGACCCACGAGGCCCCCACCGCAGAGTGGAGCACGGCTAGGTCTTGGCTGAAGGGCCTGGCGGGTGAGAGGGGTCGGCAGGGGTCCCTCGCGGCCCCATGGACCAGAGCAAAGGGGTCTCAGCCTTGGCCGCAGCCGTCAGAAAGGTCGGGCAGGGCACGGGCCAGGGACCTGGGAGCCCCAGCACCAGT
The DNA here is from genome assembly GCA_004024745.2 of Catagonus wagneri. Classification (NCBI taxonomy): domain Eukaryota; kingdom Metazoa; phylum Chordata; class Mammalia; order Artiodactyla; family Tayassuidae; genus Catagonus; species Catagonus wagneri. Next base: position 81,715 of record PVHT020000040.1, on the reverse strand, counting down.
CAGGGCCTGCGGGTGCCCGAGCCAGGGAAGGCGGGGGCGGGGCGAGCGCTGCTTCTGGAGCTGAGCGGGCACTGATAAAATCTAATTGCCCCATTGATTGGGCGAGCCTCGGGAGCCCCACGGTGATTGAGATATTCTGAGCCGGCAGAGCTGCTCCTGGTGTGCGGCCCGTGTGCCCCGAGGCCCGGCCGGACGCCTGGGTGCCCGCTCGCCAGTTGCGCACACGCGGGTCCAGGTGTCCGAGGTGCAGGGCGTGCCTGTGGGCACTTCAGGGTCACGCGTGGTCTCCGTGAAGCGTCACGTGTGTGTCCTGTGCTCAGATTTTGTCCGGGGACCGACCTCCTCCTGGGACTCAGGTTCTCGTGGGTTTCCACGCTTTCCCGCCAGCCCTGGAGTGGAGACATTCGCCGGCCATCTTGTGGCTGTGTGTGTGTGTGTGTGTGTGTGTGTGTGTGTCTGCTTCTGGCCGCCCAGGTGTGTCTGAGTACACGTGGCCCTCCTCCGGAGCTAGTGAGCCCCAGACCCCCCGTGGCAGGACCTCACTGCAGCTACGGGCCTGGGTCTCATCGTGGGTGCCCCTACCAACCCCAGAGCGCCTCCCCCAGGCCAAGGGGAGCCCCCACCCCCCAACAGAAAGGGAGGGGGTTCCCACTGTGGAAACTGGGAAACAGATCACAGGGAAGCGGGACCCTTGGGTTGCTTACCAGGTCCTGGAGCGGGGCGTGCAGGGTGGGGTGCGGGCCGCAGGTGTGGACCCAGCCCAGACCCATCTGCAGGCCTGGCCCAGCTGGATGCTGCGGCCCTGCTGGCCCAGGGCTCTTTGGCTTCCTCAGGGGTCTTGTGTGGGTCGAGCACCTATCCTGCCGCGTCACTGAGGTGGGACCTCCTCTGGGCAGTGGGGACCTCATCCTCGTCCCACTCGGGGCAGGGTCTGAGGCTAGGCCGCCAGGCTCAGACCAGTGGCAGGAGGCAGCTGAGATCAATAAGTTATTAGCACCATTCTGTCAGCTGTAAAGTGGAGATTGATCGGCACTCCGCCTCCTGCCTCCGCACTTCCCCGTCTGATAAAAATGACAGATTAAGGGACCAAGAGGAAGGAATTAGGCTCAGGACTTCTCAGGAGCTCCCTCTGCCGAGGCGTCATGGTGGGCCCAGGTCATGGGTGGGGGGGTGGCCCTCTCACCCCACCCACCGACCCAGCCTCAGGAGGATGGAGAGGGACCCAGGAGCACAGGGTCTGGACTGGAGGCCAGCACTGTGGTGGGTCCAGGAGACCAAGACAATTGGTGAGCTGTTTAGCAGAGACCTCCCAGCCTGGGGCTCAAGGGGAAGCCTGGCATCTGAGAGTGCCGGGCCTGGGACGGAAGGAGGCTGCCTCGGGAGACCAAAGAGTGTTTTGGATGTGGGACCCGAGAGAGAACTTTGGGATAGAGGTGGGTTGGGGCCTGGACTGTGTGAGGGGCTGTACGCAGTGGGGTGAGGCTGCTTGAGGAACCCTGGGAGCTCAGCCCAGCTAGGCAGGTGGGCGGGCCATGTTGGTGGCCGGGGCAACGAGGGGTGTGGCCTGGTCGAGGGGCCCAGGAGGAATGGGTGTGGCAGGTGCACCTGACCTCAGGGGCCTGTGGCCTCCAGGAAGAGGTTGGGGTACCCTGGCACGGGACCCTGCACTGCTGGTCCTCACCCCTGTCCTGGAAGGAGAAGGTGGTTTCCAGTCAGATCAGGGTGCCGAGAAGAGCTCCTTAATCTAACCTGCACAGGAGACTAGTCTAGCTGGGTGGGGGCAGCGTGGCGCCTGTGGGGTCTTGAGTCAATGCCTGAGTCTGTTACCATCAGTCTCCAATCTCACCTACCCACAGAGCCCAGACCCCCACGGTCTGGACGGGCCCGTGCCCTCGCCTGTCCCAAGCCTGCATGCTGTTCTGTGGCTGAAGTTCTGGGACTCGGGTCCGGGCAGGGCCTATGGGCACCCCTCGAGCAATGACAGGGGTGGCTCCGGGCTGAGCTGGAGCGAGGCCAAGACCGAGGCTGTAATCGGGGTGGGCCTGCGCCACCCCTGCCCTGGCCCCTGCACGCCCTGAGACACAGCGTGGGGTTCCCTCTGCCCTCCCCCAGGTGACCTGCTGGGCAAGAGGCTGGGCCGCTCCCCCCACGTCACCAGCGACTGCCCTTTGGAGAAGAAGGCCCGAAGCAAGTCCCCCCAAGGTGGGACCCCGACCCGGGGTGGGGTGGGGGCCAGGAGGGGAGCGGGACCCTCTAGGGCAGGGTTAGCCCAGCAGCATGTTCTAGAAGGGAGGTCCTGCTTCTCCCTCTCAGCAACATCTCAAGGGGAAGCCCCCTCACCTGTGCTTGCCCAATGCAGAGACTCTGCTGCTTCCGGAATTAGGGCCCAGCATGGCCCCCGAGGATCACTACCGCCGGCTGGTGTCCGCCCTGAGCGAGGCCAGCAGCTTTGAGGACCCTCAGCGTCTCTACCACCTGGGCCTCCCCGGCCACGGTACGTGCCCCTCCCCACCCACCCACGTGCGCCGGGGCTCTTCCTGTCCCCAAGGTCTCTGCTCACCCTGAAAAGGGCCGGGGTTTTGGCTGCTGACACCAAGGCTAGGACTGGATGCGGGTCTTTCAGCCCCTTGAACCCCCAAAGCCCCTGTAGACGGACGATGAAGCCTGCCTCCTCCCTCTGCCCGAGGCAACCGCTTGTCCAGGTAGCTCTGGGGGGCCCACCCTTACCGTCCCCCGCAGACTCTCCCAGCAGAGCCTCCGGTGGCCACTGTCATTTCACAGATGAGGAAGCTGAGCCTTGGGGGAGCCCTGTGAGAGTGGGAGCTGGGGGTTTCACCAGGCCCACCTGCCCCGCTCCAGCACACGCAGGCTGGCGTGGAGCCCGGGCGGGACGCTGTGCTCTGTGCGTTGTCCCTCCCGCTCCAGCCGCAGTCAGGGTACCGGTGTGTGGGGGGGGGGGGGGCCCGACTCTCCTTGCGGACGCTGCTCGGTCAGCCCCAGAAAGTCCACTGTGGACGTCGGTCCGCAGGCAGGACGGGCAGCCGCTGGGATCTGGTCGTCAGGCCTTCGCTGGTCCTCAGGAGAACTCCAGCTGGAGGCACATCCCCGTCCCATCCCGCGACCAGACAGGCTCTGTCCTTCTGTCCATCCCGCCTCCCACGGACACTTGGAAGTCCCCCTACCATCTCAGGGGCACCCTCTGGCACCCTGTCCGGCTGCACCCTGGCCTGGCAGTTGAGGAGGGGGCTTGCCTTTTCTGGCTGGAGGCTGGTGGGGAGGGGTTGCTGGGAAAAGGGGCTGGATTTCCTCTCCTTACACAGGCATGTCCCCCAGGGCAGTCAGGCATCGAGAGCCTGAATAATTCACCAAATGTTAATAATTTAAAAATCTTCCTTTTTAATTGCTTTCCCTGCCCTGCCTGCGGCCGGCTCCGCTGGCCTGCACGGGGGAGGGGCGCCGGCCGCGGGGAGCAGCGCGGAGCCGGGCTGTCAGTCAGGCCCCTGCCTGCCGCCCCCGCCGGGAGCCGACGGTAAACAAGCCAGGCCGCGGGCGGGCGGGGGCGCGGGGCCCTGCCGGGATCGATGCGGGCGGCCGCGCCGGCTGGGCTCTGCGGGCTGGCACCCGGCCCGGGGCAGGACCCACCTCCGCTTTTCGGGTAATTAATTTATAAACAGGCGGCGGCACCGCGGCGGAGCTTGCACAGTGGGGGGCTGCGGGGGGGACTCAGAGGTCCGGCCCTGAACAGGACAGAGGGACGAGGGACGGGAGGTGGGGAGTGCGGGAGAGCACGCAGTGGGCCTGGGAGGGGGTGGGAGACCCACGGGTGGGAGACCCACCCCAACTGCTGGACTCTGGCCCCACTGCCCTCACTCTCGGGCCTCTGAACGACCCCTCCCCTCAAGCACCCTGCAGCCTTTGCTCTGCCCTCCCGCACTCTCAGCCCCTATCACTGTCAACATTCAGGCACTGCCAGACCCCTCTGCCTCAGGTCTTCCCCCCTCTCCACCCGCCTACCAACTCCATGTCCCTCACACACGCTCGCCTGGCCCTCCTCCCAAGACCGGTGGTGCCTCCAGCGTGCTGCGCTGTGACGTCGGGTGTGGGCCCTGCCCTGTGGCCTTCTGCTCATCTTTCTGTTCCTTGACCAACCAGCCGGCTCCCTAGGAGAACGTTCTGGTCTCCCTGGCCTTGGCCGGTATCCTCTGCTCGGCAGCGTCTGCCTGAGAGCCAGGGAGCTGGGGCGAGCCCCCGGGTCACTGCTGTTGCCCCCTCTCCCCAGATCTCCTGAGGGTCCGGCAGGAGGTGGCGGCAGCAGCTGTGAGGAGCCCCAGTGGCCTAGAAATCCACCTGCCCGCATCCTCGCCGGGTCAGCGTCGGAAGCAGGGCCTGGCTCAGCCGCGGGACGGCACGGCCTCAGCTGGCACCTCGGCCTTCTCAGAGAGGTACTGGGGTGCTTGCGTTTCAGAGTGGCTCCTGTCTTCCCCGTGCTTGTTTCTGCGCTTGGCAGTGCTGTCATCTGGTTTCTGCAAGTCATGTCCAAAGCCAGCACCTCCTCACCTTGTGGCCACTGGTGCCCGCATCGCAGCCGCAGGGTTTTGATGCTCAGGCCTGGGTTTGTGGCCTGCTCTGCAGCAGCGACTTGATGCCCCCGAGCCGGACACAGACCCAGAACATTCCTGGGGTAGAGTGATGTGT
>PVHT020000040.1:28347-71117 GCA_004024745.2 Catagonus wagneri | reverse complement strand
GGGCCCCTACCTCTCCCAGGAAGCAGCCCAGCACAGTTGTCCTCATCGCTGTCCAGGTCAAAGAGAGCCTTGAATTCGGCCCGGTCTTCATCCTTCCTGTCCCCCACCTTGCGGCGCTTTATCTCTGGGAAGTTCAGGTCTTCCAGCTGGAGGACCAGGGCCCAGAACAGCCGGTGAGCATGGCCCGCACGGCCACCCAGCTCTGCTCGCTCCGCCTCCCCTCCCCAGCCTCCCTGCAAGGACCCCGCTTGACCACTGTGGGTTAGTCCCCGGCATCACTGGGGAGGGTTCCTGGACAGCCACCCCACAGGTCAGGGAGGCGTCCACCGAGTGCCATCGACAAGGTAGGCCCCCATGTTCCTGTTCCCAAATTTTCAGCCATTACTCCCGGGACAGACGGCAAACCCGCACTGACACCAGGAAGGATGCCGCTTGGCATGAAGCTTCCCCCTCAGGTCGTGCCATGGCCCAGGCCCAGACCCAAAGGCAGAGCTAAAGCTCTTCCTGCCCTCCCTGCTGGCCCTCCTGTTGTCCACAGGCTGACCCAAGTGACAAGGTCAGGGCAGCACCCACCCCTCCCTCAAAGCCCCCAGCTCATCAGGCTGAGGAGGGGAGCAGCCCCAGACTGAACCCGCTTCCGCCATCTGCCCCATCAGGGCAGCCCCAGCACTGGGACAGGCTGCAGCTGGCGTGGCCACGGACAGTGCCCGCCGACCCCGCTGATGTCTTCCCCCGCCACCACCACCATACACGCTCTTTGCCACTGATCTCCAGCTGGATCTCTCGGTCCCTCAGCTTCCGCCACTGGCTGTAGTACTTGGTGAGTGGGGTCCCCTCCTCTCGGGTCCGTTTCTCCCAGGCGTCCTGTGCAAGATGTTGAAGGTCACGTCCCACCCCGGAGAACCCCCAAACCCCAGCCACACGCCGACTGGTGCCCTCGGGGCGCAGATGCCCAGCTGACCACTGCGTGCTGGTCAGACACGCCGAAGGAGACGCTCTGGCGGCGGCGGCGGATGTGCTCTGCGTTCTCCTGCACTTTCTCAAGCAGCTGGCGCATCTGACGGCAGTAGTTGGCCACCTTGCACTCCCGCAGGAAAGACTTCAGCTGCAAGAGGAAGGGGGCGCTCAGCTTGGCTTCTGCACCCACGCGTGGTGACCACAGACGGGCAGGGTGGTCGGAGCCCTGGGGACACACTCCAGCGTGCCTGAGAGGGGAGCTGGGGTGCACGGGGTGGGGTGGGGGCCTGTGTGACCTCTACGGCCCCAGGCTGACCAGAGGACGCACAGCGGGTGGCAGAAGGGCGGGGCAGAACACGGATCTACCCTGGGGCAACATCCGGCCGGCTGCCCACCTTTGTAAATAAAACTGCACCGGCCCACAGCGCCCTCACGCGTTTGCACGTTTCTGTGAGTTTTCTGCACTTTTGTGGGAGCGTGGAGCAGTTCTGAGAAACCACGTGACTGCAAAGTCTAAGATTATTTACCATGTGACTTTTCACCAAACACATCTGCTGATCCCTTTCTAGACCACGATCCCTGGGGCTCAGAGCCGGGAGCCTGCACTCACACCTGGGCCCGGGCAGCCCCGCCCCACTCACCAGCAGGCCTGTGACTGGTGGGCGGCTTCTGCACAAGGCCAGATGGGCACAGGCCCCCGAGATGGGAGCCACTTAGGCTGAAAGGGGCCTCGAAGGGGCTTCGGAGAGGGAAGAACCCCCAACTCCACCCTGTCCTGAGTATCACCTGAAGGAAAGCTGAGGTGGGCGGCCAGGGCCTCCTCCCCCGGCCCAGGACGACCGGGGGAAGCACAAGGCCAGACCAGCCTGCTCAGCCCCAGTCCTCAGGCTCCGCCCCTGCGCTTGTACCCAGATGCCAGGGCCACGGGGATCCAGCTGCCTCTCACCGGCCCTGTGAGGGGAGCTAGCCCGCTGGGAAAGAGTCTAATCTGCTGACAGGTCCGGGCCCGGGGCCAGTGAGCACTCACCTGCAGGACGGCAGGCAGTGCCAGCTCAGGGAAGGCAATGCTATGCGCCTGACCGTGCAGGTACTCCAGGGTGAGGTCGTACAGCTGCTCCACCAGGCCGTCCTGAGGCAGGAGGCAGAGGAGGGCGTCAGGGAAGACGGGCGTTCAGATCTCTTCCAGCACAGGCCACTGTCGACCGACTCCCCAGCCGGGAACCGCCCAGAGCCTCCTCGAGGCCATGGCTCACGGGGGCTGGGGCCAAGGAGTGCCTGCTCCGAGCCCAGAAGGTCCATCCACACGGTTCCACTCCGGAAGGCTGTGAGCCTCCCCGTCGCCCACACGCCGACCTCGAGGCCCTCAACATCCTGCCGCGACCCCACCCAGGGCCCTCCCCGGACCCTCCTGGAGGCTGGGCTCACCCGGTACGCCTTTTCCTGCAGGTTGACCTTGGACAGCTTCAGGATCACGGCAAAGTTGATGGGCCTCGAGCTCATGCGACCTGGCCTCCTGTTGAAGTCGACCTGCTGGAAAACCTGCCCCAAGGACCCATCAGCTTAGCCTGCACACCGCACACCCTGCCCGTACCCTGGATCCCTGGAGACCCGTTTGGAGACCAGGGACAAGTGGCCAGATGCAGTGCCAGCCCCTCGGCCCCAGACGACCCCGCACAACAGTCAGCCTGCCTTCCAAGGCTCTGGTCCCCAAGAAAGTCCCTCTACCCTAGAGCAGGGCCCTGGCCGAAGGGGCAGAACCAGAAGCACGGGCACACACACCGCCACAGCCCGCTCCTAAGACAGGGCCAGGAAGCAGGTCTGGAGGCAAGGGTCACTCTTGCTTGGGCAGAGTGGGAGCTGTACCGCAACTCTCACCAGGGCACGCGTCCCCACCACCCTCCCAGAGGGGCACCCAGGGTGTGCTCCTGAGGGGTCGGGTGGCAAACAGTGCAGAGGACCGAGGAAGGCTCCCAAAAGGAGACACCACAGGCAGGGAGGAGACCTTCACGCTGAGCTCAGCTCAGCTCCAGCTGGGACACAGAAATGCCACAGCCGTCCTCCGGAAGGGCACTGCCCCTTCTCCAGCCCAGGCTCTGCCTGCGGCGTGGGGGGGCTAAGTGCCCACACAGGCCGCTCTCAAAACCCTCTTCTCGCGCACCCAGGAGGTCCGGGCAGAGGCAGGAGCTACGCTTCCACCGCCACAGCCCGTCTCCTCCTGCAGCCCCGGGTGTGAGGCCAAGAGGGTGGGCACGTGGGCTGCGTACAGGTGGAGGACGTCACCATGGGAGACCGCGGACAGACAGCTGCCCAGAGCCGGCCAGCAGAGGGAGACCCACAGTGGGGACCCAAGCTAAGGGCCCCGGGGCCAAGTCAGAGACCACCTAAGGGGAGTGGATGTTCCCAAAGGCCATCCCTAAGAGCAAGCAGCCACAGTGCCCCGCCCCCGGGGAACTGGCCTCTCCCGGCCCCTCTCCCCTCTCCACTTGCTGCTGGTGGACGAGGCATCCCAGCACTGGCCACACCGAGCACTGCTCCGGGCTCTCTGGTGGCCAGTGAGGCCTCTCCAGTGGGTGAGGATGAGAGGTCCAGAGAACGCGGTGCATTGGGGCCCAGCCCTCGGCAGATCCCTGGCCTCTGAACTACAGCCTTTCCCTACCCAAGCCTCGCGCACACGTAAGCACAGGGGCACGCGCACAAAGGCACGCAAAGAGAACACAGCTCTACAATGGGACGGGCTTCCAGCCCAGCCCTCCCGCTCACGCTAAACCTTGGGCAAACATCTGGGTCCACCCAAGTCTGTGCCTAAAAACCAGCGCCTTGGGCCAGCCCCACAAAGCGGCTGTCCTCGTCTGTGATGGCATTCCGACCGACCAACACACGCCGCCCACTCAGGCAGGCACGGGGCAGGGCAGCGCCCCTGGGAGAGCTGCACTGCCCTGCGCAGCGGCAGGGTCTCCCTCCCCGACCTCGCGCCCCGGCTCACCTCCAGGACGAAGGGCAGCACCGGGATGAAGGTGCCTGTGCTCTCCGAGAGCAGCGTCAGGGCGCGCACGCAGTGCATACGCAGCGGGTAGAAGCGGGCAGTGGGAACCAGCCTGGGGACAGGGGAAGGCGGGAGTGAGCACAGGCCCCCAGCCTCAGAGACCTCCACACCGCCAAGCCATCCTCACCCTCCTGGCCCAGATTCCCCTGACTCTTCACCAACCGAAGGGCTCCAACCTGGGCATGGGAAGCTCCTCCCCATCAGGTCTGTGGCCACCCCCACCCGAGACAGAAAAGGGCAGAACAAACGACCTTGCCCGAGGTCAAGCTTTTAAGGACACGCCCCCCTGCTCAGGTACGGGGGGGGGGGGGGGGGGGGATCCCCCCGCCTGGCCCTGAAGGCGACTTCTAATGCATGAGATAGAAAGGTGGCGGGACCGGTCAAGCCTTTCTTCCCTTCAGTACCACACGGACGCCCTCTCCTGGCCACACGCGGCTCCTCCAGTCTCAGCCCCCAGAGACCAAGGCTGAATATTCTACCAGATCTGCTCTAAGACGCCCCTGAAGATAAGCCCAAATTCCCTTCCAAGTGCACACAGCCCCCTACCTGGCGTCCCCAGAACACGTGTGCACTGTGTCCTGGACTAGCCGGGAGCAGGCCTCACACGCAGCCACGCAGCCCAGACGACAGGATTCTGGGACCTTCTCCCGCGCTGGGCATAGGGCCACAGACAGCCTCACCCTGAGCCCTTCTCAGATGCTGGCAAGTCACAGAGCCCACTTCCGGAAGGCCCCAGCCAGCAGGGGTACTGCCAGACCCTCCAGGCCGCCTACCTGTGTAACCCTCACCCGACCCGGACCTCTGAACAGCCTCCGGGAAGGCTGTCCCCCGAAGGCCCTGTGGAACCCGGCCCCCGCCCTCCAGCCCCCAGGACCGCCCCGTGCACCCGACTCACTTGATGCAGCCGATGGCGACCTGCGAGAGCGGGTAAATCAAGGGCTGCAGAGCCGCGCGGGGGCCGGCGGCGCTGAGGGCGCGGCACCACAGGAAGAGGCAGTGCACGAACTGCCAGTTGTACACGGACTGGTACGTCTCCTGGGCAGAGTGAGGTCCACGTCTGGGTCACCCCAGGGTGCCCTCCACCCACTCCCTCAGCCCCCACCAGCAAGGACCCGACCAAGGTGCTGGGCTGTACTCCCAAGAGATGGGGTTTCCGGTGGCCCAGGCCCCGGGGTTCCCCGAGCCCGGCAGGTCGGTCCGCACACCTTCTTGCGTGTGGTCATGGCGTTGCGCAGGTGAACGGCGAGCTGGCGGATGTAGAGGAAGGCGTGCTGGTAGGCGACGCCGGGGTCCAGGACCAGCAGCTCCGTCAGGGTCCGCTGCATGAAGCTGATGAGGGGCAGGGCGCTGGGGGACGTGAACTTGCAGTTCCTCACGTACGTGATGTACATTTGCTGCCAAAAGCACCCAGTCAGAGCCACCCCTGGGCCCCCGGGCCCTGGGCCCCCGCCGGCCACCTGGACCTCCCCGCAGAGCTGCCTCAGCGGCAATGGCAGGACGGCCGCGTGTGCTGCAGACCCTCCGCTGGCACGGCGCCTGCCCCCTGCCCCAACCCCAGCCGCTCAGCCTCCGAGGCTGCGCACCCACTAACCCTGGGCACAGAGTCTGCAGTGCAGAGGGCCTCGCCGCCCAGGGAGCAGTGACTGCACGAGTAACTCTGGGACCGGGCAGGGAACACTGAAGGACGGGAGGGAGGAGCCAGAGAGCGCCTGCTGCTTGCCAGGCCGATGCAGGCGCTTCCACAGGGTCTCTGCCGGGGGCACTCCACCCGGGGTCCTCCTCCACGTGCGGCCCGCCCCTCGCCCCGCCCCCTCGGGGAGGAAACCGGAGTCACTGTGCCTGTGAGGAGCGCCCGCTGCCGCCGCAGAGGCAGCCTGGCCAGCCCCGAGGGGACGGCCTGGGCGGCACCACTACCTTGAGGACGGGGCTCAGGAAGACGTCCTTCTTGTGCCGGCAGACCCTGACGAGGACCAGGAAGGCCAGCACGCGCACCGTCTCCTCTCCCGTGCTCCACAGGACCACCATCCTCTGCAGAGGCAGGGGTCACGGTCGGCCCGGCCTCTCCAAGCCCGGCCAGAGGCTCCCGTGCTCGGGCTGGGAGGCAGCCCTTCCCAAAGCACCCAGAGGCCCACAGTTACAGCTGAAGCGGGAGAGGCAACACGCGAAACAGCGTGCGCTCTCCTGAAGGCTGTGCGGTGGAGACCGCCCTCCGCTCTCGGGCGCACGCACGTCAGAAAGCTGCCCCTGGCCCCCAGGGGAGCCTGTCCCCACGAGACCGGGCTGTGCTGCCCCGAGGGCGCTCCCAAGACAAAGCCCTGCGGGGAGGCGCACCTTGAGCAGCACGCGGCACTGCTTGGGGAAGGTCAGGTAGTAGTGCACGGAGCTGCCCACGTGCTGGAGGACGGCCGCCGCCACTGTCGCCTCGGTCACACAGGCCACCAGCTGGGGAGGCAGAAGAGCTCAGTGAGGCACAGGAGATGAGGAAGGACTGGACCAGCGAACGCGGCCCGGCCCCGCCCGCAGAACCGCACCTGCGAGGCGGCACCCAGGTAGGCCTTGATGTCCAGCCGGAGCTTCGCCCACAGCGGGCTGCCGGATGGCTGCAGCGCCCTGCAGAGAGACCGCAGCCTGCAGCACCCACTGAGCACCGCGGTTCAGACCCGAGGCGGCCAGGAGGCTGGCGTGTGCCCTGAGCCACCTCTCACCCAGCTCACCCAGGACGCAAGGGCACGTGGGCCCCATGGTGAACCCCCACGCCGCTCCCGTGAATAGCTCAGTGGCCCTTCTACCTGGACGGACACAGATGTATCGAAACTCTCAGGGTACAGACCTACACCTGCGTGTAAGGAGGCCCACCAGCAGGTCCTGAGCCCCCACAGGCCACCCCACCTGGCCAGAAGGCTGACGGTCCTCCATGTCCGAGCCCAAGGCCAGCCGCTTCCCCTGCAGTCCCCAGAGGAACCCTTAGTAACCAGCAACCTCCACCACCCAGGCGCCCACACCCTGCAGTGGGGGGTCTCACCCAGGCATCACCAAGCACCACCGCCAGCCGCCACAGCAAGCTGGCTCCCTCTGGCCCACACACGCTTTAAGGGGACCTAGCCGCCCACGTTTACAACCTAATTTCAGTAGCAGCGGCTGATGCTCCTGGGAGTTTCTCAAAGCCGTTAGCCCTGAACAGTCAAAGAACTCAGCACCCAGCAAGTGCCTCTGCTGCATCCGCTAACACGTGTGAAGGAAAAAAAGCCAGGAGACCCTGAAAGCCTCTCCACCAGCTGACGTCAGATGCTGGGCGCCTGAAGCCATGGCCCACAAGGCAGCGGGGCTTCCTCCCCAAGCCCACAGTCCCTCGAGGTGACTGCTCTCTCCAGTGCAGTGGCCTCCACGAGAGCCCAAACCCAGCCAATGCCAGCCCACTTGTGCTGCGTGCTCGCTGCCCACTCACTCACTGCCGGTGCCCTCCACCCTCGCTGGTCCGTCAGCTCCCTTGTTCCCCTTCACACAGAACCACCTCCACGCAGCTGCACCTTCCTGACCTATGAATCCAGCCCTGGCCACCACACCACCAACGCAGGCACGCCCATCTTTGAGTCTGCCGCTCCCCCCCACCTCCCCTTCAAGCAGAGGCCTGGAGCCTTCTTTCTTCTTTCAAAAAGTGTCTGGGGTGAGTTGGACCCTCCACGCTCTTACTGCCTCCAGGCCACGTGGGTAACCCACAAGCGGCCACATGTCTGCTGCTCCGCTCTCCTGTCTGAAGACGGCCCTGGGCCTTCTTCACTCAGCCTCCAACATGTAAGTCTAGGTCCTCAAGCCAGCAGGGAGGAGGTCCCTGCCTAGACAGACAGACAGACAGACGCACACACACCAGCCACAGAGCAAAGGGCAAGGACAGTGGACAAGATCTGAGAAGGAAGAGAGAGAATCCGGACCTGGGAAGCGGGGAGGCAGGCCAAGCACATACTCTGGGGCCCCCAAAGAATTCTGTGCAGAGTAGAAAAGAGGAAGGAAGAAGGATGGCGCTACCCCACGCGGCCCGAGTGTTCAGCCTCTCCCAAGAGCCCCTCAACATTTGTCCGTGCCAGCTGCTGGGTCTAGAGGCGCTGCTAGGTCGCACGGCCTCTGCCTTCCCCGACGCAGGGCCCTGACCATCCATCTCTATCCCAGCCCCTGCCCGCTTACCTGCTGCTGTCCTTCGGGGCTCTTCCAAACAGCAGATTCTGGAGGCAGCAAAAAAGATCTCTGATGCAGAAGGTCACCAGAGCGTTGAAAACTGCAATGAGGGGGCCAGAGATGCCACTCTCAGAACAAAAGATGGAACGGACAGCCTGTATCCCAGGTCACCTCACCCCAGCTCACCAGCACTGTCCGTGACCTGGAATTTGCTGGCTTCAGCACCTCCCTGGTCTCCCTGGGTGGTGGACACGGCCGCTCGGAACGCCTGGACAACTTCATGGAACAGCTTTGGAGTAAGGCGCTGCTATAATATTGGAGGAGCAACCGGTCGTGATAGGCAATGCAAGAGGCAGCTAGCTGGAGCTCTGGGAACCTGCGCTATGAGGGAAAGGCACCCCTCACCCACATCCTCAGACAGAGAGCAGAGGTGGCAGCGGTGTTACTGAGCCAGGTCCAGAGAAAGAGTTCAGAACCTCCCGAAAGGGCCATGAGGAGGAAACTGACCGCTCAAAGGGTTTCTGGAGTTCTCCCTTTCTGTCCTTTCTTTCCCTGGAGTAAACCACGGCCAAGCTCTCAGAGGAGGGGCCCTGGCTCCACCAACTAGCAAAGGCACACAGGCCATGTCCTGCCCACAGCAGGACTCCAGGGAGCCCCTGCCTCGGAATGAAAGAGAGAATGCAGTCTTGAACCCTCCTAGTATGTAGGAAAAAACTGAGATTCTCTCCTGCCGAATGGGACTCCAACACCAGGGCTCAGAGGAAGGTTCCGCCCTCCCGCCTCCACTGGCCTGCACAGCCCCAGATCACTGAAACAGCCAAGGGCAGGGTGGGGGCGGCGTTCAGCTGCCCACACCATGCCACTTCTCACCTTTGCTGCCTGCTTCCACCTCTCAACCATGGCGAGGGTCACAGGGACAGAATCCCTCCTCTTCCCTGCAGGTCCTCTGGGGACCCTGTCCCCCTCCTCCTCATCTTCTTCCTCCTCACTTGCTTCCTGCACCAGAGACAGAGGGCCAGCTTGAGGAGGTGAAGGGATCACAAACATGCCCCCGCCCCCACCCGACTGTGCGCCGGCCTCACCTCCAGCATGTCTGGCAAGGAGTGGAGCCGCTCCTCTTCATCCTCGGAGCTGTCCGAATCACTAAAGTTCAGCAGACTCTGATCGTTCTCTTGCAGGAACTTGTAGAACTCAGGGTCTTTGTCCTTCAGCCGAGAGAGCTGGTCCTTGTGCTCGGACGCACGGCCCTTCCGGCGGCTGAGGAGGCAGGGGTCATCCAGCCTGACTGGCAGGCACAGCCAAGGCCAAAATGGGCGGAGGGGGTGGGGGCGGTGAGGCCGTGTCCTCCTCAGAGAGCCCGTGGGGCTTAGCTGGCTTCCTCCATGGCAGCTCCCAACAATCAAGACGGGGTTTTCAGCAGATCGCTCTCTCCCCACCAATGCATTCGATGCTGAACTTACAGTTTCAGCCAGACTTGCTCTGCTCACACCCTGCTCCATCTCAGCTATCCCTAACTCCACCTTTCCAGGCACTCAGATCAAAGATAAACCTCTCGCTGTCTCTCACACCCAGCTGTCACGAGATCTCATTGATACAAAACTTTCAAATCCACTCATGGCTCCTCTCCTCGCAAACCAGCACCACCTCTCAACTCCCTTACAACCTCCTCTCAGCACAGCAACCCAAGGGACCCCTCATGTTACGTGCCACGCGACGTTACTTCACTACTCAAACCCCTGAGATAACTTCCCACGGTACTAGGATACCCTGCAAACGGTCTGCAAGACCCAGCCTCATCACCACCTCTCCAGATTCAGCTCCTGCTACTTTCCCCTCATTTCTGTCACAACCACTCTCACCTCAGGACCTGTGCTGTTCCTGCTCCCTGAAACAGTGGGACATTCTTCTCCTACTGTGTCAGTCTACTGCCTCGGGTTTTGCTCAGTCACCACGTCCTCAAACGGCCTCATCCACTTCACCTAACACTGCAGCAGATATGCTCACTATACCGCTAGCCCCTCCGCTTTTCCCTCCTGATCGCAAGCCCTTACCTCTTCTAACACACTGCGCACTGTGGGCCATCCGAAATGGAGAAAGCTGTTGTACCAGAAAGGGGTTACCGTTCTCCAACATCTGCCCAAGACCTGAATTACTTGGCACAGAACAGGCGCTCCGTAAACACCGGACAGAAAAATAAACAAGCCGGAGGATCCGGTGGAGAGGTCAAAGGTCCCTAGCTTTCAGTCTTGACGCCCCAGAAGAGGTCAGCCCCC
Organism: Catagonus wagneri; assembly: GCA_004024745.2. Taxonomy (NCBI): domain Eukaryota; kingdom Metazoa; phylum Chordata; class Mammalia; order Artiodactyla; family Tayassuidae; genus Catagonus; species Catagonus wagneri. The sequence goes on along the minus strand of PVHT020000040.1, from coordinate 60,674 downwards.
GGGCGGTGGGGAGGGCCAGGACGATTAAGGGGGTTCGGCTTCCACACGTCCCGTGGAAGACGCCCCACTCACCTGGCCAAGGAGCTCCCATTCGGCCCATCCACGCTCCGGGAGACCCCGCGTGCCGCCCGCGTCTCGTCTTCTGGGGCTCCTTCGGGCTCCGATTCGGACTCGGAATCAAAGCCCGAGGCCAGGAATTCATCCACTGTCAGCTCCGCCAGGCGCCTGTGGGCCATGCCCTCGGAGTTATGACTCCCCGCCAGCGCGCTGTGCCCCAGCCCCGCCACCCCGGGAACGCAGAGAGGCGCAAGGGCGGTCAGGAGGCTGGATCTGAGCCTCAACTCACCGCTTGCGGCTCCGCGCCGACGCCATAGCTGTCCGGCCGCAGCGTGCGCTGCACTTCCGGCCCCAGCAGGCCTTGCGCTACGCGCACTTCCTACAGGCCGGCGCCGCCCCCGGCCCCGCCCACCCGCGGCTCGCCGGGTGGCTTTACGGTTCTCCAGCAATGGCTGTGGCAGCATCCAGGCGGGAGAGCGCGCTCACAGCTCTCGTGAAGCGGGCGGCGCCCGTGCTCCCAGGGTGGCAGGCGGGTTGCGCCTTCCTGGCGCAGGCCGGGTTCAGTCGCGGCTCCCGCATGCTTCCGCGGAGGGACAGGCGGCAGAGCTCGAGCACCCGGCAGGACTGCGTAGGGCGGAATCTCACAAATCTCACAGATTTCTGCTCACCAATCTGTGAACTTTCCCCAAAAAGGCACTAATACCGACAACGACCTGGGGGGAGGCGAGGCTCGGGCCCTCTCCCGGCCCTGCCCACAGCCCCCGAGGGCTCCGGGAACCCCGTGAGGGTGTCAGTGCCCGACCGCGGAAAGGATGCATGGTGGCGGGAGACGTGCGTCAGAGAGGACCCTGTACACAGAGCTCTAACAAATCAGTGACAAAAAGTCAGCAATCTGGTAGGAAAAGCAAACGGAAACAGAAGTGGCGATGCTGCAGATGGGCAGCTTGCGGAAAGATAATTGACACTCTGAGGGGGGTCAGAAGAGTAAGCGCCTTTTCCATTTCACTAAGCAGTCCCGGGGCGCCTGCGCTGCGGGAGCAGAGGGCGGCAGACCGCGGATAGATCCGAGCACTACTGTTGGAGCTAATTGCGCCAAATCTCCCCGAAGAGTATACCTGATACTTCAGTACAGCGAGCCTTCCGCTGGAAATTCGCTCGCGGTAACATCTGCCTCAGTCCCCAGGCCGGCCCGGGCAGGGACAGCTATTCGTTCTCCTCCTTGTCTGTGGAACAGCCAGCAGGTGCAAAGGCCCAGAGGCAGGAAGGTTGCCTTGCGGAAGGAAGGGGGTGGGGAAGCCAGCCTACGCCCTCTCCCCCTCCAACCTGCCTAACGGAGAGGGTGCGCGAGCCCGGACAGCCGGATCCCAAGACAGGGGGTCCCACAGCCCCCAGGGCGTGCGTCCCACCTCCATCCTGCGCAGCAGCCAGCGTCCAGATCAAAGGCGGACAGGCAAAGTGGCCTGCGTGGGGTCTCAGAGAGGCGAGCAGACGCAGCCCGGGGCTGGCTCAGGCCCCAGGGGCGTCACGTGGAGCCACTCGGCCCCCCAAGAGATGCGGGGCCCAGGAGAGTGCTGGGGACTTCTGCACCGTGTCGAGACGGGCGGGAGGCCCGGGAGGCTTCTTGGCGATAAGCGGCGAGCGGGGCGCCGGGGGCTTCCTGGAGGAGGAGGCGCACGGGGCACGGCAACACCGGGGGAATTCTTGCGCTAAGCAGCTTCCCCGAAGCCGCGGGGGAGCGCGAGAGGCGGGGCGGGCGGCGCCGAGAAACAGCGGCTGCGGACAAGCGGCAGGAGCCAGGGACGCGAAGCCGGCCGCCACCGCCAAGCAGCCCTCCAGCCGCCCCGCATTCGCGCCTCCGTGCGTCCTCCGCGGATCCGCGGCGGGCCGGCGGCCGAACCCATGCAGCCGCGGAGCGAGCGCCCGGCGGGCAGGACGCAAAGCCCGGAGCACAGCAGTCCGGGACCCGCGCCCGAGGCGCCGCCGCCGCCGCCGCCGCCGCCGCAGCTGCCGGCGTGAGTGGGCCGGGGGGCTTAGGGCCGTGACTGGCCTGAGCCGGGGAGCGGGAAGGGAGGGGCGCGCCGGCCCTGGCGCTTCGCATCCCGCGGGCTCTGCCGGGCTGCGGAGGGTCCAGCCCCCACCCGTTATCCCCGCGCACAGCTGGGGCGGGGCGGGGTGTCCCGAGGTGGCTGCTCTGTCCCCTCCTGCTGTCCTTGAATTCCGGCTGCGCCGCCGAAAGGCAGGGGCGGCCTGTCTGCGTGCGGGGGGAGGGGGGTCCAGAGTGTCACGCCTGCTGGTTGATGTAGGGGTCGCTTCAGAGACACTCGCCAGCATGGACCAGTTTCACCCCGTGCCCGTCCTGTATGCCCAGCCCGTGCCGAGGACACCGGACTCCGATGGGGGCACGGGAAGTGTGGCCAGCGATGGACAGAGAGCCTCACCCGGCGGAGGGCCTAGGGAGACGGGGTGGGGAGGGCTCCTGGGCCGAGGGAAGTGTCCACCTGAGCGGGGGTCGTGGCAGAGGAAGCTGCACAGGTCCAACTGTCGGCTTCTGGAGTGGGGTCCCACCTCATGCTGGGAGCAGACTGGAACAGAGTCTGGTTGGACTGGCGAGGAGGCTCTCTGGATGAGAGGGATCAGAATGGGGTGGAGCCTGGAGAGCGGGGGAGGGGCGGCCCTGGGGGGCTCTGGTCCTTGGTGGAAGCCTGGTATGGGCTGCTGGGGGGGAGGGTGGTCTCCTGGGTGCCCTGGCCCTACCCAGGGCCTCAGGGGAGGGTGAGCAGCTCTCTGCAGAGTGCACCCTGACCTGGCACTGCCCGTCTGCAGCCCCGAGGCAGAGCGTGCCCGTCCCCGGCAGGCCCGCCCCACGGCCCCCATGGAGGGTGCGATGCAGCTGCTGAGCCGTGAGGGCCACACCGTGTCCCACAACTCCAAGCGGCACTACCATGATGCCTTCGTGGCCATGAGCCGCATGCGGCAGCGCGGCCTCCTGTGTGACATCGTCCTGCACGTGGCCGCCAAGGAGATCCGGGCACACAAGGTGGTGCTGGCCTCCTGCAGCCCCTACTTTCACGCCATGTTCACAAGCAAGTACCGCTTCATCAGGTCTGGGCACATGGGGGACCCTGCAGCACCGTGAGTGGGGACCAGCCTGACCTGCTGTCCCCACAGATGAGATGAGTGAGAGCCGTCAGACGCACGTGACTCTGCACGACATTGATCCTCAGGCCTTGGACCAGCTGGTGCAGTTTGCGTACACGGCCGAGATCGTGGTGGGTGAAGGCAACGTGCAGGTGAGCCTGCCCTGCCCCCCTCGTCCCTGTACCTGCACCCTGCCGCATCCCCTATGCCTCTCCCATCCCTCAGTTCCGCGCGTCCCATTTCTCTGCCCTTGCTCCCCTGGCCCTCTCTCCTGCTTTGCTCCACAGACTCTGCTCCCGGCTGCCAGCCTCCTGCAGCTGAATGGCGTCCGTGACGCCTGCTGCAAGTTCCTGCTGAGTCAGCTCGACCCCTCCAATTGCCTGGGCATCCGGGGCTTCGCCGACACGCACTCGTGCAGCGACCTGCTCAAGGCGGCACACAGGTACGTGCTGCAACACTTCGTGGACGTGGCCAAGACCGAGGAGTTCATGCTGTTGCCGCTGAAGCAGGTAATGTGCCAGCTGGGGCACAGCCTGGACCCTGACTTGGACCCCAACCCTGAACCAATCCCTGGACCCCAGAAACAGCCCTGGCCCCCTGGGCCCTTAAGACCTGGCCCTTTGCCCTTCGGCCTTTATCCCACCCTCCGAGCCACGGTCCAACCCCACCACCCATCTCGTGCGCACTCTCTGCCCCACCCCCACTTTCTAACCCTCCCCGAGCTTCCGCCTTTCGTCCCTGACTCCATCCTGTCCTGAGATCACATCCTGCGTACAACCCCCAGTCCCTCAGGACTGCCCCCGAACTAGGCCCCCAGGAACTGGATCTGTGGCTCCTGACCCTGCTTGGCCCCTCCTCATAGAAACACTGGGCCCCCATTGGACTCTCCCTCCCAGGCACCTTCAGGGCTCCATGGGCCCCCAAGACCCTCCCCAGATCTCAGATCTGAGGGTCCCCACCCCCAGGTGCTGGAACTGGTCTCTAGTGACAGCCTGAACGTGCCTTCAGAGGAAGACGTCTACCGTGCTGTCCTGAGCTGGGTCAAGCACGATGTGGATGCCCGGAGGCAGCACGTCCCTCGGGTGAGGCCAGGCCCACGGGTCCCCTCCACAGTGCTCAAGAGGGTTACTGCGGCTGAGGACCCAGGTGTGCCTGGGCCCTTCTGCGCCCAGAGGGGGTGACGCAGACACGTGTCTTGAGGAGGGTCTGGGTATTTGAGAGGGTGCTGGGGCTGGGGCCTGCCACTTGACTGTGGCGTCCGCTCTCCAGCTGATGAAGTGTGTACGCCTGCCCCTGCTGAGCCGGGACTTCCTGCTGGGCCACGTAGACGCCGAGAGCCTGGTGCGGCACCACCCGGACTGCAAGGACCTGCTCATCGAGGCCCTCAAGTTCCACCTGCTGCCCGAGCAAAGGGGCGTCTTGGGCAGCAGCCGCACCCGGCCCCGCCGCTGTGAGGGTGCTGGTCCTGTGCTCTTCGCCGTGGGTACGCCCGCCGGTCCTTTCTGCTGCCCTAATCCCTGCCCCATGTCCTCTACCCAAGAGCCACCCACGAGCCCACCCCACCTGTGCCGGGTCCAGCCAGTACTCACCGCACACCCGCTCTTCCGTCCCTCACGGTGTGCCCTGCTCAGCAGTCTCGCTCCCTGCTCGCTCTCGAAGCCCCGACGCCCTCGACCTCGAGCTGCGCTGGAGCCCCTGGGCCCTCATCTGGCCTCATCCTCTCCTTGCTAGGTGGCGGAAGCCTGTTTGCCATCCATGGGGACTGTGAAGCGTACGACACGCGCACTGACCGCTGGCATGTGGTGGCCTCCATGGCCACGCGACGGGCCCGGGTGGGCGTGGCAGCAGTTGGAAACCGGCTGTACGCCGTGGGCGGGTAAGTGTGGAGGCTGGTCAGGGTCTGGGGCTTGGCGTGTATCCACTGGGCCAGCCCTGACCAGCAGCGGACCCCTCCTCTAGTTACGATGGGACTTCAGACCTGGCCACCGTAGAGTCCTACGACCCTGTGACCAACACCTGGCAGCCTGAGGTGTCCATGGGCACGAGGCGCAGCTGCCTGGGTGTGGCTGCCCTGCACGGGCTCCTGTACGCAGCCGGCGGCTACGATGGGGCCTCTTGCCTCAACAGGTAGTGGCCGGGTAAGGTCTGGGTGGCCTTTTGGGGGGTGGCTCTAGCAGGCGTGGCTGCATCAAGACAGCAGAGGTCCTGCCTGAGGGAAGCCGAAACCTACCTGAGTCAGGTCGCCAGGGTCCCTAAGCTCTTCATCTGGGCCAGCAGCCCCTTCTTTCCTCTCTGGGGTCCTTCCCACCAGACCAGGAGCTGGGCTCAGTTGGACACCCAGCGCTGTCCAGGTAGCCCATGACCGGGGCCTGCCCATCAGGGCCTCCTTCCTGCTCCCAGGGGCCTCGGGTCATTCTCCCTGACCGCCAGGCGCGGATTTTAGTCATTCCTCAGGGAGGGCAGGTCCTGGGGCCGGGACAGCTTTTCTGCCACTGCTCAAGGTCAGCGGCGGTCCCGATGTCTACAGTGCTGAGCGCTACGACCCCCTGACGGGAACGTGGACGTCCATTGCCGCCATGAGCACCCGGAGGCGATATGTGCGCGTGGCCATGCTCGGTGGGTGACCGCTTCTCGTGGTGCCCGTCCCACAGACCCCGCACACAGGTGTACCATGGGTGTGTTGACTCCCTGCAGATGGAAACCTGTATGCGGTGGGCGGTTATGACAGCTCGTCACACCTGGCCACCGTGGAGAAGTATGAGCCCCAGGTGCGAAACGGCCCGGCCACACCCCCTTGCCGCAGCTGCATGAAGTCCTCACGCTCTGGCCACCGCGCCATCAGTGCCCGTCCTGTTCCACAAGCCCCCAGCCCTCCCTCCGCTGCAGGTTAACTCGTGGACGCCTGTGGCCTCCATGCTGAGCCGGCGCAGCTCCGCGGGTGTGGCGGTGCTCGAGGGGGCCCTCTACGTGGCTGGCGGCAACGACGGCACCAGCTGCCTCAACTCTGTGGAGAGATACAGCCCCAAGGCAGGCGCCTGGGAGAGTGTGGCCCCCATGAACATCCGAAGGTGGGGGAACCACGCCAGTCACCCCCCACGGTGACAGATGTGTCCCCCGGCCTTGCCCCTGCACAGCGTCCCTGCCCAGGCCTCGCCTTCCCAGGCCCTGCCCTTGGGGCACTCTCGCCCCCTTCTCGCCCTCCACACCGGCTTAGCCCCCAGGCGCCTCCTATGGCCCCGCCCCCACCAGCCAAGGCCCCACCCGGCAGCCCCGCCCCCTCCCGGTCAGAGCCCCGCCCCCAGGGCTTCTCCAGTTGGCCGCAGCCCTGAGATCCTGGTCCTGCGCCTTCCCTCACCCCAGCCTCACCCCTACCCTCCCCGTGCCCCTAGGAGCACGCACGACCTAGTGGCCATGGATGGATGGCTGTTTGCCGTGGGGGGTAATGATGGCAGTTCCAGCCTCAACTCCATCGAGAAGTACAACCCGAGGACCAACAAGTGGGTGGCCGCGTCCTGCATGTTCACGCGGCGCAGCAGCGTGGGCGTGGCAGTGCTGGAGCTGCTCAACTTCCCGCCGCCTTCTTCGCCCACACTGTCTGTGTCGTCCACCAGCCTCTGACCCGTGGCGCCGCTGCACAGAGGCCGGCCCGTGGCCTCCCACGTGCCTTAAGCCCCCGGGGCCCAGCGCCTGCCCCCCCACGCGCGGGGAGGTGCTCGGCCCCCACCAGGGACATCCTGCACTGTCCAGTCTCCATGTGACCAGCCGACCCCTTTCTGTGTTCCTTCCTCGGTGTTCGTGTGTGTGCGTTTATTTATTTACTCGTTTATTTATTGGTTGACGGTGAGCAGGCTGCAACTACCAGTTTACACATTTACTTTAGAAGCGTCCTGTCTCTGGGACCAGGCTGCCCTCCTCGTGTCCTCCCACCGTGCTGGGCAACGATTGGGTGGACACTGGCATTGCCGATGGGCGAGGGGCCGACCTGGACTCTGTAGACCTGGAGGGACTGACAGGTGATGCCGAGCAGTTCCTGGGGGGGGCGCTTTCCGAACAGGTGCAGACCCCCGAGCCTGCGCTTTGCACACCACCCTTGCCTCAGCTAGCCAGGCACGCTCCCGGGAGGGCACAGATTGGGCTTCCTTCCCGTGGCCGTGGTGTCTTTTCTGGATCCTGCACTGAGCTGGGCACAGACCACCACAGACCCCCACAGCAATACGAGCCACTGGAACAATAAACGTGTTTCTTGGGCTCTGCGGGCCTGTGACTGAGCGTCCATCTCTGCCTTTCGGGGTCCTGTCTGGGGTGACTGGGAGGGCCTGTGCAGCTGAGGTGACGTGTTGGCGTCTGGGGGCTTTGAGACATCAGTCACGTCCAAGGGCAGGGCTGTGGTGTCGTGAGCAAGCACCCGGCCGTGAGCATGGTTTGCGGTCAGCCTGATCCTGAGAGGCCCCCACGGCCTCTCCCTCCGCTCAGCCTCACTGCGGCAGCCCCAGGCCCACCGGGGAAGGTTGTGGCTTCCTTGGACTCTTGCCTCTGAGCCACTGACCTTGACCTGGGGTGAGGGGTGGACTGAGGCGGGAGGGGAGACTGGGGGTTCCCCTTCCTCGGTTGCAGACTTCTGTTTCAGCAGCTGAGAGCAGGCAGGCACCCCCTTCACAGTCACTGGTGACTCAGAGACACATTTAGGTGGAAACAGGATGTGTGCTCACAAGGCCGGGCGGGGGTGCGTCTAGAAAGGGGTCCCTGGGCTCATGGAGTTCCAGCCCCAGGCACCCCCAGTCTGATGCAGTCACAGGCTGTGCCTTGGAGCCGCCTTCTGTAGCTCAGGGGCTCTTCGCTGGGCTGAGGGGGGGACGCCTTTTCTCCCCACCCCCCAGGTTGACTGGCCTGTGTGGAGGACCCCCGGGCAGGGCACTGAAAGGCTCAGACTCAGGTAGGGACCAGGTCCCTCCCAGAAAAGCCCCGCCCTCCGCAGCCCTTGAATGCGGGCACGCCGCCCAGAGCCCCGCCCCAGGAGGTGGGGCGCGAAGCTGGCAGAGGGACCCAGATCTGTGGACCTGCTCTTCTGGGGTCAGCCGCCGTCACCCATGGGGAACAGCCACTGCGTCCCTCAGGCCCCCAGGAGGCTCCGGGCCTCCTTTTCCAGAAAGCCCTCACTCAAGGGAAATAGGTGAGAGGGGGGCGGGGTACAGCCTCGGTCACAGGGTCTCCCTCTACCTGCCTGGGGGGCCAGGCTGTGAGCGCCCCACTCCCTCGTCCTCAGAGAGGACGGAGCACGGAAGCCGGCTGGCCTGTTTGGCACCGAGGCCGGCCCCGACGGGGACACCGCTGCCGACAAGATCTTCCACTACGTCCCCGGCACGGTGAGCCCCGGCACGGTGAGCGGCGCCAGCGCGCCCTGGCTGGGGGGCGGTGGTGGTGGGTTGCGCGTGGCTGCGTGTGCGCGCGCCCCGTCTCTGCTCAGCGCGGGGTCTTCCCTGACCCCAGAGGGGCCAGGCCGGCGCACGGCGAGGAAGCAGGCCCAGCCCCGCCCTGGGGAGCTCATCGGCCGAAAGTCTGGGCAGAGAGCGAAACCGGGCACTGAGTCAGTGGGGCGAGCGCCCGGCAGCGGCGGGCGGGGCGGGGCCTCGGCGCCAGCCACGTGCAGCGCCGGCCTGCGGGCTTGCCGTCTGTCCCCCGCCCCGGGGCCTGCTGTGGGACAGCGTGTCCGGGCACCTCGAGCCGGACAGGCTCACGTGTCTGCTGCCGCCCTGTGGGCAGGGGCGTCAGGCTGGCGAGGGGGCTCGGAGCGCCACACCCCTTTGGCGCCCAGAGAGAGTGAGGGGCTTCCGGCGGAGAGTGAGCAGCCCTCTCGCCTACTCTTGGCCCCAGTTCCTCCAAGGGGGTGTCTCCTCAGCGCCCACCACTGCCTCATCGGACAGCAACTCCTCTGCCACCCAGGGCTGCACGACAGGTACACACGGGGCCACCTCGAAGCTGAAAGCTGCTCCCCCCACATACCCTTTGACCCAGGACGGCTGGCGAGGGCTGGGGCGCAGCTCTGCTTGCACAGAGGCCCCAGGTTGTGAGGGAGTGACCCCCAGTTTGTTACCCCAGGAACGGCATTTGTGACTTTGCCAAGGACACGGTCCTGTACTCCTTGGACCTCACGGTAGCTGGTATGGGCTTCCGAGCCACCTTCACGAGGGTTCCTGCCGGGCTGGGAAGCCCGGGCCTGTCCCTCTCCTGTTCCCCAAGGTCCCCAGGACTTCCTGTGCCAGCTTTAGAACCCGGACTGCCTCAGGGAAGTGGACAGGGCACTCCTGTCAGGGCCTAGCCGACGCCCTTCTGTGTGGCTTCGTCTCAGACCGCGGCTCCCTCTCTCCAGGCCCAGGACACATCACGTGGTCCTCGCGGTCCTGCTCGACGGGACGTGGTGGCCAGAGAGGGGACTGTGCACGCTGAAGCTCTGGAGCGGGGCTGGGGGGAGAGCCCCCTCTGCCGTGGTGGGTTCTGTGCTCGCACATGCAGCTGCCCTGCTGTGGCCCCAAGGCTGAGCCCAGACCACGGGGCTGCTGTGTGGCCCTTCCTGTTCCATGGCCTATTTTTCGTGGGTCCCGTCCCAGCATCATTCCCCACACTGGGTGTGGGTACAGGAGGCCCCACCCAGAGCAGGGAGGTCAGGAAGCCGTGAGACTATCTCTTTACATTCCTGGGCTTGCCCAAGGGGTGGCTCCACTTGGCCAGGGCACAGCAGCCCCACTCACCCTGAGCCCCGGACCTCAGCCCCTCCAGCCCCAGTTCGGCACCCGTCCCCGTCTGACTCCCGTTCGGACCATCAAGCCTCTGTTTACAGAGGGTTCTCTGTGCCCCAGGGTCAGCTGCTGCCGGCCACTGACCCTCGCTCCCTTCGGCAGACGGGAGCTGAGCCTCGGCCCTGGGGATGCAGCAGCAGGCGAAAGAGACACAGGGCCCGTTCGCACATTGTTCCCACCCCGTGACAGAGCCAGACGACGAATAAGAAAAAAACAGAATAGGTCACACGTGGCCGGCACCCCGGAGGAACATAAAAGAGGAAGGGCGGGCAGGGCTCATTGAAGCGGGGGTTGGGGTCTGAGCCCAGTCCTGAACTCGTCTGAGTGGTCCAGGCAGATGGCACGGCAGGGGCAAGGCCCTGTGACAGCCCTGGTGTGAGCTGAGAGGGCCCCCTGGCCATTGCCAGGACTTTGTGCCACACTGAGAGGGAGATCGGGAGCCTGCGGCTGGGTGCTGGGACTTTGAAATGGGCCGTGGTGGGAGTGATGACACTGGGGAAGTTGGCAGCTATGATAAATCGGCTGCCCCCTTTTTCGTCAGCGATAATTTTTTGACCTTTGCCGATGCTGGAGGTGTGGGAGGGGTTCGAGCACTGTCTCACCGAGACACCTGAAAGCCCCTTCGACCAACCAGCCTTCGGAGGCTGGACAACCAAGATAAGGGACCACAGCTTAGGAAATGGCGATGCTGGGGACTGGAGCTGCGCTGTATTCAAACCTCACTGCCTCCACCGCTGGACCACGGAATTCTGCGGCCAGCAGGGAGGCTGTGTGCCTTCTGCGTGGTTTTCATGTGAAGGGGCTATGAGTGCGTACACGGTTCTGTACACACACACTGTGTGTGTGTATTTAATCCACGTGCGGTGTGACCGTGGGCTGGGGCTGCTGGCCCCAGATCAGCTCCCGCCGAGCTCTGCCCCCACCCTAGAACCTCCTGGGCCTGGAGAGTCAGCCCGAAGACCTGGAGCAGCCTTTCCTGAGTGTGTTCAAGGCAGGGCGGCGGAGGGCGCCCGTGCGGAACCTGGGCAAAGTCATACACTACGCCAAGGTCCAGCTGCGTTTCCAGCACAGCCAGGTGGGGTCTAGGCCGAGCTGGGAGGGGCGTTCTTGGGGACCTGCCTGCCCCCCCCGCCCCCCCCCGACCCTGGCCCTGCTCTCCCGCAGGACATCAGCGACTGCTACCTGGAGCTGTTCCCCTCCTATCTCTATTTCCAGGCCCATGGTTCGGAAGGACTCACTTTCCAGGTGCGGGGAAACGGGCAGTGGGAAGAGCTGGGGGAGGGGGGCCGGCAGCCCCTGGGGGCAGGTGGCCCGTCCTAGCGCCCCCCCCCCCCGCTGTGCCCCGGCAGGGGCTGTTGCCGCTGACGGAGCTGAGCGTCTGCCCACTGGAGGGGTCCCGAGAACGCGCCTTCCAGATTTCAGGTGTGTGGGGGGCAGGCCTGCTGCCCACGCGGACCCAGCTCCCAGGAGGACGAGAGCCCTAAGGCTGCTCGGGGAACCTGGTCGTTGACCAGGCCCCAGGACTCGGGCAGAGCTCTGAGCACGTTGAGGGGCCCTGGCTTTTCCTCTGACGGGCCCGCGGGCACCTGCCGGGCTGGGGTGGAGGTGGCAGGTTGGGACCTCAGAGCCGTGTGCACGGTGGTCAGCGGCTCCTCCCGGCCCAGCCCTGTCTGCCCCTCCCCCACAGGCCCGCTGCCCACCCCTCTTCTCGTGCTCTGCCCCAGCCAGGCCGAGCTGGGCCACTGGCTCTACCACCTGGAGAAGCAGATAGCCCTGGTGGGGGGGCGGCCACGCTGCCCCCGAGCGACCCCGCAGGTCAGTGCTGGGAGCCCTGCGGTCCCCCCTTCCCGTCCCCAGCCTCCTCCACCTGCCCTGACCCCCCTCTACCAGGGCCCCCCCGAGGACGAGCTCCCCTGGGTGCTGCAGCGCAGGCTGACCCAGCCGTGGACGGCGTCCGGGTGCCAAGTGGTGGGCAGCGCCATCTGTGCCTCGAGGGTCAAGCTCCAGCACCTGCCCTCACAGGTGCGTGGGGGGCGGGCACAGAGGGGCGAGTCTGGGCCCCGGCTGTGTGTCCATGGGACCCTACTCTGCCCTTTGACCCCCCCCACAGGAGCAGTGGGACCGGCTCCTGGTCCTGTACCCGACTTCCCTGGCCATTTTCTCTGAGGAAGCAGATGGGCTTTGCTTTAAGGTGGGTCCCTCGGCGCGGTGATCCGCCCAGGGAGGGGCCCTGTGCGCGGGGGTGGGAGGGGGCAGCGGCTCAGGAGGAACCTGTATTTCGGGGCCTGTTGGGACAGAGAGCACAGGCCCCACCCGCCCAGCTCGCTGCCCTGGTCAGGCTGGTCTCAACCGGAAGTAGGCAAGGGGAGGGCCCCTCCTTGGTGCCCCATAGTACCCTGGGGGTCCTCGGCCACCAGCAGCCCCATCGCCTGGGGTGGGTGGCATGAGGGCCCCTGAGCCCCTGAGCAGGCATCCTCTGGGTGCCTGAATGCATGGACACCCTTTGACCCCGAATCGGCGGCTGCACGTAGCACACTGCCTTCCGCTCTGGGGTTGAGCGTGGCCTTCGGGCACTGAGAAGCACGTGTGGGGCGGTTCCCCTGATCCCTTCCCACCCACCCCCGTCTTAGCAGGTGACCCAGGGGCCAGTCCCCATAAGCATCCGTCTGCGTTGGCCACTGGCTGACAAAGTCTCCCCAGAGACCGGGGGAGAAGACACACCCAGGACAGATGTGGAGTGTCTGCCTTGGCCCCGCCTCGCCCACTACAGGCCGACCATGCCGCTCTGGGGGGCCCAGGCAGAGGCCGGCTGGCTTTCCCTAAGGCCCCGTCCTCCCTCGATGCCCCACAGGGGGAGCTTCCACTCAGCGCCATCCGCATCAACCTGGAGGAGAGGGAGAAACAGATCCGCTCGTTCCTGATCGAAGGTGAGTGGAGGCCAGGCCTGGGAGGGAGGCCGTGAGCCTGCCGGGTGGCCAGCTCTGCACTGGGGCCTTGGGGGGGCACCCTGCCTACCAGGCCCCCTCACGGCCTCTGTGTGCCAGGCCGTCTCATCAACACCATCCGTGTGGTGTGTGCCAGCTATGAGGACTATGGCCGCTGGCTGCTCTGCCTGCAGACTGTCTGCCACAGGGTTGGGGCCGCCCTGCCGCCCGGCCCTGAGAGCTTCCCCGGGCTTCGGGCGCCCACACAGGTAAGCGGCTGACAGCTCGGGTCCCAGGCGGTGGTAGAAACAGGAGTGCGGGTCTGGGCACGGGTAGGTGGGGAGAGGTGCCATTGGCTCACCCTCACCCACCACCAACTGCCCAGGTTGTGGGTGGTGGCCAAGGCTCGCTCTCCTCGGATGGACGGACCAGCTGGGACTCAGGGTGCCCGGCGCCCGCCTCTACCCGAACCAGCCACTGCCTCCCTGAATCCGCGGTGCCCTCTCCCGCAGACTGCCCTGCCCAGCCCTCACCGGTGAGTATCCGGAGGGGCGGGGAAGGGAGTGGAAGGGCGGGGAGCCCACCCTGACTGGGACCCTGACTCCTCCGGGGCGGGGCTCTGTGCAGCCCGCTCCGGGAGGGGGCCCCCGAGAACCTTTTGGAACACCCTTGGTCCCCCACAGGAGCAAGCCAGTCCTGACGGCACCGGTGGCAGCGGGCACGGGGCAAAGCCGAGACAGGGCGGCAGCAGCCGATCGCCCAGGCGCAGGGCCCGGGGCGAGGGGCCCAGCGCAGTCAGCCCACTGCGCCTGGACCTGACCGAGGTGAACCCAGTGCGCCGACCCCGGGCCTGCCTCTCCCTCCTGCGCTTCGCCCTCCTGGTCTCTCTTGGTCCTGGAGGCCTCCGGCGCGGAGCAGGGAGGGCTGGGCCACTTGCGGCTCCGGGAACCTGTCCCGTCTGTCTCCCGCCTGCAGCCGAGCCCGGAGGACGGCCACCCTCTGGGGAGCCCCCACTCCCCACTCTACGCTGATCCCTACACACCGCCTGCCACCTCCCGCCACAGGATCACAGGTGTCCAGGGCCTGGACAAGGTCAGTCCCCCGCGAGGTGACGGAAAGAGCTGGAAGTGCCCACAGCGTGAGGTTAAGAGGGTGCCCGAGGCCCGAGGGCTGCTCAGGCCGCTGTGAGAGGCCAGGGGGGCTTCTGGGGCAGGGGTCCCTCAGCTGCATGGAGGCCCCAGGCTGAGGCCTCGGTCGCCGGCAGTTCCTCAGTGCGGTGCAGAGCTCACTGGGACCTGAGCCCTCCGGCCCGTCCCCGTCCGGCCCGGTGTCGCTGCCTATCTCGGATCTCAGCTCTGGACTCTCCGGCCCCCACCTGCTCTCTGCGAAGGGAGCCCTGCGGTCCCGAGCCTCTCCGCAGCATCCTGGCTCCAGCAAGGGCCGGGGGCCCCGGCCCCCAGACTCCCCTCAGCATGTGAGCAGCCCCCACCCCAGGCAAGGGGTTCCGTTGGGAGAGGAAGGGGCGTGAAGCCTCCTGGGACCCTGAGGGAGCAGGAGAGATGGAAACGGGGAGAGGGGTGGCAGAAACCCGGGAGCAGTGGCAAGGGGGGCAGTGGGGACAGGGCAGGCCCAGGGGAGCAGGTGGGCTGGGGTTTGGCAAGCTCATGGGCTGGTCTCCAAGCCCCCTTTCCCAGGGCCCATCGCTCAGACTTGTGCTTGGGGTCCTCAGGTCTCCCCCACCAGGAAAGTGTCCCCTGACCCCCTGCCACCGCCCCCAGGTGAGTAGGGCCCCGCCACTCCCCGGGAGAGCTCTGGGTGTTGTTTCCCGCAGGCACATGCATGTCTGCCCTCCCCCCAGACGGCCACCCCCGCGGGAGCTATGACAGCGTCCGGGACAAGGCCCTGTCGCCTTCCCACCGGTGGTGGCCTCGAGGAGCACCGGAGACTGAAGAGGGGCTGGTCCAGTGGATCTGATGGCCCTCGGGCGGCTGCTTCTCGGGGCCACCGGGCAGCATCAACTCTGGAGGAGAGTCTGCCTCAGGGCCTGGCCCTTTCTTTGTGAGGCTTGGGCATCCAGTGTTGAGCCGGGTTCTGACCGCAGCAGCTGGGGGGCGTCTCCAGAACCCTGAGTGTCCCTGGGCCCTGGAGGGGCCGGGAGGGCCCCATCCTCAGGACGCCTTGGCCAAGGTGACTGGGTGCCCAGGGCGCCCTCCTCGGCCTGCCTCCCTGGGGAGGAGAGAGTGAGGGGACTTGGCTTAGGCGCTTTGGCCTGGGAGAGGGAGGATGGCACCGGCGTAAAGGTCAGAGAACGGGGAAAGTCAGCTTAGTGAGGGTCAGAGTATGTGAGGTCAGAGGGCACGGGGGTCAGAGTGTGTGAGATCAGAGGGCACGAGTGTCAGAGTGTGCGAGGTCAGAGGGCGCGAGGTCAGAGGGCACGAGGGTCTGAGACCGGGCAGGCGGAGGGAGGAAGGTTCTCTGGGTCGTGGGAGTGGAACGGGTTCACCAGGAGAAACTGACCGAGAACAAACAAGAAAGAAAGAGATTTTATTGGTGCCGTGTGTCCATGCGTCCTGGGCACCCTGTATGCCGTGCTGCCTCAGGGCTGGGTGCCCACCCAGCACCCAGCCTGGCAGTCCCCAGTGCTCTACCACCGCCAGCACGCCACCCACCTTCCTGTCCCGTCTCCGGCCCCTCTCAGGGACAGTCCCAGGTGTCCCATCCCTCCCCCAGTACCCTTGCCTTCTGCCTCTGCACCTCCTCAAGCGCCCCCCCAAGGAAGGGCTCCGGGCTCTGCCCTGCGGACCCCCACCCTGCAGGGCGCCTTAGGTGCCTGCTCACCGTCTTGGGCAGGAACCTAGGAACCTTGACTGTACACCCCTGGGGTTCAGGGGTCAAGGAAGCCTCAGAGGCCTGCACTGGCCCAGCCCACTTACAGACAGGGACAGTCCCTGGGACGAGGCCGCCCAGCCTCCTTACCTTCGGCCCTGCCCAGACCTCCACCCAGGGCCTGGCTGTTGCTCTGAAGCGTCTGATTCCCCAGACCCTGCCGTGCCCCTCCCCCCAGCAAGATAACCCGATAGGGTTAGGATCCAGTTAACTTCGACTTCAGATAAACCACAAGCAACTTCTTGGCATAAGTACATCTCAAATACTGTGTGTCTGAGATTCAAATTTCACTGGACTCCCTAGGTTTTTACCTGCTAATCTGGCCACCTCACTAACCAGCTCCCTGCTCGGCCCCCACCCACCCAGGCTTCCAGAAACTTCGCTCCCAGGTTGGAGCACAGCCTTGGCCTCCGCCCCTGGCTGGACCCTCTAGCAGAGTCCAAGGGAGCCTGGACCAAGGACGCTGGCTCCTTCCTAGATGCCAAAGAACACAAGGGTCAAAGGGCAAGGCCGAGGGCCGTGGCTCATCCTGAGTGCCTGGACACTTCCTTGTCATGCGTCTTCCTGGGCCGTGCCTGGGTCCTAGGGGCTGGGGCTGCGGCGCCCCTGCCTCGCCTGCCGGCGGAAGTACCGGATGGCAGAGATGGTGCCGATGTTGGCCAGCAAAACTGCAAGAGAAGCAAGAGGCCTCCTGAGTGCCAGCCCCACACGGCCCCACCAGCCCCTTCCCTCCGCCCGACCTGGCCCCAAACCCCAAGCGGAGCCGCAGCGACAGCCGTCGTGGAGGAAGCCCGAGCCGCCCCGTCCCCTCACCCCTGCTGGCCCAGCAGCAGGGCCCTGACGTTGCTGTCCCCGCGTTTGACTTCTGGACACCCCCCCCCGCCCCGCCCGGGGCCCACAAACCCGTTTTCCAGGCGTCTGGGGCATGCAGGTCTGATGTTCTCACGGCCCAAGTGGCCAAGGCTACAAACACCAGGCACATGTCGTTCTGGCTGAAGGTCAGTGAGGTGAGGGGACCCCGGGGCTCCCCTAGGAAAGAGAAGCAGGTCCTGAGCTCCTGCTGCCCCGCTCGGACCCGCCTGCCCCGGACACGTCTGCCCTGAGTCACACCCTCCCCGTGACGCCCGCACCCCAGGTCACAGGCTACCGTGTGGCCTGGTTGAGTCGGGCCGACCTGAGGAGTACGTCTAGGGCCCCACGTCCTTGTCCGTAAACGCCTTCCGGAGGGAATGTGAGATGGAGCGCACCGGGAGCCTGGACCGGCGGTGGCAAGGCCTGAGCTGGGGCTGCCCCACACCTGCCCAGCTGGGCTGGGCAGAACCCGCTGCCATTGGGCCTGAACACAGGCTGACGATCAGTTTGGAGCCAAAGCCCTGCCTGGCCCGGGCTGGCCCGCCTGGCCTGCGCCCGGGCGGCCGGGAGCTGGGCCTTCCTGCCCCGGTCATCCCTGCTGCCCTCCTCCCCCACGGCCGTCTTGGCTGCACTCCCTGGACAGTGTGTCCCCGAGTCCCGGGCGGGCCATGGGGCTCCCACTACACACACACCTGCTTGCCTGACGGCCCGGCTGAGCTGCTCTGCTGTGGCTGGGCTAGGCGCTGCTGGGGTGCCCGTCCCCACTCCCCAGAGGACCGAGCCGGGGCGCCCCGTGGCCTGCTCCAGCAGGCCGCCCGACTGGTCCTCCCCGAGGAAGTGCTCGTAGGCCTCCGGGATGGAGATGGGCACGGGGTCTCCAGGAGGAGCGGCCGGCGCAGGCCTGGCTTGTGGGGGCGGGGCTGGGAGGCCGCCCTTCTGGCGTGCTGCCCTCTGGGCTGGGCCGTCCTGGAAAAAGAACTCGCACACGTCTGGCCACTGGACCTCAGCCGGAGCCTGGCTGTCCTCTGCTGCCTCCTCAGCATCCTCGTCCTCCTCCTCGATGGTGTCACACAGGAAGAATTCATAGGCTTCTGGAAGGGTCACCGCAAAGCCGCCCTTGGGCCCAGGCCCCCCTGAGGCGGAGGGAGCAGGGGGAGGCAGGTGCTTCAGGATCCGAGGCTGGGGGGCCCGGGACCCAACAGCCACCGCGTCCCAGGCCCCGGACCCCCTGCGGCCCTCAGCTGCCATCCTGGGGGCTGTGGCTGTGGGCGGCAGGCCTGGGGCCGCTCCCGACACTGGCTCCTCCGGGCCGGGCTCGGTCACAGAGAATCGCACTCTTTTCTTCTTGGGAGCTTGGACGGGGCCGGGGCCCAGCGGGGGCTCCCCAGTGTACTGTGCAGGGGCGCCTGCTGAGGGCTCCCCTCCGGGCTTCTCCCGGCGCACCCCTGGGGGTGGAACAGGGCTCAGACCCAGCTCGGCCAGTGGGGCCACCTCCGCCTCCACCTGGTCAGGCCAGTCCTGGGGAACGGCAGGTGTAGACACGGCCCCATCAGCCCTGGTCTCCGGAGCAAGGTGAGGCGGGGCACCACGCAGGGCGGCCTTTGAGGCAGGTGTAGATGACTCCACCTGTGGCTTGACCGCTGGGCCCAGCACAAGCAGGTCCACATCCAGTCGAGGCTTGGAGGCGGGTGTAGACTGAGGCACCTCGGGTGGAGGCTTAGAGGCGGGTGTAGACTGAGACATCTCAGGCTGAAGCTTGGAGGCCGGTGTAGACTGAGGCACCTCGGGTGGAGGATGGAAAGCAGGTGTAGACTGAGACGTCTCGGGTTGAAGCTTGGAGGCCGGTGTAGACTGAGGCACCTCGGGTGGAGGATGGAAAGCAGGTGCAGACTGAGACGTCTCGGGTTGAAGCTTGGAGGCGGGTGTAGACTGAGGCACCTCGGGTGGAGGCTTAGAGGCGGGTGTAGACTGAGACATCTCGGGCTGAAGCTTGGAGGCCGGTGTAGACTGAGGCACCTCGGGTGGAGGATGGAAAGCAGGTGTAGACTGAGACGTCTCGGGTTGAAGCTTGGAGGCAGGTGTAGACTGAGGCACCTCGGGTGGAGGATGGAAGGCAGGTGTAGCCTGAGACATCTCGGGTTGAAGCTTGGAGGCAGGTGTAGACTGAGGCACCTCGGGTGGAGGATGGAAGGCAGGTGTAGCCTGAGACATCTCGGGTTGAAGCTTGGAGGCAGGTGTAGACTGAGGCACGTCTGACTTGGCCATTGAGACGTCTCGAGGCGCCTCGGGGTCCAGCACAGACACAGGCTCAGCCCTGGGGATCATTCTGAGCAGGCGTGCACCTCGTTCAGTGGTAGGGACAGATGTAGACAGAGCCGCACCTGGCCCTGGCCTGGTCACCTGCTCAGATGCCCCTGCCGACTCTGGCCCCAGCTCCAGCCCGGCCCCCCCTGCCGGGAGACCCCTCCCCCTGGACCCAGCCAGGCCGAGGCCCTCCTCAGGCCTGGGCTCAGCGAGCACCGCGGAACCCAGCTGGATGGGGGCAGAGCCTGGAGCACCCAAGCGCCCACCCCCCTTGGCGCCCGCAGCGCGCCTCTTCTTTCGGCCAGGGCTGCGTGGTGGAGCTCCAGGGCTGCCAGGGGGCCTCTGGGGGGCAGCGCTGCGGCTAGGGGGCTCGGTGCTCCGAGGAGGCTCACCGGGGGGACGAGGGGCAGGGGCCTGGGGGGCCCACCCTGGCAGAAGCCCCTGCATCTCGTCTCTGGGGGACGCCGGCCCTGGGAAGGCCAAGCTCGGGACGGAAAGGGCAGCCCCGGAGCTGAGGGACGGCTGTGCGGACGTGCTAGGCGTCTGCTGACTGGGCCCTGGGGCCAGGACAGGCTCTCGCCAAGACCTGCTGACCAGCTGCCCGGTGGCTGCCTTGCCCTCCTCCTCAAAGCCAGGCCGGCCACTCCCCCCGGGAGCCAGCTGCCCCTCGAGAAGGGGCGGGGGCCCTGGCGGACTGTTGTCCCTTTGGTCAGTGTCGCTGGACAAGAGCTCATCCCCAGAGGCCAGGCCAGCCTGCAGGAGGCCACATTCTTCGGCAGTGGCCGAAAATTCAGCCCAGTCCTGGTCACTCAGCTGGACACTGTACTGGAAGTTCTCCATCGCAGGTCAGCAGAGGCACGTGGGCCACAGGGATGGGGTCTTCACTGGGCCAGGCCCAGGGCCCTGGCCAGCAACCGCGGCCAGCACCCCACCTGCCCGCTGGGCTGGGCCCCCCTTGCCTGGCTCCGGGGCCAGCGCTCCATCTGTGTCCGCAATGAGAGCAGGACGAATGGGGAGTCCAGACAGAAGCTGTGCCGACCTCAAATCTGGCCGTTTCCCGGAGGTGGACTGTCCGCAGCCGCCGCTTGCCCTGTTGCCACAGTGACCGCATTCGATAACGTCACGAGGACATGTTGCTGCAGCCCTGCCTTCGAGTGAGTGAAGGTCTCTGAAAAACAGGGTTCAGCTTGTTTGAGTTTTCATCCCAGGAGCGGTGTCCTCCACAGCTTCGTGCATTTTCTGTTCAGCGGGGCCAGCCTCCAACTTTCCTCCAGAGTTGTTGGTAGCAAGGCTGACTTTATAGAGCAAAGCCCATTTTAGGGACCACCCACTAAGGGTGAGTTCACCTGGGTGACGGTCAGCCCTGGACTGTCCCAACATGTTCCAGGCGGCAGCTGGCTATGGGGGGAGGGGCCACGGGGTCCAGCAGTTGACCGGCCTTTGGTGATGACCTTCCGGCACCCTTGGCTGAGACAGGCTGCTGGGCTTCCTCTGAGCTTCCCAAGGTCATGCCACCGCTGGCCAGAGCCCACTCAGGGGTCATCGGGGGGAGCCTGGCTCTGCCCCTCCCCGGGCAGGTGCTCCCAGAACAGAAACAAGCCTCCTGATTCCTACCACCCCCCTAGAGCCCATCCTCAGGGTCTGTGCTCTGACCCAGACCTGCACGGCTGGCAAAGCCCCTTTCCCACGTCCCAGCGAACCCAGACAACCCTAGCCGGCTGAGGGCCCTAAGCTCTCGGCTCCCTGTGAGGGGCTGCCTGCGGCCTTTGGCCAGCTGCCACTGGCCCCGGGGCAGTGGGCGGTCGCTCCAGCCGGGCCAGCCCCGAGGCAGAGGTGCCTGAGTCCAGGGCACTGCGGCTGCCTGACGCTCCGTACTTTGCCCTCCTCTCAGTCCTTAGGGGAGGTCCCTGTGGCGGACGCCCCCGTAGGGACCCCTCAGGGTGGGGATGGGGGGCTGACAGCACCATACCTGGGACTCCACAGCCAGCTGGGGCAGCGGAGCTGGGCGTCTGAGCCTGTTCCAGATGGGCATAGTGCTGCGCTCACCGCCCAGGCCCCGCCCCCGTCGCCAAAAATACCCGGCCCCACGGTCACATGTCTCCTGCCAGGCCTCAGGGTCCAGGCCACAAATAGATGGCATTTGAGGGGCTTCCGGCTGCATAAGGGACACCTTTCCGGTCAGGACAGAGGCCGGTCGGAGAGCGCTGACCACAGGCAGGACGCCAGGGCCCTCCCTGCCCACGCTGAAGGCCACTCTCAAGTCCGTCTTGGCTGCAGGCTGCCCTTCCCCCTTAAAGTGGTCCCCGCCACTATGAAACTCAGCCCCACTCCTCATGCTAGCGGCCCCCCGAGACCAGCCCAGGCCCTTCTGGGTCTCAGGACTTCGCTCTGACGCCCGTGGGGTACAAAGGAGCGACAGAGTGAGGACCTGGGAAAGACTGGTCCTGGAATGTTCTGGAGGTCACTGGCACGTGGCCGCTGCTGGTCGGGTCAGGGCTCGCACCTCCCCGGTCCGGCCCCTCCCCTGCTGGTGTGGCTTGGGGGACAGGCGAGGGCCTTGAGGGTTCTCCGCAGAGGGCACCCATGGGTGCGGGCCTCTGGAGAGGGCTGGGGAGGGCGAGGGGAGAGCTGGTGACTCCTGCCAGGGTGTCTCCCGACGAGGCCCCTGCGATCAGGCCCGGCGGGAACGGGCGTCTGGTGCTGCCGGCCCGGGTCCCCAGGGGGGGCTGGGCAGGAGGCACGGCCTCTTGGAACAACAGCCGCTTGCAGGCACCACCCTGCCCAGCCCCCCCCCCCAGCACTCTTCTAAAACGTGTCCTGCTGAGAGCGGCACCAGAAGAGCGGCACCAGAAAGCCCCTCCTTCACAGCCGAGCTTGGTAAGGCGCAGGGAGGGTGAGGGGTCTGTGCAGTCTCACCGCTGGTAAGTGGCAGAGCCGGCCCCAAATCCCCGGCTCAGAGTCACCCTGCCCTTGGGGCTGGTGTTGCCTATCTGCCCCCTTGTCCCCCCGCCAGGCAAGTGGTGACACACACACACCCAGCCCCTGCTGGAGGCCAGAGGAGGGACCGGGGGTCAGACGGCCAACATCTAAGCTGACAGGTAAACGAGAGCGTTTCTGACAGCAGCACAGCGTAAAAAAGACGTAGAGTGGAAAGGGGCCTCTGAAGAGGGTCTGAGAGTCGAGACTTGGGGGCTGGGACAATGAAGACCGAGGTTTCGTGTGGAGGAGGCAGCGTCTCGCAGCAAGAGCGAGTTTGGCGGCGTCCTCAGCCGCCTGGAACACCCGGGAAGGTGAGCCTGGCGGGGCGGGCTCTACACAAACGGGGCTGCTCCAGGAACACGTCCTCATCCCGGTCGTCTCGTCCTGTGTGAGGGGTGCCCAGGCTCCACTCCTGTGTCCTGCTCCCCCGGGCCCGCTCCCTGCACACACAAAACACGGCCCTGTGGTCACCAGCCTGCGGCATTCCCGCACCGGGCAATTCGGAGACACCAGCCACGTGTCAGGAGCCTGAGCGTCAGATCCCACAGGTTAGGGCCTCAGCCCCACAGACCACCCCCCGCCTCAGATGCCAATTGCAAGTAGCAGGTCCGCGGGTGGCCCACGGCTGCGGGCCGACTTGGAGGTTCCCGTAACGCCTGCCCGTGGACTCAGCTAACTTGCCAGAGCAGCTCAGAGATGCAGGGAGCTACTGACCTGCAGCGGCTGGTTGTAAAGGGGGCGTGACGAAGGGCACGGACAGACGTCCGGCAAGGATGAGCAGGGCTCGTGGGGGGGAGGCCGAGGAGCGTCCAGCCCTCCCAGGCCCAAGGCTGACCCTGCGCCTCCACACCGCCGCCAGCGTGGGTGTTGCTGAGGCTCCCTCGCACAGGCTGATCAGCTATTAACCCCCTTTTCAGCCCTTCTCCCATCTCACGGGAGCGGGCTGAAAATTTCAAGCTTCTAATCAGGCTTGGTCTTTCTGATGGCCAGCCCCTAACCCAGGAGCCTCTTTAGAACAAAAGGTTCTTCTGTGCCCTCAGCAGGAAATTCCCCGGGTCCTAGGAGACCCGTGCCAGGGACTGGGCGGTGACCCATACACACACTTTCCATCATCCCCCATCTCCCCATCAGGCTCGGGAGTCGGGAGGCCAAGGCCGTGCCGGTCAGCTTCGCCGCCAAGCTGGTTCACGTGTGACTGGGCATAAACTGCATCCTTTTCCTGTAAACAGCAGCTGGGGTCATTTCCAGTTTGCAGCTGTTACAAACAGTGATGCTGTGAAGATTCTGCCACTGCTCTTTCTGGAGAGTCATGGGGTCAGGGGCGTCCAGCTCTAGCGGGTGCTGCCAGTGGTTTTTCAGAGTGGCCGTGTGCTGCTCCGCCGGCAGGATGCAGTTCTGTGTGCTTGCTGCCTGCCGACCGTCGCCACGTGCCACGGCGCTGTCCCTAATAATGAAGATATTGGCCATGGGCATTTTCTTGGATGATGGATGATGGAGGTGTTGTGGCACGTTTTTGACTCCACATGGACACTAACTGGTCCGGTGCCAGAGCACAACTCGGGGTGCACACGTGTGTTTGTCTGTCTACAGGGGCACAGCAGCCGAGCCCACCACACACACACACACAGATTCCCCACAGTGAGGAGGTTTGAAAGGTTTGGGGCAGGAGCTTTGCAACAGTGGCCGTGGCTGGGAGTTCCCCTGGTGGCTCAAGGGTAACGAACCTGACTAATATCCATGAGGACGTGGGTTTGATCCCTGGCCCCGCTCAGTCGGTTAAGGATCTGGCAGTGCCTCAAGCTGCCACATAGGTCACACATGTGGCTCGGATCCTGTGTGGCTGTGACTGCGGGGTAAGCTGGCAGTTGCGGCTCCAGTCAGACCCCTAGTTCCCCTGCCTGAGAACTTCCATATGCAGGTGCAGCCCTAAAAAAAGAAAGAAAGAAAGACAGGAAGGAAGAAAGACAGGAAGGAAGGAAGGAAGGAAGGAAGGAAGGAAGGAAGGAAGGAAGGAAGGAAGGAAGGAAGGAAGGAAGGAAGGAAGGAAGGAAGGAAGGAAGGAAGAAAGAAAGAAAGAAAGAAAAAGAAAGAAGGCTCCGGGAAAAGGGAGAACGGGGTCCTGCCAGGCGGTTGTGGGAGGCGTCAGTAGACCTGGTTCCTTCTGAAGACCAGCTGAGGCTGAAGACGCCCCTTCCCCAAGCATGGGCCTCCTCCTGGGGAAGGCCCTAGAGAACATGGGCATGTGTGCGTTTCTGGCCGAGCGCCGCGACGGGGGCATTAGGTCTTGGCAAGCAGGAGCGAGCGGGAGAGCGGGGTCACCGGCACGCGGCCTGCGGTACCGACGGACGCCACAAGAGGGCGCGCGGGATCCACCGGAAGTCGGCAGAGCGGGCAGCTCCCTGGCCGGGCCTGGGGGGCGCCCTTGCGGGGGTGCCAGGGTCCCCTCCTGAAGCCGCGCAGCATTCTTTGAACCCTTGACCTTGAGACATAAGCCCTCAGAAATAAGAGCCAACTCTCGACTAGTAGCTGTTACTCGCCCAGCAGTCTTAAATGCTTTACACAGGTTATGGGCTTTTTACTTTTCATGTTTTAATAGTCGTGTTGAAGTGTATGAAGTAATACAATAAACTGCACATATGTAAAGAGTAAATTGGGAATTCCTGTTGTGGCTCAGCGGGTTAAGAACCTGACTAGTACCTGTGCGTGTGCACCCGGGAAGCCGTCACCGCACTCCTGAGCGCGACCTTGCGACACCCTCCGTCTGCCTGCCCAGGCAGGCCTCTGAACCTGTAGTTTGGTGGCACGCGCAAAACTTCATGTAAAGGGATCAGACAGCACACACTCGTGGCGCCACAGGAAAGAACGCAGCCCGTCACTTGGCATAATTATTCTGAGATTCATCTATGCTAGATACTGTGTGTACCGGCTCTTTTTATTGTTAGTAAGCAGTGCTCCGTTGCTGGATATGCCAAGACTTGTTATCCATTCACCTGTTGATGGATATTGGGGCTACTATATATAAAACTGATACAAACATTTGTGTTTAGGTCTTTGCGTGAACGTTTGCTTGTGCTCGCATTTCTCTTGGAACGTCAAGTAGAATGGCGAAGTCTGACGGCAGGCATGTGCTTAATCTTTTAAGAAACGCCCCAACAGTTTTCCTGTGTGGTTACCATTTTTCGTCCCCAGCAGGAGTGCGTGAGAGTTGCAGCTGCTGCATCTCCCCACCAGCGCTTGGTCTGGTCGGACTTTTCAACTTTACCGTTCCAACAGATTGTCAGTGGTGTCTCGCTCTGGTTTTAATTTGAATCTACCTAATGACTAATGACGTTGAACATCTTTTCCTGTGTTCAAATGCATCCATATATCTTCTGCCGTGAAATGACTGACCAGATCTTTTGCCCATTTTCTTAATTAGGTTGTTTTCTGATTGTTGAATCTTAAGAGTTCTTTGTATTACCTGTATATAGCTTCTTTCTCACCTATATGATATGAAATTATTTTCTCCTAGTTTGTGGCTCATCTTTTCATTTTCTCAATGTCTTTTGAGGAGCAGAAGCTCTTAATTTGTTTTTGTTTTTGTTTTTTTAGCGCCACAGGCATGGCATATGGAAGTTTCCAGGCTCGGGGTAGAATAGAAGCAGCAGATGCCAGCCTACGCTATGGCCACACCAGATCTGAAGCACATCCATGACCTACACCAGAGCTCACGGCAACACCAGATCCTTAACCCACTGAATAAGGCCAGGGATAGAACCCACGTCCTCATGGATACTAGTTGAGTTTGTCACCGCTGAGCCACAGCGGGAACTCCAAGTTCTTACTTTTTTTGGCCGTGCCCACAGAATGCAGAAGTTTCCAGGCCAGGGATCGAACCCGCACCACAGCAGCAACCTGAGCCACAGCCGTGACAGCGTTTAACTTGCTGTGCCACAAGAGAACGCCAGAAGGTCTTAATTTTGATGGCTTCCAATTTACCCTTTTTTTTTTTTTTTTTTGCTTTTTAGGGCCACATCTGCAGCCCCCACGTCTGCACATTCCACCCCAGGCTAGGGGTGGAATTGGAGCTATAGCTGCCGGCCTACACCACAGCCACAGCAATGCCACATCTAAGCCGCGTCTGCAACCTATACCACAGCTCACAGCAATGCTGGATCCTTAACCCACTGAGCGAGGCCAGGGATTGAACCCGAAACCTCATGGTTCCTAGTCGGATTCGTTTCCGCTGCGCCATGACAGGAACTCCTCTATGATCCATTTTGAGTTAATTTGTGTATGTGGCATAAGATACGGTTCCAGGTTATTTTATTCGCTTACGGATATCCAACTGTGCCTGTACCATTTGCTGAAAAGACCGGTCTCCTTTCTCCACTGAATGGTCTTAACAATTTTGTTGAAAGTCAGCTGACCATATATTTCTGGAATTCTAAATTGAGTTTTTACTGGTAGTAAAGATGAGTTCTCATGTCTCTTCACATGCATTGTTTCCAACACGAGATCAGCTATCCTTTTCTTTGCCCCTCTGTACATATCATGTATCTTTTTGTATAGAAGCCCTTAAAACCCCCTCTTTACTGTTGTTTTCGTAGGGAGGGGGTTAACAGTTTTATTGAAAAATAATTCAGGAGTTCCCATCGTGGCACAGCAGTTAACGAATCCGACTAGGAATCATGAGGTTGCGGGTTCGATCCCTGGCCTTGCTCAGTGGGTTAAGGATCTGGTATTGCCGTGAGCTGTGGTGTAGGTCGCAGACATGGCTCGGATCCCGCGTTGCTGTGGCTGTGGTGTAGGCCGGCGGCTACAGCTCCGATTAGACCCCTAGCCTGGGAACCTCCACATGCCGCGAGTGCAGCCCTAAAACGACAAAAAAGGGCAAAAAAAAGAAGAAGAAAAATAATTCACACACCATACAATTCACCTATTTAAACAAAACGGTTTTCAGTTTAGTCAGAGCTATTCAGCCATCACCATGATCAAACTCAGAACACTTTCCTCACCCTACAAGGACACTCCGCACCCACGAGCAGCCACAGCGGTTCCCCTGGACCTCCGCCCAGGTCGGGGAACTGCCGACCTTTGCGCCAATCTGCCTCTTGTGGGCAGTTCGTGTGAAGGACCCATACTCGCGTGGCCTCTCGTGTCTGGCCTCTTACGCTGGATGCTTTCAGGGTTCAGCCGCGCTGTGCAGCTACACTTCGTTCGTCTTCGTTCTGCCGGGGCTATTCCACTGAGTGCATACGGCACGTCCTCAAATTATCCATCCATCAGTTGGTGGACATTTGTGGTATTTCTGCTTTTGGGCTGTTATAAATAACGTTGCTGTGGACATTTATGTGCAAATTTTTGTGGAGACATGTTTTCATGCTTCTTGGGTATGCACCTAGTAGTGGAATTGCTGGGTCATGTGGTACCCTCAAATTTAACCTTTTGAGGAACCCCCCAACTGTTTTCTAAATTGGCTGCTCCAGTTTGCACTCTTATGAACAATGTGGAAGTGTCCCAGTTTCTGTGCGAGCTCACTAATACTTGTAACTATCTGTCTTTGTAATTATAGCTACCCTAGTAGGTATGATGTGGTTTTGATTGTTCTTTTTTTTTAACTGCCTCCAAGGCATGCGGAAGTTTCTTGAGCCAGGAATCAAACTTGCAAAACAGCTGCAACAGAGCTGTGGTGTTGACGACACCGGGCCCTTAACTCTCTGAGCCACCCGGGAAACCCTCACTGTGGTTTTGATTTAAATTTCCCTGATGGCCGGCAATGTTAAGCATCTTGTTGTTACCCGTTTACACATCTTTAGAGAAATGTCTATTCAGATTTTTTTTACCCATTTTATTTTTGTGTTTTAGGGACGCACCCGTGGCATATGGAGGTTCCCAGGCTAGGGGTCTAACAGGAGCTGTAGCTGCCGGCCTTCGCCACAGCCACAGCAACACGAGATCCGAGCCGCGTCTGCAACCTACACCACAGCTCACGGCTTCGCCGGATCCTTAACCCACTGAGCAAGGCCAGGGATCGAACCCGCAACCTCATGGTTCCTAGTCGGATTTGTTAACCACTGAGTCACAACGGGAACTCCCACACTGTCTTGATTATTGTAGTTTTGTAGTAAGTTTTGAAATCAGGAAGTTTGAGTCCTCCAACTTTGTTCTTCTTTTTCAAGATTGTTTTGGATATTCTGGGTCCCTTGGATTTCCACATGAATTTTAGGAACAGCTTGTCAGTTTCTGCAAACACATTAGCCAGAACTTTGAAGCAATTGTGTTGAACCTATAAATCAATGTGGGAAGTATTGTCATCTTAATAATGCTTAATCTTCCAATCCATGAATGTGGAATATCTTTCTTTCTTTCTTTCTTTTTTTTTTTTTGTCTTTTGCCTTTTCTAGGGCCACATTCGTGGCATATGGAGGTTCCCAGGCTAGGAGTCTAATCGGAGCTGTGGCTGCCAGCCTATACCACAGCCACAGCAACGCGGGATCCGAGCCGCATCTGCAACCTACACCACAGCTCACGGCAACGCCGGATCTTTAACCCACTGAGCGAGGCCAGGGATCAAACCCACAACCTCATGGTTCCTGGTTGGATTCATTAACCACTGAGCCACGACCGGGACTCCCTATCTTTCAATTTATTTAGATCTTTACTTTCTTTCGACAATATTGTACCATTTTCAAAGTATAAGTTTTGCACTTCTCTCTTTTTTTTTTTCTTTTTAGGGCCGCACCTGAAGCATATAGTAGGGGTGAAATCAGAGCTGTTTTTTGGGCCCACATCACAGCTCGTGGCAATGCCAGATCCTTAACCCATTGAGCAAGGCCAGGGAGCAAACCTGTATCCTCATGGATACTATTTGGGCTCTTAATCTGTTAAGCCACAGCACAAACCCCTGCACTTCTTTTATTAAATGTGTTCATAAATGTTTTATTCTTTTGGACGTTACTATAAATGACAGGTTTATTGTTTCATTTTCAGATTGTTTGTTGACGTGCATACAAACATACTTGATTTTAAAATATTGATCTTGTGCCCTGCAACTTTACTTAACTCATTTTTTTACTTCTAAATTACATGGAAAACATTGTCAAATGTATAATAATAAATCTTCTTAAGAAGATTTATTCTTAATATTATAAACATTACAATAATTATAAATCTTATAAATTATAACTCTTAATATTATAAACGTTATTAGTATTAATATAACTGTTCTAGAAATTACCTGAAGTTCCTTAAATATGAAATTTCCTGTTATGTTGTTACTTATAATTCTAGTTATTACCTTAAAATGTTGTATGTCACAGAAATAGCCAAATTTCCTGGACAGTGTCGTTGTAATCAGGTCTTTAACCTGCTTTTTCAGTCTCTTATCATTTAGAGCCAGCTGTCTTACTCTAAGGCTTTTACAAAAATGCTGTAGATGACTTGCCTTTATGCGCCAAAACTAAATTAGACTCTCTGGCGAAAGGACTTCCACCTCGTATGAGGGTCGTTTGAGAACAGCGCTCTCGTGTAACACTTTCCTGAGTCTGGGCTGGCAGGGAGCCCAAGGGCGCTTGGAGACCAGGAGAAGGGAGATCCAGGAGCTGGGGGTGCACTGGGCGGAGACCAGCCCCTGGATGTGCGTGCAGGCCCCGGTCACGGCCTGGGGCCAGAAGAGGACGGTGGTGCCGCCCCACCCCCAGGGCTGCTGACCCCACCCCGCTGTGCCTGACAGAGTGAGGGGGCTGGGTACTGGGTGAGGGCGGGATGCACCCAGGGAAGCCCTCTTCCCCGCCAGCCTCTGCCCACTCGTGGGTAAGGATGGGAAGGTAGGGAGTGGGGGGCCCCTCGGGGGTGGGTGATGACGGCCAGGCAAAGGGCTTCAGGCTCCAGTGCCGGCTCACTCTCCGCTGAGCCCCCGCCTCCCCGCGTGCAGACATGGCCAGCCCTCATTCCCAGGAGGAGCCCAGGAAGGTGTCAGGGTCAGGGAGGCCACCAGGAAAAGACACTCTTGAGGGAGGAGCAGCCTGTTGCTTCTCGGTATCCATGGATACCAGGCTGCAAAAAGGGTGGATGTGCCCACTGGGGGCAAGTCAGTGTGGCCCTGGGACGGGCTACGGGGTCTGTGCTTGGCCAGGCCCGCCCTGGGCATGGGTCCCGCGGGCCTCAGCATGGAGCACCCCCACGCCTATGCTCTGATCCAGTGTGCACTGTGTGTTAGCGCGACAGTAACGGCCCCAGCCCTGCCCAGAAGCCACAGAGATGGGCCTGGGCTGTGGCTGGTCAGCCCTAGCGTGGAATGGAAGCTGGTGGGGCGGGGCGGGGGGGGCTGGTCTTCCAGGGCCCACGGCTGTCCCTGCACCCCG
Source organism: Catagonus wagneri (assembly GCA_004024745.2). Taxonomy (NCBI): domain Eukaryota; kingdom Metazoa; phylum Chordata; class Mammalia; order Artiodactyla; family Tayassuidae; genus Catagonus; species Catagonus wagneri. The sequence goes on along the minus strand of PVHT020000040.1, from coordinate 30,395 downwards.
GCTGGGGCTCAGTGGGGGACTTCCAGATGGATGTCAGGCTTATCGCCACAGCTGCAAGGGCTGTTTCTGAGCTACCCCCACCCTGATTCTCCTCGCCCCACCCAGCCTCTTCCACAAACACATCAATATGTGGGCACGCACTGCTGGCCCTGGGTGACTGGGGCACATTAGTTGTTTATTGCTATAGTTATTTACTTTAAGTTTTACATAGAACTTACCTATAGCTGCATAACAAATTAGTCTAAAATTTAGCAGTTTAAAACCACCAGCATTTATTATCTCACAGAGTTTCTGAGGGCTAGGAGTCCAGGAGCCGCTCGGCAGGGGTGTCCTGGCTCAGGGCTTCTCACGAGGTTGCCGCTCAGATGGAAGCAGCAGCTGGGATCTCGTCTGAAGGCCCAACATGGCTGGAGGATCTGCTTCTAAACTCCACCCTCCCCAGGCCCTTCCACAGCACAGGCCGGCTGCCGGCCCGGACTGAGGGATGTGCCAGACGGAGGTGGACCGAGATGCCTCTGCAACTGTGTCGTCTGCAGGACAGGCGGGCCAGCCTCAGTGCGTTCACAGGCTGAGAACCCGGGGGGCCTTCTGGGAGGCCAGCAACCCTAGGGCCTGTTTCCTCGCCAGGATGGGTACGGCCCCAGGGCTCCATGGAGCAGAGAGCACACAGGCAAAGCCCCAGAGCCCTCTGACCACGGCTTCCTCCCCAGGAAAAGCGAGCAGGTCCCACAGCCAGGGTGTGCCAGAGGGAGGGAGGAGGCTTCTGGGGCCTGGGGAAAATCAGGCGACCACAGGGGCTCTGGGCCAGGAGGGGGCGTGTGGGAGCCAAGGCCTGACCTCTCACAAGCCCATCCAAGTGGCCCCAGGCCCCGGCCCACCCCAAATTCCCAAGTGACTGGAGTTTCATGGGCATGGCCAGGCTGACTTCTGCCACCATGCAGACCAATTCCTTCTCCTGACCTCAGACACCTGTGGTTTGCTGTCGTTGTCTGGTCCCCAAGGCCTGGACCCACAAGCAAGACACAGGGAGCCAGACTCACAAGGCTGAGACCCACAGGGCTGGCAGATCACCTGGCTGTGCACATGGACTCAGTAACATCCGTTGACCCCTGGTCACCAGGAACCGGGCAAGGAAGCCACAGAGGTACGAGACTCAGGCTGCCAGTGGAGGGGAATGAGCAGCCGGCCTTCAGGGCCACCGCGGCCCCCGCCCCAGGAGGAGGGAGCCCGTGGCTCCTCCCCCGCCCCCTCCACAGGTGCTTCCTCGATTGTTCAGCAGGTAGGTAAGGTCTGCAGGACAGAAGCCAAGACAATAGCAGCCGAGGTGGAGTGGGACAGAGGGGCCACCCGGTGCGCCTCTGAGGCAGGGGAGGGCGGGAATGGGTGGGAGAAGGAGAGAGCGGGAAGCAGGCACAGTCCCGGTGTGGAGAGGAGACCCCCCCGGCTCCCTGTGGAAGGGGCAGGTACCCAGGCTGAGCAATGGGGCGGATGGGGCGAGGCTCCCTCCGTGGCGGAGGCAAGGCCGGGGGAGGGGGGCCAGGACAGCCGCCCTCTGCGTGGCCACGGGGACCCAGCCTCGGCCCGGCTGTGCTTCCTCAGACTGCCTGATCTAACCGAGGACAGCCCTCTGCAGACCTCCTGGCTCCTCTTTCATCCAAGCTAATTCACCAAGTCTGCGTGGCCCGAGCTTCTGCCTGTTCCAAACAGGTGCTGCGGACAAGAGTGAGTGAGACAGACACAGCCCTGGCCTTGGAGCGCTCGGAGAAAGTGCGAGAAGAGAAGCCGGGCTGAGTACAAAGGGGGTGGAGATGGGAGGGGCCTGCCCGGCCCCAGAGCAGCGTGGCTGCCTCCAGGAGCCGAGAGGTCCCTGGAGGGTTAACAGCAAAGATCTCTTGGCTACAGCTTCTCGAGAACAGATTACCAGGAGAGGAAGTAAGGAAACAAGGTGTGGGCACGGGGACAGGGGTCGGGCGGAGACTGGGAAGAGGGAGGGTGACGGTCCCGTTCCAGGCGAGCTTCCCAGGCAGCCCTTCCCTCTGCGGCCACAC
>PVHT020000040.1:0-28247 GCA_004024745.2 Catagonus wagneri | reverse complement strand
AGCAGTGACTCCCACCCAGCGCGGCTGGTAACCCAGCACTCGGAGGCTCCCCAGGGCCCGGACTGCTGAGTGTGCGTGTCCCAGGGCCCGTATGCCTGCCACCGTTCAGGACCACTGCCCCAGGCTCTGGGCCCTTAGGGAGATGGGCCAGGCGGCCAGAGGGTCTGGGAGTAGGGGGCGCCGGCTCAGTGGGGACTTGGAGGGCCCTGACAGGTACGTGGCTGAGTTCGGGAGGACAGGTGACCCCTACCCGTACCGTGGACCTGGAAGCTGCTGGAGTCACTGGAGGAAGGACAGACCGCCCTCCGGCAGTGACTCACCTGGCCAGGCAGGCAGCAGGCAACCATGTGATGAACTTGGCCGTGGCTGGGAAGCAGATCTTGCCTTAGCCTCAGGGGGGCTCGGGATGAGACTGCAGCCCCAGCAGTGTGACTCGGACTACTCCCTCATGGCTCCCAGAGCACAGCCGCCAGCAGCAGGCTGGGGAGACCTGGGAACCCAGGACGGTGACTCCCGCTGATGCCAGTGTCGCTGTGTTGTAGGACCAACACGCAGCGGGTGCTCGGGAAGGGTGCCCAGGCACGGCCAACCCCCCGTCCCTTCGTACCATAGGGGGACCTTCCCTCTCAAGGCAGAGGAGGGCACACAGTAGAAAGGGACGCCGGCAATTTCAGCCTGGGGCGGGCACAGGCGGCTTTAGGCTCAGCCTTGAGAAGCCAGAAGGTGGACAAGGCCGGGACAGAAACTTCGGGGACAGTCACCCGATACCACAGCTAAGCACTGAGACAACAGTGTGAAAGCACGTTTCCACCTTCCGGAGCCTCCAGGGGTGGGAGTGGGGAAAGGTACCTTAAAAAAAAAACAAAACTGCCTAGTGATGCTGCACGACTGCCTCCCTACACTGTGATTACTGTCACAGCCTTGCCGAGCATCCTGAGGGCCTCTCACATCCCCTCGCCCCACTTCCCGGGGGGTAGCTACTGCGGTGCAGATAGATACAGGCAACGGCAGCGCAGGGCGGACGCCTGGCCGCGAACCTGCCAGGCACAGGTGGGCACAGAAGGGCGGGGCCGGGGCGCAACGGGGGGGGGGGGGACGCACCCACCACGCCCGCGCAGAGACATCAGCCGCAAAGATAGCAGCCGACCCCGCCGCCCCGCGTCTGGCAGTCTGGATTCCCCACAAAGACAAAACAGAACTCTCATCGCGGTCTCTGGAAATAAATAGCTTCTGGATTAATCTCAGCAAAGGCCGAGGCCCTAGAACCGGGCTCCGCCTCGGCTACAGTCAAGGACCGAAACCTCACCGTAGCCACGGCCTCCAGGGCGCGCGCTGGCCCTGCGGCCCGGGCCCGGAGGCGGCGAGGGGCGCCCCAGTCCGACCCGGCAGGAAGGGCAGAGCGAAGGCCGCCCCGGGGCGCGGCGGCAGGGGGAAGGGGCCGTCGAACTCCGGCTGCGGCGGTCGGCCCGCGTAGACGTCCGGCGCCAGGGCTTCCGCGACAGAGGACGGAGGAACCGGGAGGCGCGGGGGTCCCAGCTGGCCCAGGCAGGCGGCCAGATGGCAGAGCAAGCGAGAACGCACGTCGGCCGGGACGCCCTCGCAGCCGACCAGGAATCGGTTCACCTCGGCCAGACACTCGTTGAAGCCGGCGCGGTACTTGCCCAGGACCGCAGGGTCGGCGCTGAGGGCGGCTGCGGGGGTGGCAGGGGTCAGGCGGTCGGCGCCCGAGCCGGTGGTCCCCGCGCCCCTACCCCGTGCCGCTTCGGCCCTGCGCCTCACCTGTCACCTGCACGCGCCGCAGACTCTGCAGGTGCCTCACGGTCATTTCCAGGATGTCCGCCTTCTCCAGCTTCGAGTGGCGGGAACTCTAGGGGCAGGGCCGGTGTGAGCGGCCCTGGAGGGCCCAGGAGGGCCCAGATTCCAGGCTCCGCGCCTCGGCCCGGAGTTCTCGCCCTCCCGCCCCCGACTCACCTCTTTCCTGAGCGCGTCCAGAATGAGGGTCTTGAGCTGGGCGAGGCTCTCGTTGATGCGCGCTCGGCGCCGCTTCTCCATGACGGGCTTGGAGGACTGCGGGGCCGGCAGTGGCTGAGTCAGTTCCCTCTCCCCCGCTCCCACTCCTGCCAGCCCACGCCCGGCCAGGTCCCCACCTTTCGGGGCTCGGCAGCGCTCCGGGGCTTGTTCGGGGTTCGGCTGGCGCTGGCCGGCGCTCCTGCCAGCGGCGAGACTCTTGGCTTCCCGGGGGTGTCTGCAGGCATGGTGCGCCCCCCGCGCCTCCCGGTGCCAGGCGGAGGGCACCGCCACGGCCCGACGGCCGGCTGGGGCGCGCGGCCTCCCAAGTGCCCTTCTAGCGGCTCCGAAGCTCCGGGACCGAGCGCGCGTGGCCAGCCGTCCGGCTATTTAAGGCGGTGCGGCCGCGGGTGTGTGAACCCGGCTCGGCATTCTTTCCCACGCCCGCGCCAGCCAATGAGCCGCTGCGCTCCGCCCTCGGCCCCCACCCGCGCGGCGCAGCCGGCCTCTGGCCGCCGCCCCCGCCAGCTGTCAATCACGCGTCCCCTCCCAGCCTACCAAAGCGCTGGCGACAAAGGCCAGCTGGGGCAACCGGCCGGCGCCCGCCTCTGGCAACGCAAGGCTGAGGCGGGAAAATCGCCGCGCCCCCCACTGCGTCCAAGCGGAGTGTGGGGGCAGGAGGACCGAGGTAGGAAAGTTCAGGGGGGAGTCTGTGTGGAAAGACAGGTGTATCTTCATTGGGCCGCAGCCTTGTGGTGGGTGGGGCATCCCCCCATCTGGCTACCATGACAGCATTCCACAAAACGACATTCAAACAGTGTCCTCTGGGGGCCCAGCAAGCGCCGTCTGAGCTTCCCTCCCTCCCAGCCTCAGACATGGGGGTGGCAGCTGCGTTCCCTCCTTGCCGCTCAGCACTACACTGGCATCTGGACTCCAGGACATCAGACTCACCGCAGAGCACCGCCGGCACGCCCTCCCTCTCGGGCGTTCGCTCCTCTCCTGCTAAGGGGCAGTAGCCTGTGGACTCTGACGGCTGGGAACAGAGTTGCCCAGTGACCAGGCTAGAACTGCCGCAGGTTCGGTCCTGGAGCTTGGGAATCGGGTTCCAAGTCATTCATCAGTGTTCGCTGGAGTGATAAAGTAGCAAAGGCCGGGAATGGAGAGACAAGGATACAGGACAGAGATGTGGGAGGCAGATGCCCAGGACTCAGGCAGAGGCCAGGAGCACCAGGGTGCCTGTGACCAGGTTCAGTGTTCAAGGTTCAAGGGCAGTCCCTGCTCCCTGTGCTTGAGGGGGCACCTCCACCCTTAAAGACCACAGGACCAGCACACCTCCCTTGGCCACCAGGAGCTGGGCGTGGGAGAACCCCCAACACCCCGTGGGTGACAGCACCTGCCCATGCTTTGGGCGTTACCTTTCTCCAGAACTGAGTGTTGATACCTCTCCACATTTGGGAAGCCATGTCCCCTCAACGTCTGGGTGGTGACGGAATCTCCTTCCAACTCCTATCCACCTAGGATGCCAGCTCCCAAGGGTGCTGCTTTTCTCATCATTCTCCTTGCATCACCACTCTTGGGGACAGATGAGCGTCCCTGTCCTTCTTCCTTGTCATATCGAGACCAGTTTCTTCTTCACCAAAAAAGCCCCAGCTTTGAACCTCACCTTATCATCGGACCTCACCTTGCTGAATTGACTGCAGCCCTGCAGGCTTCCTGAAATATTACTTCTGGTTCCCTGTCACTTTCTTCAAACGCTCCTGACACAGCTCTTCAAAGTCCACGTGGATGATCCTTCAACCTTCCAGACTTCTCTGCAGGTGGTGGTCCGGGTGTACTGTTCTAACTAAGCTGCTGACCCCAGACGCTGGGTGTTGATTGTTGCTTTCAGTTTCGCATCTGCCCTGGAGGCCCCGCCCACAGAGGCACAGGTGGGGCTGGAGCTGGAGGCCAAGGTCTTACCCTTAGGCTGCCCTTCTTATGGTGTCACCGGGGGTCCTGCCTCCCCCCCACAACCCCGGCCTCTTCTCTCCGGTCCTGCCCCCCCAACAACTCAGCAGTGCCCTCGTGTCCTCCTTGTGCTTTTCAGTCCTTGGGGACAAGTCTGCACACTCACTTTTCCATCCAGACAGCTGGAGCAGATTCTGACGGGTGACGCGGTCTGACCGCCTCTGCATCTGACCCTTCTCAGAGCTCTCAGATCAACATTCTGCCGGCATCCTTGACCCTTGGAGTCCACTCCCAATGCTGTTCCATCAGGCCCTGCACCGCTTCCCCCCCCTGCCTTTATCTTTGTGCCATGTTTAAGCCAAACACACACTTCTAACCAGTTTCTCTCCTACCACTGGCTGCCAGCTGTGACCACCTTTGGCCTGGATTTTTGCAGAAGCTCTTTGCCGTGGCAAGGAGGCCAGTGTTGGAGCCAAGCGCTTGGTCGGGGGAGGTAGGCAGGAGATGAGAGGGCGGGCAGAGTGGCCAGAGCAAGCTCAAGCTCCTCCCGTCACCCCAAGGGCGATGGGGAGCCAGGAAAGGAAGGTTTTGTGTAGCTCACACTGGCTAATGGGTCAGTGACAGATTATGGGGGCAGGAGAGAAGCGGGACCGCTAGGGTGAATCCGCAGCAGCCCAGGCGAGAGGCGATCGTGTCCTAGACCAGGTGCACAGGTGTAAGTGGTGAGGACCGTGCACAGTCTGGGGAAGGTTTTCTGTTGTTGCTCCTGTAAATGCATTAAACACACACACACACACACACACACACACAAATTAACACACACACAAATTAACACACACACAAATTAACACAACACAAAACACAACACACACAACAGATACTGTTTTAAAGGTTTAAGGAATTTTTAGTCTGTAAAGGAAGCCAAATATTAACCAAAGGCCCCTTTATAAGTGGCTGCTTTAATTTCATAAATAGAATATTAAGGTTTGTAACCAGAACTTACATATTTTGTGGTCATGTCATTAGGTGCATACAAGTTTGAAATCATTTGATTTTACCAATGAACTCAACCTTTTATTGTTATGCAAACTTCTATATCAAATAGTGCTTTGCCTATAAGATTTCTTTGTTAATCTATTAATAAAACTGTTAATATGGCCACATCTGCTTCAAATTTCTCTTATCTTTATATTTTAGATAATTGGAGTCTTCTATAAGCCGCATGACATCAGACTGGCCTTTTTTTTGGCTACACTTGGAGCATGTGGACATTCCCGGGCCAGGGACTGAGCCCGTGTCATGGCAGCAAGCCAAGCTGCTGCAGTGACGACACAGGATCTTTAACCTGCTGCACCATAAGAGAATGCCTTATGTTTTTATTTTTAAATTTCTTTTTAGTTTTTTAATTTCTTATCTTTGTGCCATGTTTAATAATGGTCAGCTGAAGGAGACTGGAGGGTTTTCACATTCTTATTCTTTGTTATATTTGCAGTTTTCTTTTTATAATACTAACATTTGTGCAAGGAGTGAGTCAAGAAAAACTTAAAATCATACGAAGAAATATTTTTTTAAACTGTTTTTGGCATGTTGGCAACTTTGGTACCCCATGAGGTTATCTGGGGGGAGGAGAGGTGGAACGATCAACTCATATTCAAAATATCTTGTGTTTTCCATTTATTTATTTATCTGGCTGCACCTGCAGCATGCAAAAGTTTGAGGGCCAGGGTTGGAAACCAAGCCACAGCAGTGACAACACTGGATCCTTTAACCACTAGGCCACCAGAGTTCACTACTTTCTTTTTAAAGGTTTATTTAATTTTTTATTTATTTAAAATTATTTTTAAAGGGAAAAAAATAAAAGACAAAAATGTTTTTTAAGTTATTTTAAGTGATTTATTTTAAAGTGATTATTTTTAGCAAACACATGCCTATAATATGCTATTTGTAATAGTGAAAATTTGAGAGCAACCTAAATATTCAACAATATGGGACTGGTTAATTAATTACACTCTGTTCTTTGCTTTTTTTCTGGCCGCGCCTACAGCGTGTGGACCCTCCCAGGCCAGGGCAGCAGCAACGCCGAGTCCTTAACACACCGCACCACAAGGAACCCCCAGTTACACCCTACGCTGCGGCAGACTCGTTACGCTGCGGGAACATACGCAGCCACTAGAACAACTTGCATAGAAGTACCTATTACCGTGGAAAGACGTTTAAATACACTTATGAATTAAGCAGGTTACAAAATGGTGACAGCAGTTATGAGCGTGGACTTTTTTTTTTTTTTAAGGGCTGCACTCTCGGCCTATGGACGTTTCCAGGCTAGGGGTCAAATCAGAGCTACAGCTGCTGGCCTCCACCACAGCCACGGCAACGTGGGATCCCAGAGGCACCTGTGACCTACACCACAGCCACGGCAACGCCGGATCCTTAACCCACTGTGCTGGGCCAGGGATGGAACCCGCATCACAGCTCTCCCAAGACGCTGACGAGCCCATTGCACCACAGTGGGAATTTCACGTAACATAAACTGAACTGTTTTAAAGTATGTCACTCAGTGGCATCTAGTATATTTACAGTGTTGTACAGCCATCACCTTTATCTAGTTCTGAAACATTTTTACCATCCCAAAGGAGACCTGTCTGCATAAGCCGTCATTCTTCGTCCCCGCCCCCAGCCCCTGGCAATCACTAGACAGTTTTCAGTCTCCGTGGACTTGCCTGTTGTGGCCATTCCACACAGAACCACACAATATGTGACCTTTTGTGTCTGTCTTCTTTCTCTGAGCACCGTATTTTCAGGGTTCACTCACAGTGCGCCCTGTGTCAGTGCTTCATTTGTTTTTATGGCTGAATAATGTTCCATCCTAAGGATGGACCACACTTTGTCTATGCGTCCACCTGCTGATGGATTTGGTTCCTCCCCCACTTCAACGACTCATCTACTGTCAAGAGAGTTGCCGTTAACATCTGTGTGCCAGCGTTTGTCTGAACACCTGTTTTCGGGTCTCTAGGGCCTGTCCCCAGGAATGTTATTGCCGAATCTTATGAGAACTCTGTTTAACGTTTTGAGGATTGACGAGACTGTTTTCCACAGTGGCTCCACCATTTCCCAGTCCCATCAGCAATGTGTGAGGGTTCCAGTTTCTCTACATCTTCACCAACACTTGCTATTATTCTCTTTTTAATTGTTATTACTATTATTGTCATGCTAGTGGATGTGACATTGCACCTCACTGTGGTTTGGATTTGCATTTCCTTGATGACCGGTGATGTTGAGCATCTTTTCATGTGGTTGTTGGCCATTTATGTACATTTCTATTTCATTTTTTCCTTTTTTTTTTGTCTTTTTGCCTTATCTAGGGCCACACCCACAGCATTTGAAGGTTCCCAGGCTAGGGGTCTAACAGGAGCTGTAGCTGCCGGCCTTCGCCATAGCCACAGCCACGCGGGATCCGAGCCACGTCTGTGACCTACACCACAGCTCATGGAAACGCCGGATCCTTAACCCTCTGAGCAAGGCCAGGGATTGAACCCGCAACCTCACGGTTCCTAGTCGGATTCGTTAACCACTGCGCCACGATGGGAACTCCTATATTTTCTATTTTAAAATGTCTGTGGAAGTCTTTTGCCCAGCTTTTAAATGAGCTGTTTATCTTCTGTTGTCGAGTTGTAAGAGTTCCTTATGTACTATGGGTACTGGACCCTTAGCTGACACATGATTTGTGTGTCGTTTCTCCCATTTTGTAGACAGTTTTTTCACTTTCCCAATTATGTTCGTGAGTTCATTTTCATAGAAATTAAAAGATACATCTCTTTCATTTAGGAAATCTGAATCAATATTGTCATAAACCACTGGCTGTTATCTCTGGGTTGTTTGGATTGTCACTATTTTATGTCGTTTCTGAATTAACCTGGCAATGATTTCCAAGTTTACTAATTTTGCAAACTGGTAAATGGAAAGTGAAAGTTTCCAAATGTTAGCTCACGTCATTATGATATTTGTGCATCTTGAAAAGTACCCGGGGGAGTTCCCGTCGTGGCGCAGTGGTTAACGAATCCGACTAGGAACCATGAGGTTGCAGGTTCGATCCCTGCCCTTGCTCAGTGGGTTAACGATCCGGCGTTGCCATGAGCTGTGGTGTAGATTGCAGACGCGGCTCGGATCCTGAGTTGCTGTGGCTGCAGCGCAGGCCAGTGGCTACAGCTCTGATTAGACCCCTAGCCTCCACATGCCGTGGGTGCGGCCATAAAAATGACAAAAAGGCAAAAAAAAAAAAAAAAGAAAAGAAAAGTACCCGGGGCACTGGACGTGCAGGGGTTTCTGAACACATACCTCTGAGAGGGGAACGCTGGCGTGGAGAGCCGCTGCCCACCCCTTCCTCAATGTCTTGTCATTGTTATTCTGCTTTTTTCCTGCCGATCACCCTGGAGCCTGCCTTGGGAAAAGGAAACCGAAACTGAAGCTGATTTCGGTTACTGACGTGGTAAGCGCCCTCTGACTCCGCCCTCTGACGTGGCCGCTCAGGCTTTTTAAAGGGCTGCGCTGCCAGGGTCAGAGAAGAGCGAGAAGCTCAGAGGCAGCGAACCAGCGCCGACAGAGGCAGCGAACCAGCGCTCACAGAGGAGCTGTCGCCAGAGCCCGCAGCCATGGTGAGGGGGGTTTGACAGGTGGGGCAGGTGGGCTCTGTGACCCTCCCCTCGGTGGCCTCTCCTGGGGGCAGAACACCTCCGTGTACCAGGCAGGCAGCGCTGCCCAGAGCTGCCCGGGTTCCTAAGCGTGACAGGAGACATGGGGCTCCTTCCGATGTCAGGGTCTGGGTCCTCAGAGCCCTGAGACCCCCTGGGGCTGGCACAGAGAGGCATCTCCGCAGGCGAAGGGAGGTGACGTGATGGTTGCAGGTGGTAGCCATTCTTCTAGAAATGCCCCCTTGCCCTCTCCAGTGCCCGGGGTGCCCTTTCTGGTGGGTGGGGAGGGGGGAGAGGGGGGAGCAGCATCCCTGGGCTCTAGGAGCTTTTGCCCCACTGTGCGGTGGTCCTAGGACGGGTGCCAGGGTCTCTGAGTCTGTGTGATGCCCATAGGGTAGGGAGCTGAGGGTGAAGACGCTAGGGGGCGAGGAGATCCTGGTGCCCTTGACGGACTTCATGCTGGCATCGGACCTGAAGCAGCAGATCGCCCAGAAGATCGGCGTGCCCGCCTTCCAGCAGCGCCTGGCCCACCCATCTGGCAAGGTGCTTCAGGACGAGGTGCCCCTGGTCACCCAGGGCCTGCGCCCAGGCAGCACAGTCCTGCTGATGGTGCAGAGCTCCGACGAGCCCCTGAGTGTCCTGGTGAGGAATGACAGGGGTCACAGCAACACCTACGAGGTCCGGCTGACGCAGACAGTGGCTGAGCTCAAGCAGCAGGTGTGCCGGCAGGAGGACGTGCAAGCCGACCAGTTCTGGCTGACTTTCGAGGGGAAGCCCATGGAGGATAAGCACCAGCTGGGGGAGTACGGCCTCAAGCCTCTGTGCACCGTGTACATGCACTTGCGCCTGCGGGGGGGCGGGCCAGGGCCAGGGGAGCGCCCCACCGAGTGCCACTAATAAAGCTGCAGCAAAGTTGCTTGTGACAAAGTGTCCATTCTGCCCTGGCCAGCTGTCACGGCATCAGTCCTCCATTCTGCACCCATTTTGGTGAGACTGGGGGAGAGATGGAGGAGGGAGAAGGGTGAGGGGACCCAGAGGTCGCTGGGTGGTCACCAGGCTAGGGTTGCCAAGTTAAGGAACAAGCCTTGTGGGATCGAAATTGTGCGCCCCACACAGCAGAGAAATCAAAGATGTGTCGCCACATCTTTGGGAAATTACCTTCTAGAGAAACGAAAAGAGGCGCATCTGCTGGAGCCCATCCCTGACTTCCTGTTGCGCCATGGTCAGCCCTGCAGCCTCACACCTGGGTCAGCAGATAGCACCGGGAGGGGAAGGCCTGCTCAGGTTCCCAAGGCCAGGTTCCCAAGGCGAGTGCCCCGGGAAGCAGCGAGGGCATGAGCCCCTAGGGCCTGTCTGGGTGAGCAGTGAGGGAAGCCAGGCTCCCCGAGGGCCCCACGGGAGCCAGGCTGAGTCGGCCCTGGGCATGGGGGAGGCACGAGCACAGAACACGGCTCTGAGGACTCCTGCTTTCAGACTCTCCAGGGCATTTGGTTGCAGACCCTGAAGCCTCCTTCCTGGTCCGTGGGGGTCCATAACTGAGGGCGGGGGACCCCCAGATCAGACTTGCCTGTGACAGATACACGTGTAGACATGCAGGTGTGGGTGCATGGGCGGGGGTGCTCCGGGCTCCAGCCTCATTTCCTGTACCTCCACCCTCACCCCTTTGTCATCCTGTAACTTAGTGTGAGCACACGCCCCCGGTGCCACCCTCCCTTCTTGAATCCCCCCACCAGGGTCTGGGCGGAGTAGGGTCTTTTCTGCGGCTCATCCTTCACTGCCTCTGGCTCCGAGACCCACGGCCGGCTTGCGTGAGGGTGCGTGCGGCGGATCCGCTCTAGAGAGACAGAAGGGATCTCCTCCCCTTCCCGACCCCCACCGCCTTCAGCTGTGTCATGCTCTAAGTCGGCGGGTCTGGATCGCAGCATATACCCTTCTCGGCGTACCTTCGGTACCTAGCCGGGATCCGGGAGCTGGGGAGGGGGCGTGGCTGGCGGGCCACAGCTGACGCGCGATTGCAGCCCCAAGGCGGCAGAGGGAGCCCGCCGCCCTGCAGAGGGGCCGGAGCTTACCCGGGGCGGGGAGGTGGGCGGGCCTCTGCTCCGTTTGACCAATCGCTGCAGCCCCCGGCCTCCACTGGTCCCGGCAGGAAGGGGGTCCCGGGCCGGCTGAGCTTCCGTCCCCAGGTCCTGCGAGGGGCTAGGGTCCCCAGTCGGTTCCTCCCGCTGGGGGAGGGGCGCAGCCCTGCAGAGCTCGCGGGGCGGTGGGGCCCCGGATCTGGCAGCCCCTCCCCGCAGCCGGGGAGCCCTCGCCGCCACAGCCCCAGCGCAGGCTGGAGCCCCTTGGAAGTCCCGTCACGTCGCCTCCAGATTATGCATTAACCCGATTTCAGCCGCATTTCCTGGCGGGGGAGAGGGGGTGGAGAACGTCCGCGAGGGCGGGGGAGGGGCGTCCACGGGGGCGCGCCGCAGCAGGGAGCGCACCCTCCGGCCCGCCCCGCCCCCGCCCGGTCTGCCTTCGCCCCGGCCAGTCCCACCACCCACCTTGGCCCGACCCAGCCCGGCCCCCTCCCTTCTCCAGCCCGGCCTCCACCCGGCGCCGCTGTCCCGGCGCTTTGTTCGCGGCCGGCGCGGGTCGCAGGGCGCCGGGAGGGCCGGGGGCGGGCACAGGCGGGGCGGGGGGGTGCGGGAAGGGGGTGGTGCCTCCACGGGCCCGCCCCCGGCCCGCCCCCGCGCCGCCCGCGCTCCCGCCGCCTCGCAAGAGCTGCGTCCCGTCCAGTCCAGTCCCGTCCGCGGCGCGGTCCGGCCCGCGCGCTCGCTCCGGCCGCCTTCCGCCGTGCTCCGCCCGCGCCATGGCCAGCCTGCGGCCGTCCGGCTCGGCCCCGCTGCAGCCGCTGCTGTTGCTGCTCCTGGTGGTGGCGGCGCGCGCCCTGCCCAGCGCCGACGGGACGTGCCCCGAGCGCGCGCTGGAGCGGCGGGAGGAGGAGGCGAACGTGGTGCTCACGGGCACGGTGGAGGAGATCCTCAACGTGGACCCGGTGCAGCACACGTACTCGTGCAAGGTGGGCCCCCGCGGGACCCCGGGATCCTGAGCCTCCTTCGCGCCCTCCTGGAAGCCTGAGTTGGGGGCCTCTCCCCCCGCGACCCCTGCCCCCTAGCCCGGAGGCCCTCCCCTCGCGAAGCCGGCCGCCCCGCTGAGACCGCCCCCCCACCGCCCCAGGCCGTGGGAACGAGCCCCAGACGCTCCGCCGCGCTCGCTCCCGCTCCCTTGGCGACAGCCGACCCCCGGGTGGGGCGCCGGGTCTGGGAAAACTCGCGAGCGCGGGAGGGAAAGTTCTTGCGGTGCCGCTGCAGTCCCACCTCGCGGTGCCCAGGCCCCAGAGGCCCCTTCGCGTCTGCCCCTTCAGCCTCAGCCCGAGCCCTTATTGGAAACAAGTGCGCCTCCGTCCAGGGAGAACGTACGGCTGCCGCACCCCGTTCCCCACCAGCCCACGAAAAAGAATAGGGACGAGGGGAGGTGACGCTTTCCGCTTGGGTGGAAGTGGGGTGGGGGCTGGCCTGTTGTCAGTGCTGTCGCCCCCTCCCCAGAGGCGAGAAGGGTGGTCAGGAGAGAGAGGAGGGGTCGCATCTAATCTCCCAGCCGCAAGGATCCTGGTGGGGCAATGCTGCAGTGACTGGGGGTGGGGGCGTGTGCAGAGCAGTGGGCGGGGCCGTTGCTGAGCTTACAGCGGAGGGGTGAAGGGGCAGGTGCCCCATCCCGCTTTTGGGAGAACAGGATCGCCCCCGGCCGCAGGGAGGGGGCTCACGTCGCTTCTCCTTCAGTTTGATCTGGGAGCCCCCGGAATAGGTACTGTGGTCTTTCCCCTACATTCTGTTCCGAGGGAGGACTCAAGGGACCCCGCCTCACTCAGGCTCCTGAAACCACCTCCCAGACCCAAAACCGGATCATTCCTCCTCCATGGAGTTGGGGAGGGGTGGGTGGCAGCTCCTTTCAGACTGGCCTGTGCGGGCTACAGCTGGGATCCCCCGCCCGGCCCCCTCCCCTCCACCACCGCCAGGGCACTTTGCCAAGTCCCTGCAGGATTTTCCCGACTTCCTCCCCGCTGCTCCTGGGCGTGGCTGGAGTTGGGGGAGGCGATGAAAGCCACCCTGCCCTCCCCTGCTGGTTACCCCGTCCTTCTAGATCCTACTGTAGGTCTAGCGGTGGGCGAGAGAGCTGGCAAGGCTCCCCGCCCCCCAGTCTCCCCTGGGCCACTGAAGGCTGGAGGGAGTCCCTGCGGATTCTGAAGACCTGAGACTGCCAGCCGGGGCCAGGCAGGTGGACAGGCCACTGTTGTCCTTCATCGCCCATTCCAAAAGCCCTGACCCCCCAGAGCTCCTAAAGGAAGAGGGATCTTTTCTGGGGCAGCATGCGTGGGTGCGCGTCCCTGGAGGGCAGCCCTTCTCTCTGTGGGTCCTGCTCCCCGCCCACGGTAGGCTGTGGGCGTCCCGGAGCCTGGTTTGTCGGAGCGGGTACCCTCAGGGCTCCAAGAACCGAGTGTGGAGGGTGGGGCTGCCCTGTGCTGCCCAGACTTGATTTTGTGGTTCACAGGCTGCCCTGACTGCACTGCATTCACTGAAGAAGGCTTGGGGGCAGGGGGGACTGTCTTAGCCCACCCACAGGGCTGTAGGGACCCAAGCCAGTCCAGAGCCCTGAGCTCAGAGCCCCTCACCCTAAAAACCATGGTCCGTGTTAGCGGCTCCTAGCGCTGCCCAGGGGTGGGCCAGGAGAAGTGGTGGGTGGACACGGAGAGCAGGCTGGGAAGACAGGCGTCGCAGGCCGGCTGGGTCCCCTTCGTATGTCCAGCCTTAGCAGAGGTGGACGTTATTGGAATCTAGGTGATTGTGGTCCCTTAGACCTGGGGGTTGGAGGAGCTGCTTCTGGAGGGACAGGGTGTGTTTACAGGCCATGCGTCCCAGTGTGTGACACACACGGGCAGTGGCATCTATCACGTGGGTGCTTCCCTGCAGCTGCCTCCTGAGCGCTGACCCAAAGGCCTTCACACCTCTGCCCACGGCTCCAGGCTGCTGCGGACACCCGGCCTGCGCGCGTGAGGGGGGAGGAGAGTCAGAGCCCAAGGGCCAGCCTGCTGTTTGCCTCTGTGGCCCCTTTCTCTTCCCCTGTGGGCGGAGGGTCACTGATCCCTGTGCCCGCCACCCCCCATGTCCCCCCCAGGTTCGGGTCTGGCGGTACTTGAAGGGCAAAGATATCGTGACTCAGGAGAGCCTGCTGGATGGAGGCAACAAGGTGGTGATCGGCGGCTTCGGAGACCCACTCATCTGTGACAACCAGGTGTCCACCGGGGACACCAGGATCTTCTTTGTGAACCCCGCACCGCCGCACCTGTGGCCGGCCCGCAGGAACGAGCTGATGCTCAACTCCAGCCTCATGCGCATCACGCTGCGGAACCTGGAGGAGGTGGAGCACTGCGTGGAAGGTGCACGGGCGGCGGGGGACTGTCGCGGGCGGGGGGCGGCGGGGGCACAGGGTGCTTGTGGTGCAGCCTCCTCGCCGTGTCCTGGCGCCCTGGCTTCCCGGCTGTCTCAGGCCCCATCTCTGACAGAAGCGGGACCCCCCCCAGATGCCACCGTCTTCCGTCTCAGAGCCAGATATTCCGAGTGCCGCAAAGGCACAGGCCCCCTTTTCTCCTCCTCCCGCTTCCCGGCTCCGGACACCCCTTCCTGGAATCCCCTTAGCTAGGCGAGAGACTGAGACCAGGTGAACGAACACCATTTGTTTGTGTTCTGCAGAATCCCTTACACCTGTCTAGACGGGGTCCAGATGTTGAGCAAACCCCTTGGGTGGGGCGTGAGGGGCGGCGGCGGGGAGCTGCCCCGCTGGAGGGGTGGTTATGTGGAGCGCGCTGCTTCTAGCAGCGTGAGTGGCTGTGGGAATGGCGCGAGAACACCCTTCCCCCAGCCAGCCTCCGAGAGGTAAGCAGGAATCACGTGACCAGGGCTCACCCAGCCCCCTGGCCCCAGGAGAATCACAGCTGGGGGCTGAGCTCCTCGGCTGGGGAATGCAGCAGGGAGGACGCAGGAACTGCCCGTCGCCCCCACATCCTGTCTGTCCCCTCGCGGCTGTCTGGGAAGGGATGTCTGGGGGGGCGCGCAGAGAGAACGCTTCCTCCCAGGGTGGTGGGAAGGGTCCCTGACTTCCGGTCCTGGGAGGCGACCCTGTCCCTCTCGCTTGCTCTTTGGCCAGCAGGGAGTTCCATCTTCTGCTCAGCTGGCGGCTGGGATGCTGGCTTGGCCTCTGTGGGGTACTGGACAGTCTGGCCGGGGTAGGACTGTGCAGGGGGAGGGTCAGGACCAGGGGCGGAGCCTGCGGCATCTTGCTCGGCCTGTGGTCGGTTGCTCCTGGGGCTGCATCCAGAGTCCCGGGCCCCAGCGTCTTACACAGCCAGCAGTGGCTTAGCCGAGGGTCCCAGCGTGGCCCTCTCACCAAGTGAGGGCTGGAGCCCCTGGCCCTGCTCTGGAAGCTTGTGGTCTAGGGAAGAGGTGGGAGGGTGGCACGGAGATGGGGCAGGTCATGGGGAAGTGATGCCAGTCTGGGGGATGAGTTGAGGGCTAAGGAGAGGCTGGAGAGGAGGGGCTGGACGCAGGAAGTCCCCTGTTTCTGCACGATCGAGAAAGAGTCACCGACTCTACAGCTGGGCGGTCCAGCCGGAGGGTCTGTGAGTCAGTAACTGAGACCTTTTGTGGGGTCAGAGGGCAGGTGGCGGGAGGGCAACCCCGGGCAGAACAAGGGTTGCCAGCTTGCCACACCCCGCCCGGCCCAGGCCAGGCGCTGGCTCTGGGTGTCAGACCAGGCAGAGGGCCAGCCAGAGAGAAGGCCCCAGAGGGAGAGCCTGCAGCCAGGACTGGGCGGAACACCACCTGGTGTCTAGGGCCCCAGCTCCAGCTGGGCTGGGACCCCCAGTCTGTAGCGATGGGCTGAGCACCGAGGAGAGACTGAGGCCACCAGACTCTTCTGGGTGGGCCTGCAGGAGGAGGGTCTTGGGGGAGGGGTTCATGGAGAGGAAGGGAAAGGAAGTAGCCTTGACTGAGGCTTAGGGCCTTGCAGGGGGGCCAGCGTGGAGGGCAGCCCCCAGGGAGCGGAGGGGCCCAGAACGAGCAGCTTGGGCCCACTGGGAGTTCGGAGCTTCTCTTCTTTGGCCCAGCTGGGGGTTGGGGGCAGGGAGGGCTGGGCTCTGGGGACAGGGTGGATACCACCCAGGGACCTGGGTTAGACGCGGGTGCTGCCCCCTTGAGGCTCTCCGAGGCCTGAGGGACAAGGTCCCCTCTAGCTAGGGCCAGGCTTGGGGACTGGACCGGCCCCATCCCCGCCTGCCTCAGCAGCGTGGGGGTGGGAGGAGGGCCCGCCTCCCTTTCTGTAGAAGATAAGGACCCTGGATCCCACCCCAGGCTCTCCAGGGAGCCAAGGCCTCACCCTGGCGAGGGGGACAGAGGGGCAGGGCTTGGGCTAAGATGACCTCTCCCTGTCTGACTCTGACCCACGGGCCCAGAGGGAAGGCTGGGCAGCCGCTGATCTGTGCAGGTTGTCCCAAGACCACCCGAGACCCCTGCCTCTACCACACCTCCCTCGACCCCCAAAACACCGCCAGCAGCCGAGGTCAGGGGCAGTCCTTCCAGGAGGCCCACCTCCCTGGACGCTCCCACCCCGTCCCCACCTGGGCTGTCCTGAGGGGGCGACCGCTGCTGGGTGGCATACCTGGTCCCTGCCCTGTGTGGGTGGCTGTCCTGCTCCCCCCCCCAGGGCCTGCAGGGGCTTCCTGGCTCTGGGCCCCTCCCTGAGCCCTGGCCCTCTGGAAGTTCCTCCTCCCTGTCCTCCGCCCCGCCCACCCGAGGAGTCACATTCCGAGCATAACTGAGACAGGTATGTGTCCCTCCCTCTGCGCCACCTGTGGGCGAGGGAGACTGGTCTCTGAAGCAGCCTCTTCCCAGAGGAGACCCTCGCCCCTGCTTTGTCAGAGAAGTGGCCTGGCCTCTTCCAGTGCCAGCCACCCACACACCATGAGCCTGCCCAGGCTGGCAGCCGAGCGGGCATCTCCTCCAGCATTAGGGCCACTGTGCCCTGGTCTGGGCACAGTCCTCCCCTCCCCCACCTCACTGGTCCTGGGGCCTCCCCTGAAGCCCCTTGGAGGGAGGGGTGCAGGCCTGGCGCCCTTCCCCCCACCAGGAGCCAGGAACAGAGACAGGCAGTGTTGTCTGCCGTCTCCGGGCCTGGCGCAAGGACAGGGTCGGAGTGAGTCTGGCGCCGGTCCAGCGCAGCCCCGCCCAGCCCTGAGACGGGGGTCCTGGTGGCCACACTCCCTTCCTCCCTGCCAGGCCGGCCGTCTAGGGCCTTCTCTTCTGGAGGGCAGTCCTATAGCTCATGCTGGAGGGGCACCGGCTCCCGGGCCACTGGCCTTGGTGCGAGCTGGCTGTGGACGGCAGGTACACCGCCACCCCCGCAAGGACTGAGCCTCCCGGAGGGAGTGGAGCAGGGACAGGTGGAAGTCCGGGCAAGGTTTCTGGGGGCTCCCTCAGGGCTGGCATTGGCTCCCTCTGCTGTCTGGCACTTAGCTTCTGCACCCCCGGTTCCGCTGAGCCTGCCGTTCCACCCCCCCCACATTCCTCCCTGCTGAGTTGGGAGGCGGCTTCTTCCTGTCCGGTTTCCCTCTTCCACACTGTAGGTTCTCGCCCCAGACCCGCCGGCCCTCCCTGGCCCCTCCCCCAGGCGGTCGGCCCAGAGGGGGCAGGCCCGGGCTGGAGGCTGTCTCAGTGCCGCCTTCGCCTCCTTCCTTCCTTCCAGCGGCGGGGCGGGGGGCGGGTATCTGCCAGGTGGGCACCCCCCACCGCGCCGTGCAGCCCTCTCCCCACCTGGGGCTCTCTGGTAGGAAGTCTTGGGGGGTAGACAAAGCCGGCTTTGCCTTCCCTGGGGCCCACCCATGCAGGCACCCTCGTTGGGGCAGTCCCCGAGGGGTGTAGGGTGGGGGTGTGGACTGTGCTCCTGAAACCAAAGGGCTTTGGGGCCTGTTGCTTGGCGGCTAGTGTGCTTTAGGGCAGGACAGAGCTGGTGGAAACAGCTCTTGGCTTTTTCCAGACCCCACCCATCCCTCTGGTCCTACCCGGAGAGCCCTCCTCCTTCCTCCCCTGCAGGTTGGAAGTGGGAAAAGGCTGGAAGCTGTCCTCCCCTTCTCTGCCTCTGCCGCCCCCGCAGCATCCCCGTGGGTGCTGGGACCCAGGTGCTGAGGTCGACACAGCTGGTCTAGGTCCGCGAACCCCAACGGGCTGAGGCGGGGGCGTGGGCCCAGCCCTCAGGGCTCTGGATCCCGCCGGTGGTCGTTCTCACCATCCCCCTGCTGCAGTCCAGCCCGCTCTGCTTCCTCCGTGAAGGGTTAATACCCTCTACTGCTGAGAGCGAAGCCTGCGCCCTCTGCCACCACCGCAGGAGAGTGTAAGCTGGCTGCCGAAGCCGGCCTGTCGCCTGTGCCCCCACCCCCGATCCTTTGGCTCCACCTGTGGGACCCAGCTGCCCTCCTCCCCCACTAGTCCCCCCTTGCCCAGAGGCCCGGGAGTCTGTGGGAAATGAGCCCCCCTCTCTTGTCCTGCCCCGTGGGATAGCGCACCGTGGCTGCTCACGCAGGCTGGCTGGCCGGGCTGGGCGCTGCAGGCACAATTGCTGCAGTAACCCCAGGAGCACTTGACACCCCAGGGCCCCTGGAGGCACCCTCCTCTCACCAGAGAGAAAAAGCAATCTCAGAAATGAGGCAGCGCCCTAGCGGCAGCTACCTGCCGGGCCACACTGGGGCTCCGAGGGGCTCGCAGCTGGGGAGGGAGTGATCTAGGCCCCTGGTAGGGCTTCCAGTTGGGAGGGAAGCGCCCCTTGAAGGGGCCTCTCCCCCCAGAGCAGACCCTGAGAACTTCCTCTGAGGAAGGCCCCCTGGCAGGGGCGCTCGCCGCCAGACCTGGAAGGGCAGACGCCCCGCCCAGCTCCCCTCCAGCCATGGCGGAGGCTTGGGCGGGGGAGCTCTCTGTCCTGCGCAGCCAGCTGTTTCCAGCTGTGTGGCCTGCAAGTGTGTGTGTTTGCAGGTATGTACGCACACGTGCCTGCAGCCTCAGGTGTACCAGTCTGCTCACGGTTCTGGCTGAAACCCCAGCTGATGGCCTGTGCTTCCTGCCACCCTTACATACCAAGGCTCAGCCTGGGAGGGGACCCAGTAGGTGCTCTGCCAACAGGCCGGTAGTGGGCAACCTTGTGTCCCAGGGGCCTGGAAACAGGGCTCCAGCCCTCTGCCCTCACGTGGGTCCCCTCTGCCTGCTGCCCCAGTGTCCAGCAGTGCCCCCCTCCCACCACCCGTTCCTGGCACAGGTCTGGGCACCGCCCCCTGCAGTCTCTGCCCCCGGTCTTCTCAAAGCCAGAGATGGAAGGGCTGTAGCAGGGGCCACCTGGGTTCCCCATCCCCTCACGTGCCTGCCGGACCTTGAGTCAGACACAGGGAGTCAGACAGGGCAAGCTGGGAGAGGCAGGTCTGCCGCTGGTCTGAACCTTGCCTGCCTCTCCCCTCAGCAGCTCCCTCTGGGCCACCGCACGCTGGCCCTGGGAGACGCAGACAGCCGGGTTGGCTGCTGGAGGCACCTGTCCCTCTCCCCACAGAGGTGGGTCCAGTGTACCTCGGGGAGGAATAAGAGCCCAAACATCCCGGCAGACTGCGGCCTGGCCCTGACACATCAATGGGGAGGGGACGTGAGCCACTTCTCAGACTGGGGGTGGGAGGGACCAGGCTGCCTGCTGGTCCCCCCACCCCGCCCCAGGCCAGGCCTGATGGGCCATGAGCACCCCCCATCACATGAGCATCTAAGGCCAGCCCATTTGCTGGCAGATCCCGGGGTCTCTGCCTGGGGGAGGCCGCCGCGTGGACGGGCCGTGGGCTCATCAGGGCCCGTTCATCACTCCATCCGTTGGTTCCTTCATCAGCCCAGCCGCTCGCAGCCCAGCAGCACATCCTCACGGGGCCAGTGGAGGGGGCTGCTGCTGTCACCTGCACAAGGCCCTTCGAGGTCCTGGATGGGTTCCCCAGGGAGGCCAGGTGTGAGCTGTGTCTTGAGGAGCGGAAGCAGAGGGAGAAATACGTTCTGGACGGGAAGACGGGACAGCGGCGTTCGAGGGTGCAGGGAGCAGCTGGTCGTCCCTGTGTCTTGGGTGAGGGGTTGGCGAGCAGCTGCGGGCATGATGCAGGGGGGAGGGCTGGCAACCTGGAGTCAAGGCCATAACCCACTGGTTGGGGGTGTGGGACCCTCCCCTGAGCGGGAGACCTCCCGCCTTTGCTGCCACCCCGTTTCTTCTCCCCCAGGGCCCACTCTGCCTGCACCTGGCCGCCGCCCTAAGTCCTCTCTGTCCTGCCTCTGCTCAGGGCTCAGCGGCTCACTAGCCTCCCTGCCCCCTGTTCCCGCCTCGCCTGCTTCCAGGAGGCGTCCTCTTCGTCCTGACATGCAGGTCAAAGGCACCTCCGTGAAGCGCGGCCCCCGGCTCAGACCTTTGTGCCAGCCTGTGCGTCCCTTACTGGCCAGGGTGCCCGTGGCCCTCAGCAGGAGCACAGGGTCTCCTGACTCAGCAGGTGCTGACCACACCTGGGTGCCATGCTGGTCCCCACAGCTTTCTCCTTCCTCCTGCAGATGGAGGTACGCTAGGAGCTGTCCTGGAGGACAGGGGTCAGCTCCGCCCCATTCCCAGGGGCCTGCTGTCCCCCTCCTCTGTTTGGCTGGCGCCTCCTAGTGGCCACAGCCTGTGTCTTGGCAGGCGTCCTGGCCCTGGGCCGGGCTCCCCAGGCCTGAGGATCCGACCACAGCCCTGGCTGCCCTCGGGCCTCAGCAGGCAGGCTCCTCCTGGCCGCCTGCAGCGTCCAGAGCCGCTCTCACCTGGGCCTCTGTAGTGGCCTCCGTCTGGAGTTGCCAACCCCTGGCTCCAGCATTCAGTCTCTGCACAGGTGTCAGGCCCTCCAAGCCGGGGCACCCTCTGCCACTGGGTAACCTCTCTGAGAACAGAGTTTACCTGACTTGGGACACACCTCCTGCACCCAGCCGGCCCAGGGAGGAGTCTTACTAGCTGGAGGCAGGACCCGGACGATGGATGCTGAGTAAGGAGGGAGGAGGGGTGCGGGCAGTCAGTGGCCTGCAGCCGCCACCCAAGCTGCCAGCGGTCACTGCCCTATGAGCCAGCCCTGCTGAGCCTGTGCCCCAAGCTCTCATTTAATCCCACTGCCCAGCAGTGTGGGCCAACTGGCAGAAGTGTGGGCCCTGCCTGGTGCTTGGTGGGTGGGCACACGGCCGGCCGCCTCAAACATGGGCACCTGCCACCCTCACCTGAGGCAGCAGTCGGTGGCCTGGGCTGGACGCTGCCCCCTTCCCAGCGGCCAGCCCAGGTCCAGCAGCGACATCCCGCTGTGAAACGCCCATTGTCTGCTGAGGCCGAGGGGGAGGGGACGGCTGGGACTGGGGGAGGGCGCCGCTCTGCCCCTGCACCCCCACTGGGGCGGCCAGGCACCTGTGACTGGGGGGCCGCCTGGCAGCCAGCGCTCGACTGCCCTGTGCGCTTCGCACCCAGGCAGGGTACCTGGAGATCCAGGGCGTGCTTGCCGACGGGGGCGTGTGGGTGCCACCCCAGCCGCTCCGCGTGAGGGGGGCCGTCTCTGTAAGAAAGGGGCCGGCAGGTAGCCGGTAGGAGGGCTCCCCTTCCTCCAGACTCCGCTCCCACCTTCTCGGCCTGCGCAGTGCGCGTCTGCAGGGCCAAGTCCAGCGTGTGCTGCGTGGAGAGGGACAATCTCTGCCTCGCAGGAGGGAGTGAGCGTGGTGCTCAGTGTGGACGCACGCAGGGGAGCGAGCAGGGCGTGTGTGAGGTCCTGTGTGAGACCGGAACGTGGCGTGTGTGTGAACACATGTGAGCGCCCAGAGTGGGGGCTAGTTCCTGGCTCTGTGTACCCTCTGTTCCCGGGGCATGCGCCAGCTTGGGCTGGTTCGGGCTGAAGGATCCCAAAATAGCACGGGTAGCCCGAGGCCCCCCCCCCCCGGCTCAGGCTGGGTCTGGGGCCTCAATGGTCCTTTGTCTCTCTGAAGGCACCCAACCCCGGTGGGGGCTCAGACTCAGACTGGGGGTGGGCGGGACCAGGCTGCCTGCTGGTGTCCCCCCCCCCCCCCCCCCCCCCCCCCCCCGCCCCAGGCCAGGCCAGGCCTGATGGGCCCTGAGCGCCCCCCACCACGTGAGCATCTAAGGCCAGCCCATTTGCTGGCAGATCCCAGGGTCTCTGCCTGGGGGAGGCCGCGCGCGGAGATGCCTGGGCGCAGCCCTCCCACACTCTGTTTCCTTCGCCCGCCCTCCTCCAGAGCCCACCCATGAGGTCCCACAGCTGCAGTGGCAGCAGCAAACAGGGCTCGTGTGCGAATGTGTGTCCAGTGGGCACGTCTTCAGTTTAACCTCTGTCTGCGGGCACCTCCTGATGCCAAGGGACTTGGACTGCAGTCTTGGGGACTGCAGGGAGAAGCGAAACGGGAAATGGGTCACGGCCTGGGATCACCACACCAAGTCCTGGGCTCTGGGCCAAGCCCTGCCCTGAGGAGATTAAAAAGTCAGACCCTGCTCTGAGTGCTTCCAGTTCTGGGCGGTGCCCTGGGAGCCGCCGCGCTCACTCTCAGTGTGGGGTGGGTAGTGCCAAGGTGAGGTGAGGGGTGGGAGGTTCCCTCGCGAGCGAGAGAGGCCGGCCAGGGGCCAGAGCCTCCAGGCAGCTTGACAGATTGCTGCTTGGATCCATCGCCAGGTGGGGTGGGAGAAACCGCTTTGTGTATTGGCTTTTCCTGCAAGGTTTCAGTGGAAGGCTCTGGGCTCCGAGCGGTCTGAAGACCTCTGCCGTGGTGATGGGGGACCCTGACGGGGCAGGCTGACCCCTCTGGGACTTTGTTCTAGTGTGCCTACTGGCGGGAAAGGAGTCCAAGGAGACGGACCTGGCCAAACTGGGTGCTGGCTGGCAGGTGGTCGTCCCAGCTGGGGAAGGTTGGGGGACATGGAGAGTGCACCTGAGGAGCAGAGAGTGAGCAGAGTGTTGGGGGGCGACTCCAGGGACATGTTTATGAGGCAGCCGGATATGTAGTGGGGAACTGGAGTCCAGGTGGGCCGCGCGCAGTGGCCCGCTGTGACTGCGCGGCCCCGACGGTCCCTGACCGCCTCTGGGGGGCGCTCCAGGCTCGCGGACTGTGCCTGGTGCCCGGCGACTATTTGCATAATGCTCATTTACATGGAACTCATTTGCATGTTCCACTCACTGCGGGGACCCGAGCTGCGGGCGCGCGGATGGTTTGAGGTGCTGCTGTCAGTTCCTAGGCGGCGGTAGCCCACTCTCTGAACTGAACCCAGCTCACTCTCCACCTGTGTATGTACCTACACACCGGAGACCCCACCCCCACTCTGCCAGAATAGGGCCACAGGAGCAGACAGTGACATGCACACGCAGTGCCACGCAGACCGCAGCCCAGAACGTGCAGGCCAAGCGCCCAGCGGGGACTCAAACAGACCCTCCAACATTCCGCGGGTTGCCGCTCACGCGCGCACCCCAGCCTAGCGCAGCCGGGTGGGAGCGGGAGGGGACCCTGTCCCTGTCCCGCCCCGCGCCGCTCGCCCGCGTCTCCTCGCTCCCACTCCCCAGCGCCCCCGCCCCAACACCTGCCTCTTGGGCTCCAGCCTCCGCTCCCGCTCATCCGCCGCCCCGGCCGACCCTTAGCCCATCCCTGCACCCTCCCCGGCCCCAGCGCCCCACCTCAGCACGGGCCGCTACCTCTGCGCCCTCCCCAGCTCTGCTCCCTTCCCGCCCCGACCCCCCTGCCTTACCCCGGCGCCCCTGGTCCCTGCGTTCTCTTTTGTGCCGACGCCCTCCCTTGCCCATCAGCGCCATCCGCCTTGCGGCTCCCTGAGCGGACGCCCGCCGCCGGGGTCCCGGGAGGCGTCTTCCTTTGTCTGCTCTCCGCCCTCCCTCCGTGGCGCCCCTCGCCCCGCACGCACCGGGGAGGGCGCGGGCCGCGGGCGCGGCTCTCCCGGAGGCGGGAGGCGAGGCGCGGCCCTCCGCTCCGGCTCTTTCTTCTCTCCCTCCGGACGCGCGCTCGCTCCTCCTGCTCGCTGCCGTCGCCGCTCCCGCCTCTGCCGGCGACTGGAGCAGCTGGAGCAGCCGGGACCCGCCGCGCCCTGCGCCTCGCCGCCAGTCCCGCTCCGACCGGCCTCTGCAGGGCAGCCGAGTGGGCGGGAGCCGGGGCTCTGGAACTTGCAGAGGCTCCGGGAAGACCGAGCACGGCCGGAGCGCTGCGGAGAGCTGTTGGCGCCTGCGGCCCAGGCCCTGACCGGTGTGGACAGCAGGGGTGGCTCCTGGCGCTCAGCCCCTCCTCCGCCTCCCTGCGAGCCCAAATTTGGGGTTTTGACTCCAGGAGAATCCTGCAAGCCTCCCGTCATGAGCCTCAGGGGCTGTGGAGGGGGCCTAGTGCCCCTGCCCCCAAGCCGTGACTGGAGCTGAACTCAGATGCAGCTGCTGCCAGCTGCCCTGGGGGGCCAAGGATGGGGGGTGTAGCACCCAGGAGGCCCAAGGGCACTCCGTGAGGATCCCACGCCCTAAGAGGGGGAGCCGAGGGGCGGGCCATGCCGCCGCTGCCGCTGGAGCGGGACCCCCGGCAGCAGCGCGGGGTCTCCCTGCTGGTGCGGTATTTCATGATCCCTTGTAACGTCTGCCTGATCCTCCTGGCCACGTCCACGCTTGGCTTCGCGGTGCTGCTCTTCCTCAACAACTGTACGTGTCTGGGTGTGGCGACCTCGCCGGGCCCAAGCGACCCTACCTCTGCTGGCTGAGGTCCCCCGCCTCAGCCAGCAAACATTAGGGGACGGGCAGGGTTACAGAGAAACCGGCAGCTATGACGTGGCTCAGCTGGGCCCCTGCACCTCTGGAGGGCACATAGGTCGTCTCTGGATGCCTGGGCCCCTCGAAGTCTAGCCTTGTGCTGCCTGGTGGTGGGGGGAGCTGACCTCACCCTGAGCTGCAGAGACAACTCTCCTTGAACGTGGGGGTTAGCGGGCAGCTGGCTGCACTGGGAATGGGGGCTTTGTCAGGGCCTGGGGCTCATCTGGGAACTAGGTGGCTGCCCACAGCCCTGCCCCTGGGCCGCATCTGACAGGTGTCAAGTCGTGAGGGCACAGCTGGAGGAGCAGAGAAAAGCCAAGGCTTCTGCCTTTGTCCACCCCTGGCCTCAGGCTGTCTCCAGGGCTCCGAATGGGGCCCGGGAAGGGGCGTGTGCAGGCAGGGAGACAGAGGCCGGACAGAGGGACAGGCTGTGGAAGGACTGGCTCAGGGGGACCTAACGTGAGGTTTGTTTTTTTCCAGACAAACCTGGAACCCACTTCGCACCAGTGCCCCCGACGCCTCCGGATGGTGAGTGGGGGCTCGGTGACAGACCGAGCTTGGGAGTCTGTGCCCGGAGGGGCAGTGACACTCTTGGGGGTTAGGGGCTGTTCTTGGGCACGCACATTGGACCCGTGAGGTGTGTCTGGAGGAGAAGGAGGAGGCTGGGTGAGGGAACCAGGTCCTTCCTGCAGCGTCCACAGCGGTGGAGAGCAGAGGGGACCTGGGGCCCGAAGTCCCGGGGCCTGACTGCATCTCGGCCACAAAACCGGGACTTGGTCTTGGAGTCCACAGGCTGAGAAGTGAGTCGGGTGCTGTGTGCAAAAGGGGTGCAGGGCCCAGGGCCCAGGGGAAGGGCCTCAACAGGACCGATGACAGCTGTCTGCGGAGGGACTGGCGGGCCTGTTGCTGGGACCAAGCAGGCTGGGGCTGCCGCCTTGACCTGCTTCGTGGCCTGGGGCCCAGCCTCCCTGGTGGGGGCGGGGTCTGCTGGTGTGCGGCTGTGGCAATTAAGCTGATGTGAGGGGAGGAGAGGAAGCTCTCAGTGCTGGGGATGGCAGGAAAGGGGTGGCCTGGGGCCTTCCTGGGGGAGGGAGGTGCTCTCCCAGGTTTCCCTTTCGGTACTGGGTCCCCTGCTGGGGCCACAGAGGCACACCTGCAGCGAGCCGTGGTACACGGGATGGGCCGTGGGAGGGGAGCAGGTCTGCCCTGGGCTGGGGTTTCTGGCCCAGGCCTGAGGTTGTCACAGGCTGTGGACAAGAAGCCTGGAGCTGGCTGGATTTAAACACCCTCCTCTCCCCCGGCGTCCTTGGCCTCCTCTTTTAAAGCCCAAAGCCTGGTGCGTCTTCTCCTTTACACACACTGCCCCCGCCGCCACAGTCTTCCATGCGGGCCCCAAACCTGAACTCTGATCCACTTGCACATTTGGGGACAGCAGCACCCCGTGACCACTGTCACCCCTCTCAGACACACACTGCACTTTCCTGGCCTTAGGCGGGGCTCAGGGCACCCGCTCCACCCTCCAACCTCCCCGAGTCTGGGAAGAGAGTTAAATATACCCGCTCCAGCCGGAGGCTATAAAAAGCCACCGACGCCTCCAGCATTGCACACGGTGAGGAGGGACTTGGGTAAGCGGGGAGTGTGGCCCCTGCAGGGGGCCAAGCTGGGCAGCTGCGGCAGAGCCCCAGAGGTGAGACTTCAGGACCAGGGTCCGTAAGTTTCCGTGTGCTTCGTGTGCGGCGACGAGGGGCAGCGTGCGTAACGCTCCGGGGCTAACAGAGGTGCGGCCCGAGTGGCCTGACGCCCACACGGCAGGCTGTTACCTGCATGATGAGCTGTGCCTGCGTGCGTGTGCGCATGTGCCGTCACACTTGTTTCCGCACGTAGTTTCTGTGCTCATGCCAGTCCGGAAGCTTGTCCGGGGCCTCTTCGATCTCCTCGCCACACAGGGGGGCAGACAGGGGGTACCCAGGGCCGCTGTCAGCCGACCTAACAGGCAGGGGCCTGGGGCTGAGAGGGGACCAACACCGTGTGCCCCAGCCTCGGCTTTGCCCAGACGGTACCATCAGGTGCGGCACCCGCCCTGGAGGCCCGGACATCGGCCCCACTTCGGCCCCCAGGAGCTGCCACTCGGGGAGGGGAGTGGGCTCCTCAGAGGGCCGGGTGGTGGAGGGTCCAGGACCCTAACCTGCCCGTCTGACTCGGGAGTCCGTGCTGAGGCCTCAGCTCCGTGCCCCTCCTCAGGGCCCCCTGGCCCCTGCTGCCCTCAGCCACCTCCATCCAGTAGCTTGTCCCTGAGATATCACTGGTCTCCGGCCCCCAGTCCTTCACCTTCCAGCCCACCCTCCACGAACCTGACCCAGAGCCCCCGCCCTGCTCGTCGCAGGTTACCTGCCACCAGCAGCGTCACCTTCCTTCCGTGATCTCTGTCTTGGAGGAACAGAGCAGAGCCCTGGCTCTGAAGGGAGGGTGCAAGCTGTGGAGGGTGAGGAGCCCACCGGCCAACGGGGAGTGGGCAGCCTCTGCCGGGAGGCTGGCACCTTGAGCGGCGTCTGGCTGCACCAAGGCGGTCAGAGGGAGAGAGGCTCGGGCTCGAGACGGGGCAGCCGGCCAAGTCACCTGAGGGGCCGTGCGGGTCGCAGCCACGGGGTCAGGACTCTGGGGGCGGCCTTGATCAACAGGTCCAGTTGAAGTCCAGTAGGGGAGCCAGCCAGCTGCAGGAAGTGCCCGTGGATTTGGCCTGAGGGCTCCCGGGACCGTGGGCGAGAGGGCGCTAGAGGTGAGAGGGCGCGTGTCTGGGGGAGAGGCGGCGCCGCAAGGAGACGGAGATGCGTGGCCAGGGGCGGGGTGCCGGCAGCTCGCACTGCCCTGGTCGTGGCGGTGGCCGTCCCCCACAGAGGGTGTGCCGGGCCGGCCAGCCTCACAGCAGCCCTGGGAGGCAGGGGTCACTGAGGTACGGCGGCGTCACAGCGTGCCCGTGGTCTCCTGGCCGGCGAACGCGGGGGTGGGGGCAGCCGGGCTCCCAGGTCTGATGGGGGTGCCAAGACGGAGGTGGCCGGGGTGTGGTGGGGGCAGGGGAGCACGGGTGGGTTGCAGGGGCTTCGGGCTGGGGCGTCCAGCCCCTGTCCACTCAGCCTGTGTGGGTAGAGGCCGGGACCCGCCACACAGACGAGCAGGAGGGGCCTGCAGTGGCCATTGCTGCGGTGACAGCTAACCCCAGCTCCCTGGGCAGCACCCCCACTGCCTGGGAACGAGTGCGCGTCCTCCTGCCCCACTTCTGAGCCTGCTGGGAGCTGATGGGGGCGCTGCCCCCATAACTTATTAATGATAATTGCACCCAATTAAACTTTTATCAGGTCCGGACAGCTGCACCCGTAACGGGCCTGCCCGCCTGTGGATGCGAGGTCCCGGGTGGGCGTCCTGAGCCGTCAGCCTGCCCCCTGCCCCGATGCCGAGCTCGGGGGGGCTGTGCACGCTAGGCCCCCGCAGGAGGCCGTGCCGAGCAGGAGGTGGGGCAGCTGGCTGGGGAGGGGGGTACTTTTCCTGAGGAGGGGGCGCAGGAGGGGCGGCGACAGGAGATGAGGGCAGGGACCCCCAGGGGCTCCAGGGAAGACGCCCTGGTCAGCTTGCAGCTGGGAGGCCTGCGGGGGTGGGGGGCAGGA
>PVHT020000039.1:0-40187 GCA_004024745.2 Catagonus wagneri | reverse complement strand
GCCGCTGCCATTTCTCGGGGAAGGAGGAAGCACCATCCTCAGCTGAGAGGACATGTCCAAGGCTCCATCTTCCAGATCACTAAGTCCTTCTTCGGTGGTATCTGTGTTTTGATTCATCTGTTGAGCTCTTTATTGCAATGACTTTGGTTTCGGGGGTCTTTTCTTTTCTTTGTTAGGGCTGCACTTGCGGTATATGGAACTTCCCAGACTAGGGCCCAAATCACAGGTGCACCTGCCGGCCTCTGCCTCAGAAATGCAGGATCCAAGCCACCCCTGCCACCTCCCCTGCAGCGTGGGGCAATGCCGGATCCTTAACATACTGATCGAGGCCAGGGATGGGACCCGCATCCTCATGGATACTATGTTGGGTTCTTAAGCCTCTGAACCACAAACGGGAACTCCCCCCCTTTTTTTTTTTACTTCTAAAGTTCTTTTTTATTTTCTTCTTCTTTTTGTAGCCATGCCCCTGGCATGTGGAAATTCCCGAGCTAAGGTTCGAACCTGAGCCACAGCAGTGACAACTCTGGGTCCTTAATCTACTGTGCCACCAGGGAACTCCTAAAGTTCTTTTTCTTTTTCAAATCTGCCTGGGCTTTTTCTTTTTCTTTTTTTGTCTTTTTGCCTTTTCTAGGGCCACACTCGTGGCATATGGAGGTTCCCAGGTTAGGGTTATAATCGGAGCAGAAGCTGCCGGCCTACGCCACAGCCACAGCAACGTGGGATCCGAGCCGCGTCTGCGACCTACACCACAGCTCATGGCAACGACGGATCCTTGACCCACTGAGCCATGCCAGGGACTGAACCCGTAACTTCATGTTTCTTAGTCGGATTCGTTAAGCACTGAGGCACCACGGGAACTCCTGCTTGGGCTTTTTCTAAGTAGGCTTATCTTTTTGATCCCTTCTCTTATCTATTTCTTTGCATGCGTCTTGGGGGCTACTGAAGATTTTGGGAATTGGGGTAGCTGTCTATCACACAATAATGCAAAGGATTTCCAAGTATCCATGAGAACTGCTTTTTGCTTGTTTGTTTTTTAGAGCCTCGGGTATGGCATATGGAAGTCGCCAGACTAGAGGTTGAATCAGAGCTACAGCTACCAGCCCAGGCCACAGATACAGCAACACAGGATCCGAACCGTGTCTGCATCCTACACGACAATTCACGGCAATGCCAGATCCGTGACCCACTGAGTGGGGCCAGGGATTGAACCCGCATCCTCATGGATGCTAGTCAGATTCATTTCCACTACCCAACGACGGGAACTCCCCATGAAAACTGCTTTCTGATTCAAAAATAATATCTTTCTGCCTAAGATACGTAACCTGGGAGTTCCCACTGGGGTGGCTCAGCAGGAATGAATCCCACTAGTATCAGGGAGGAGGTGGGTTGGATCCCTGGCCTCCCTCAGTGGGCTAAGGAGCCGGCGTTGCCGTGTCGCAGATGCGGCTTGGATCTGGAATGGGTGTGGCTGTGGCATAGGCCGGCAGCTACACCTCTGATTCGACCCCTAGCCTGGGTACTTCCATATGCCGAGGGTGCAGACCTCAACAATAAAAAAATAAAAAAAGATAGGAGTTCCCATCGTGGTGCAGTGGGTAACGAATCCGACTAGGAACCATGAGGTTGCGGGTTCGATCCCTGGCCTTGCTCAGTGGGTTAACGATCCGGCGTTGTCGTGAGCTGTGGTGTAGGTTGCAGATGCAGCTCGGATCCTCCGTTGCTGTGGCTATGGTGTAGGCCAGTGGCTACAGCTGCGATTAGACCCCTAGCCTGGGAACCTCCACATGCCACGGGTGCGGCACTAAAATGACAAAAAGGCAAAAAATACAAAAAGATATATAACCCAGAAATCAATTGAGATGTTAATAAATTTGGTCATATAGAAATGTATAACTTCTTAGGGAGTTCCCTTCGTGGCTCAGTCAGTGGTTAACGAATCCGACTAGGTACCATGAGGTTGCAGGTTCGATCCCTGGCCTTGCTCAGTGGGTTAAGGATCCGGCGTTGCCGTGAGCTGTGGTGTAGGTTGCAGACGTGGCTTGGATCCCATGTTGCTGTGGCTGTGGCGAAGACTGGCGGCTACAGCTCCTGTTAGACCCCTAGCCTGGGAACATCCATATGCCGCGGGTGCGGCTCTAGATAAAGGCAAAAAGACAAAAAAAAAAGTAATGTATAACTTCTTGGAGTTCCCTGGTGGCTCAGTGGGTTAAAGGTCTGGCATCGTCACTGCTGTGGTTTACCTTCGATTCCTGGTCAAAGAACTTGTGCATGTCAGGGGTGGGGCCAAAAAAAATGATTAGGTTCTTGACAGCCAAAACCATACCTGGAAAGCCTAGTGTGTTATGACGCGAGACAGACTGAAGGAAGTTATGTACAACCTATGGAGCAAAGGACTAACAGCCCTAGTGTATAAGTAGGGTCTTTGAGGCAGGCGATTGTGCGGTGTGCACTGGAATTTTAAACGCTGAAGTTCCTGTCGAGGCTCAGTGGAAATGAATCGGACTAGTATCCATGAGGGTGCAGGTTCAATCCCTGGCCTCGCTCAGTGGGTTAAGGATCCGGTGTTGCTGTGTGCTGTGGTGTAGGCTGCAAAAGTGGCTCGGATCCTGCGTTGCTGTGACTGTGGCGTAGAACAGCGGCTACAGCTCCAATCTGACCCCTAGTCTGGGAACGTCCAGATGCCTCCGGAGCGCCCATAAAAAGACAAAAAAAAAACAAATTTTTTTAAAATAAATAAATAAATAAAATTTAAATGCCATAGGTGGGAGTTCCCTTCATAGCTCAGTGTTTAACGAATCTGACTAAGAACCATGAGGTTGCGGGTTCGATCCCTGGCCTTGCTCAGTGGGTTAAGGATCCGGCGTTGCCGTGAGCTGTGGTGTAGGTTGCAGACGCAGCTCGGATCCCGCGTTGCTGTGGCTGTGGTGTAGGCTGGCGGCTACAGCTCCTGTTAGACCCCTAGCCTGGGAACCTCCATATGCCACCGGTGCGGACCCAGGTAAGGCAAAAAGAAAAAAAAATGCTATAGGTTTTGACCTGGCAGTTCCACTTAGAGGTAATTATTCAAGGGAGAGATTGATACATGCTCAGAGCTGGGAGTTGCCTCATTAATAGGAATAACAAAATAAATAAATAAAAATAAGAGAAGAAGAAGAAAGAGGAGGACCTGGGAGAGGAAGGGAAAAGGTCAAAGTACATCAATTGGGAATTTGCTGTGCAAATTATAGTACCTGCAGTCTGTCCAGTACTACGTGGCCAGAGAAGAAATGAGCCAGAGGTTTGTGTTCTGACGGGAAAGGATTTCAAAGATATATTGTTGCTAATTAAAAGAAAGTCAAAATTGAATGTGCAGGGTGCGTGTG
Source organism: Catagonus wagneri (assembly GCA_004024745.2). NCBI lineage: Eukaryota > Metazoa > Chordata > Mammalia > Artiodactyla > Tayassuidae > Catagonus > Catagonus wagneri. The sequence continues at coordinate 36,825 of PVHT020000039.1, read as the reverse complement.
TTTTTGAAAACTGCCTGAGGAGTTCCCGTTGTGGCTCAGTGGTTAACGAATCCGACTAGGAACCATGAGGTTGTGGGTTTGATCCCTGGCCTCGCTCAGTGGGTTAAGGATCCGGCGTTGCCGTGAGCTGTGGTGTAGGTTGCAGACACGGCTCGGATCCCGCGTTGCCGTGAGCTGTGGTGTAGGTTGCAGACACGGCTCGGATCCCGCGTGGCTGTGGCTGTGGTGTAGGCTGGCGGCTACAGCGCCTATTAGACCCCTAGCCTGGGAACCTCCATATGCCGCGGGGGCGGCCCTAGATAAGGCAAAAAGACAAAAAAGAAAAAAAGAAAGAAAACTGCGTGATTAACTATGTTGCCAAATCGGAAGGCAATTTGCCAGTCTCTCTGAAGGCTAGGTAGCGCCCAGCAATTGCACCGCGGGGCATTTATGCCAAAGAAGTGGAAACTCCTGACCTCAGAAAACGTGTAGGCCAGTGTTCACAGCAGATTCATTTGCGGAAGCCTAAAAGTGGGAACAAGCAGCACGGCCTTCAGTGGGTGGCTGTGCGCTTGCTGTGGACCCAGGGCTCTAAGGCAGCAGTACAGAGACGCAGTGCCTGCTGATTCTCGCGACCTTCTGGATGGGTGGCCCTCGAGGGAGGCCAGTGGTGAGGAAAAGCCCCCTCCAGGTGGCCTACTGCATGGTTCCATCTCTGTCACACAGTGACAGAGAGGAGAACAGCATTCCGGTTGCCAGGGGTTGGGGGGAGGAGGAGGGCAGAGGTCAACAGGAAGGACCACTGTGAGGGGACAGGCTGGGCCTTGATGGCAGTGGGGGTCACTTGAACCCACACGCATGATGAAAGCGCCCGGAGCCACGCGCGTGCACACACACATTCGGACACGCAACCGGGGACAGAACCCCGAGCAGCTCTCGTGTGGCACCCGCGGCATCGCCTGGCGAGCGATCGCACTGGCTGTGCAACCGGCGACGCGGGGAAACTGCGCGAGGGACTCCGGCCTCTTGGGCGTTTCCGTGGGGCTTCCCGGGAGCTTAATTACTTCCAAATGCAAGGAAACACCGCGAGCACACCAGCAGGGCTGGGCGAGTCCACGCCGGACCGCTCGCGCGACTCGTCACGGAGAGTCCAGGCGGGTCTGGCGGGACGTCCAGGGACCAGCAGCCCTCCCGCCTGCCCGCCCGCTGAGAAAGGAGCGCACGGGGGCGGGGGGGCCCGCCTCGTTCGCATTGGGCAGGAAGGGTGCCCGTCACCCCGGGGTGCGGAGTTCCTCGGCCGCCGGGGGGCGGGCGCCTCGCGAGCTGAGCTAGGTCATTGGCGGAACCAGCCGGAAGGGGTGGGCGGGAAGACGGGGCTCCGCAGCTTCCGGTGGGCGCGCTGAGGGGGCGTGGCGGGGCGCGCGCGGGGGCGGTAGGGGCGCAGCTTGAGCGAGGCCGCGACGGGCCGGCCTCCTCGACCCCGCCCCCGGCCATCCGACTCCGCCCCTTCGGGTCGTGGGTCCGACCGGGATGCCTTTTCGGCCGGCCCCCGGGGGTCTTTGCCCCCTACCGCGGAGAGGCCGAGGGGAAGCCTGCAAAGAGTCTGAGCCCTGGGAGAGCTTGGGGGCTCCGCCGGCGCCCCTCCCGCAGCGCCCAGAAGGACGCCCCTTCGGGTCCTGAGGGTGTCCGGCCCTCGCGATGGCCAGAGACGGTGTACTGAGGGGGGACGGAGGGCGGCCGCCCCGCCAGGCTGGCGGAGGGCAGGGTCCCTGCGCCTCCGGCCCCGCCCAGTCCTGGCTCTGAGGGCAGCCTCGCTCCGTGCTCCTGAGAGCCTCCCCGCTCCCAGGGCCCCGAAGCGGGCACGCTCCCCCCACGCCCACTCCCGCCCCGTTTCCGGCGCCCTGTGTTCGGCGCCCCTGGGTGTGCCTGGGAGGGTTCTCTGTGGAGCACGGATCCGCCCCCGCCCCGACACACACACGGGCCCGGAAGGGTGGTCTCCAGGGACAGGTGGGCAGAGCTGGGCCCAGTGCCTGGTGTGTGTCGGGGGTGTCTGCCAGGGTCTCTGCTTCTGGAGGCAGGGACGGCGGGAAGTAACAAAGTGTCCCCCGTGTCACCTGACAGGTGTGGCCTGCTGGGAGGGAATCCTGCCCAAGCACGCCAGCCCGTTCTCCAGGACAGCCTGAGGTTGCAGCAGCCATCAGTGCCTGCCTGCCTGCCTCTCACCCGGGGAGGTCAAGGTGAGCCCGCAGAGAAAGCTCGTGGGTGTCTCTAGGAGCGGTGAGATCCGCAGCCATCCATCCCAGTGGCTGTCCCGCTGGAAGGTGCGTGAGAACAGCTGGAGGGCTTGTTCCAACCAGCCCAGGTGGCCGCCGGGCCCCCACGCCAGAGCCTCTGATCTTGCAGATCTAGGGTGGGGCCTGAGAGTTTGCGACTCCAGCAGGCTCCCAGATGATGCCCCTGCCACCGCTGCTGGTCCGGGGACACCCCCCCCTCCCCCGTGAGAAGCACTGCTCTAGAGGCGGAGACTCCTCGGTGTGCGCCCCCTGCCCTGCCCCGGAGCGGCTCCTTAGAAGGGTCCCCAGGGACTTGGGAAGTGGCCGGGAGGGTGCTGCCTGCGGCGAGATCAGCGCAGTTGTCACCACCACCCTTCCCTGCCCCGGGGCCACTGGAGGGTGGGGGCCGGCCACCGCCCGGGCAGGACAGGACGGGGCGGGGCGTCAGGCTTGTACAGGTGCTCGGCCGCTCCTCGGCGGGCTGATAACATCTGGACTCCAGGAGGCAGGGGCGGAGGTGCGATGGGGCCTGGGCGCGGGGACCGGAAGCCCTCCCTGCCGAGGCCGAGGAAAAAGACCCGAACGCCGAGCTCGAGCTCAGGGATGGAGGGGGATGGAGGGAACTCGGGCCCTGAGACCCAGAGTGTGGCTTTGGGGGGCGTGTGCCCGGAAGCTAGGCGCTGGCGGGTGTCTGGCCTGTGGGTGCAGCCAGCCCTCTCAGCCTTTCCTGCCAGAGGCTCCTTCCTCAGCAGAAGGTCTCCCAGCCCCCGGTGGTGCCGCCCAGAGCTGCTCGATGCCCAGCACCACCGCCCACCGCTCGCTGGGGCCGGTCTTGGCAGCGGCTGGTCTCCGTCCGGCTCTGGGCCGGCCCGCTGTGCGGTCGGAGGGGCAGGGCAGAGCAGGCGCTGCGCTGGTCTCCAGCCGGCGTTCGTGCCTGGTGTGCGCAGCTCTGGGAGCCCAGCGGCCCCGCGAGTTCTGGCTGTGGGATCAGATGGTGGGGCAGCCTTGGGCCCCCGTTTCCTGCATTCCCGTCTCCCCCCGCTCCCCTACCCCGTCATCGGGCATTTTCCTGCTGGCGGGTTCAAGCTCGCTGTGCGTTAATGATACGAGCCCTGAGTCACGTCTTGCTACTATTTTGGCCCGCCTTTGTCACTCGTCTCTGTGGTTTGGGGTTTGTGTTTGGTCAGTCGATTCTAGTGTTTGTGTCGTCAGACTTTTTCCAGGCTTTTCCTGATGGCTTCTGGGGTTTCTCCTGGGTTTGCTGGCTTCACACTGACTTAGGGTGGCCGCCTCCTCCTTTGAAAATCTCCGTGTATTAGTTACCCGTTGCTGCATCGCGAATTACCCCCGAGGAGCCCCTCAGCGCAGCCAACACTGGCGGGCTCCCAGTGTCTGAAGGCCAGGGTCCTGGAGGGCTTGGCTGGGGCTTCCGGCTGGAGGCCTGTCACAGGCTGCAGTCAAGGCACCGGCCATCTGGTCGCCCTGGGGCAGGGGCTTGGCGGGCCGAGAGCCTGCTTCCAAGATCGCTGGTGTGGCTGCGGCGGGGGCCCCAGGCCTCCCCACCGGGCCTCTCCCGAGGGCTGCTGGGGGCCGTGCCCCCCAGAGCCAGCGCTCTGGGCGAGACAGAGCAGCCCCAAGGGCCAGGCCACGGTGCTGGTCTCATGATTTCATCTCTAAGCGACCCTCCCTCCCCTCTGCTAGATTTTTATGGGTCACACAGGCCAAGCTGGGAGCAGTGCAGGAGGGGCCCGCACCCACCTGGGCGCGGGTGGTTCTGGGTCACGGTCAATGAGAAGGCTCCAGGGAGCGTCCTTGCTCCTGACCCTGGTGCGGGCGGGGCTCCTGGTCTGCACAGGCCCTCTGGGAATGTGTCCTTTGTCTAAGTAGGGGTGGCAGGTTCCAGCCTCCAGGACCAAGACAGGCAGGGCTTGGAGAGTGGCTTCTTACCTTTAAGGGATTGCAAACAAAACACACAAAGAGCCCGAAAAAGAACGTGTGAGCGAGCCCCAGCCTGGCCCACAGGGCCCGAGCTGTGTGCCCCCTGACCCCTGCCCTTTTTGGAGGAGCTGGCAGCCTTGGTGGCCATGCCGGCCAGTTATGCAGCCCTGGGCCCAGGGCCAGCAAGCTCTTTCTTTCTAATTTCTTTTTTGAGGGCCGCACCTGCGGCACAGGGACGTTCCCGGGGGCTGGTTGGCATCTGGAGCCGCAGCTGCCGGCCTACGCCACAGCCGCAACCACGCCCGATCCTTAACCCATCGATGCTGGGGCTAGAATCGGTGTCCTCGTGGAGACTATGTTGGGTCCTTACCCCGCTGAGCCACAGTGGGAACTCCCAGGGAGCTCTTTCTTATCCCAGCAGCCCATTTGCTGCCAGTGCTGTGTCCTTCCACTCCCGGGCCAGGGCCCCAGCACCCTCTCTGGCCTTCGAGGTTCCCCCCCCCCCCCGCCCCGCCGCAGTGGCTCAGTCCTGCCGCTGCTCCTGTCCTTCCCAGTGAGGGGCGGGGGCAGCTCCCTCGCCTGAGGCTGGGTGCCCTCTCTGTGCACATAGGTGCGCTCCCTCCTCTGGCGCTCCCCCCCGCCCCCGCCCCTCACGCTCCGCCTTGGCCTTGGACCCAGCAGTGGCTGGTACTGGGGCAGGGCCAGGCAGGGCAGAGGTGTGGGCCCCACTGTGCGCGTGCGGCTGAGGAGCCCCTGCTCTGCAGGGACCGTGTCTGGTAGCCCTGTTCTGGGCTCTGGGGTTCAGCGGTGGCAGGCGCCAGCCCCGGGTGGTGGCCACGTGTCCCACTGGTCCCGGGAAGTCCAAAGAAGACGTGCCCACCCCATCCTTCTTGGCCGGGACTCAGCCGCGACTTGCCGATGACACATGCGGTGGCTCTGAATTTGTCACACAGGTTCTGCAGGCGGTGAGTGCTTTTCCTGTTGGCTCTGGCTGCCAGGCAACGCTAGGGCCCTTGGCGACAGCGCCTGGTACCGCTGCACCTTCCGAGGCCGCCACGCACTTCTCAAACGCAAGGCCGGCGGGTTTCAGGAGAGCCGGCTGTCCGTCTCCGTCCCAGGAGCAGCCCTGGAGGCCGAGGCCGTGCCTGCTGGGCCTTGCCTGGGGGACTGTGGCTCCTGGGACACCCTTAGGCCCGGGTGTCGGGCCGCGTGGTCCTGGGGACGCCTTCCTGTCCCTCAGCCCTGGGCAGAAGGAAGGACAAGGAGGGCCCAGCTTCCCTGCGGTCTCTCTGGGCCGGCCTGCCCCGGGCCCTGGGGAACCAGAGGAGCGCCGGGCCTCCCTCGCCTCGCTGCAGCGTTCCCTCGCCCCCGGGGAGCTGCTCCCAGTGGTCTGCTCTGTGCAGGGGCACGGTGGCAGCAGCGGCCAGGCCCTGTCCCCACCCAGCGGCCCCCGCCCGCCTGCCTCCAGGACTCCTTCTGGGCCCTCACCCGCTCTGCCCCGACAAGTGGGTGCCCTGCCCCCGAGCCCGGGCCTCTGCACCCCCGGCCTGGCGGACCCGAGGGCCGGCCCCCCGTCCTGCCCACCCTCCCGGGTCCCCTGGCTGTGGCCCCGCTGGGCTCGTGACGACCTTCCGGCCAGCTCTGGCGCGTGGCACAGGTGGCCCCAGCCAACCCAACCTATGAGCAGCTCAGGGTTGTCCCTGGAGGAGCCTGTGGCTGGTGCAGGTGACAGGCAGCGGGGCCTGGAGTGGGATGAGCCACACACCCGCGGTCCCCATCCCTGTCCCCCCATCACTGGGCGGGCGTGCTGGCTGAGGTGTCAGCTGAGGGCCAGGGGCCGAGGCGTGACCAGAGCAGGCTGGGGCCGGCTGCGGTCCGGGGGCTCCACCCTCCCCCTGCCCCGCCCCCCGCACTGGACCAGAGGGGACTTGCAGGATGGGGGCTGCTGGTGGCCACCCCTCCCCACACTGAGTAGGGTCCGTTGGGGCCCCTGGGGAGGGCGTGTGCCTGGCACCTCTCCTCTGCTCCTGGCACCTGTTGGTGAACAGGGTTCTGAGTGGGTGGCCCTGCCTGGACACCTGTGTGCGAGCCCGGCTGAGGGCCCGGGCCGGGGCACACCTCCCTGACTCCTCCTGGTGGCTGGGGAGCCCTCTGGGGACTGCCCCGGGGCGGGGGTTGGGGGGCGGGTCCCAGGCCCTTTGCCCCCAGCAGGTGGCAGGCATCCTAGGCTCCCTCCCTCCTGCCCGCTGTGTGGGTGGACCTCAGGCTCAGGCCTGCTCTGTCCTGTAACCTCCGTCCTGGTCCTCTGGGTGCTGTCCCTCCCTCCCCCCAGGTGGGCCTCTTTCTCCCCTTGCTGATCCACGGGCCTCATGGCTGCCCGGGGGTGATGTGGCGTCTGGGGACGGGGCAGGGGCTCTTGGTTAGCTGGGCTCGGCTCTGAGGCCCTTCTCCCCCGGGGCCCCCTGGCCAGGCAGGGTTTGGAAAGGGTGCGGACTGTTGCCTCTTGGGGCGCGGGCCCGGGGAGGGGGCGGCAGCCTCGGGGTGACTCAGGCGGGAGCGGCGCCTGGTGTGCTGGGGGGACGTGGTGGTGCCCGGGGGCCCGTCCCCCCTGTGGCGCTAGACTCCACTCGGCCTGGCTCTGCCTCCTCTCCGGCTGAGCAGCTTCTAGAAGCCTGCAGACTGTGCCCGCCTCCGTCCGCTCCCTGCTGGCAGGCACAGCCTGAGAAGTGGTGGGCCAGGGCGCGGGTCCTGACTTTTCTCAGGCGAGTCCTGCCTGCCTTGAGGGCGTGGGGCGTGGGGCGAGTCCCCGGGGACTGGCTATCCTGAGCCCAGGGCAGCACCAGCCCGGCCGCAGTGACCGTGGCAGGTTTCTGTCCTTTAGGCCCTGGTGGCCTGTGGTGGCTCATCTTCCTGGATCCACAGGCTGTGCCCTCCTCACGCCATCCTCTTGGGTGAATGCCTCTGCAGCCCTGGGACTAGCTGGTTGCCCCCCTTTCCAGCTGCTGGCCCCAGCAGTTTGGGGATGGAAGTATGGGTGACGCGAGGCTTGCCACGTGCTGCCTGCTGCTTCCCCCGGACCTGAAGGGGCGAAGTTCAAGGGCGGGATCAAGAGCTGCCAGGCCCAGCCCCAGCCCCAGCCCCAGCCCTGGGCACTCCTCTCTGTCCTCCTCCGGGTATGCCACTCAGCTCCCCGGCAGCGGCCGCACTCCCAGCTGCACTGGCTCCTCCAGGGCCAGCTGGGCTCCTTGGGCCCTGCAGGGCCAGCCCCACCCCACTCTGGTGGCATCCTATGGCAGAAAAGTCACTGTCCCCTGATGCTCGCGCAGCTGCTGCTCCTTGATGGGTCCCCAGCACCACTGGACCCCTTGGTGGGGGAAGGACAGATGGCCTGAGCCCTGGGGAGTGGAAGTCCTGGACCTCTCAGGTGCCATGTGAGGGAACTCCGGCGCCCTCAGGGGGCTTTCAGCCAGTGGGGCTCCTCCGAGCTACGGCAGCAGGGCGCCTCAGAGCCCTGGAAGCCCAGGGTGCCCTGGGGGCTCACAGGGCCCTCAAAAACCTTTGGGTTGGTTGCCCAGAGAAATAGCAGTCACTTGGGTGCCCGGGGAGTGGGGCCAAGCCTGAAGGGGAGCCCTGGGGGCGGCCCGGAGCCCTGTGGCAGGAGGCCTGAAGCAGCCCTCTGTCAGTCCTCGCTCTGGTGTGGGGTGGATGGATGTGGACGCTTTGAGAAACTGAATGAAAAGAGGGAGGGTTCCCATCATGGCTCAGTGGTTAACGAATCCAACTAGAAACCATGAGGTCGCGGGTTCGATCCCTGGCCTCGCTCAGTGGGTTAAGGATCCGGCGTTGCCGTGAGCTGTGGTGTAGGTTGCAGACGCGGCTTGGATCCCGCGTTGCTGTGGCTGTGGTGTAGGCTGGCAGCTGTAGCTCTGATTGGACCCCTAGCCTGGGAACCTCCACATGCCGCGTATGCAGCCCTAAAATGACAAGACAAAAAAAAAGAAAAAGAGGGAGACCATGTCATGTGGCTGCGGAATCTTTCCTGAGACACCATGGTGGTGGCCAGGCACACCTAGCTTCACTCCCTCCCCTGCACCAGCCGGAGGACGTGAGGCCTAGACTCCTCTCTCGCCTTCCTCCCACGCTCTCCCGTCTCTCCACCCAGCTACTCCAGTGGCTGCATGTCAACCCTGCCATCTCCCAAGGCTCCATCTGCCTCTGCCCAGACCCCGTGGGCTCCGGCGAAGAGCATTCTTGACTTGGGGTCAGTAGCCAGAACAGGATGTCTCACCGTGCCCTCTGGAGTTGTACTTGTCCTGCCTGCGCCACCTCAGGCTCATCCATGGGACGTCAGGCCCTGCTGTCACCAGTGAAAAGGCAACGTCCCCCACCCACGCCCGCACCCACCATGCAGCATCCCAGTCTCAGCAAGAGGCAGAGCTGGGCTCCGGGGAGCCAGGTGGGAGTGGCTCGCAGCAAACAAGGGAGACTGAGGCTGTGAGAAAATTAGAAGCGATTAATTTCTCCTGTTCGTTCTGCTTACTTTTTTATTTTTTGGCTGCACCCATGTCATATGAAGTTCCTGGGCCAGGGGTCAAATCCGAGCCACAGCTGCAACCTGCAGCCAGCACAGCGGGTTAAAGCACTGGCTCTATTTGGCAACACCAGAGCTAGAACCCACTGTGCTAGGCCAGGGACTGAGCCCGCACGCCCGCAGTGACCGGAGCCATCACAGAGACGACACTGGATCCTTAACCCACTGCACCACAGTGGGAACTCCATTTTCTGTGTATCTGTAGATTTTACATTTTCCTTTTTCTTTTTAGGGCCACACCTGCAGCAAATGGAAGTTCCCAGGCTAGGGGTCAGATTGAAGCTGCAGCTGCCGGCCTATGCCACAGCAATGTGGGATCCGAGCCGCATCCACAGGCTACACCGCACCTCGCAGCAATGCCAGATCTTTAACCCACTGAGCAAGACCAGGGATTGAACCTCACAGACACTATGTCTGGTAACCTGCTGAACCACAATGGGAACTCCTGTATATCTGTATATTTTAAATCCACAAAAAAAGCTTATGTTTTTTAGGAAAACACACACACCAAGAAAAAGGGGGGCGGTAGAGACAGCCTCTGCTGCAGCAGAAAGAAACCTCTAGGAGCTTCAGGTGGGATGGTTCCGGTTCCAGCCCTGAGCAGAGCGCACCATGAGTCCACACTCAAGAGCCCCTAAAGGCTCAAGAGCCCCCAGTGTACACGCAGGTGAGAGGCCAGGCCCCGCCAAGTCCTGTAGCAAGAAGCCGGTCAAGGGTGAGAGGGGCTCCGTCCACAGCCCCACCCAACAGGTTATAGCCCTGCTGGTGTTTCCGCTTCCCACTGGTGTGCAAGCCAGCCTCGCCATGCTCTACTGCCCCCTACCAGCAGTGTGGCCCCAGGACGCAGACCCCCACGTGGCATCCTACCCTAGCTTTTCTTAGCACCCCACACTAAAGACCATATGAAAACTTTCCCACAGCAGAAAACCTGGTGATAGGTAATGTTACAGCCAGGTGAAGAACTGTTCTACCCAAGGAGACAGAGCACTCCCAAGTACATTAAACAATCAGCTTCCAGCAGAAACGGACCACCCAGCAGATGCCTCGTTCCCTCTCCGTCCCCCTGCCCTTGGACACCACGGCTGGTGGCCGCTTTCCCCATTTAACACATCTATAACCAACACCACACGCAGCTCCACCTGTATTTCCAAGTGGGCCCTCCGTGTGCTGTAATTACTTTCATAAACAGTTACAAGAGCTTTGGGTAAAGAGTCAGAAAACGGACCCCAAAAACAACATACAAATGTGATCAGGGTAGTATGTGATCCATACGCCAAGCACAAAGAAAAAAAGGAAGAACCAGCAAAGCGAGGTGGCGACTCTGGAGACCCAAGGACCAGAAGCCCTCCCCACATTAAAGAGAAGAGCCCACGTTAAAAATAAACGGTCTTTTTATTGTGTGTCCACGAAAACAAAGTCAGGGTGGCTTTTGGTTAAGCCCCCTGAACGAGGTGACAATGAACAGGAGGCATGCAATGACAACCATGTTCTCCTCTCCAGGAGAAGGGTTTTGCCCTCCTAGGCCCTAAGGGTCAGAGGCAAGCGGGGCCAGGAGGCTCCAGAGGAAGGCCCACCCAGGCCCACCATGCTGCAGAGGGCCTGGGTCCGCAGCCTCCCTGGCAGGACAAGGCAGGGGAAGCAAACATTGCCCCCGTCTCAGTACCCCCAAGCTAGAACACAGAAAAGCCCCCCCCCCAGCAGACACTGCTAAGGCAGCCGGACCTCAGGGCTCCGCCCAGAAAGGGTTGCCGTCCTCAGCCTGCATGGAGTAGTAAACAAACAGCAGGAAGGCAGCAAAAACCAGGAACAGGAGCATCTGGCCCCAGAGTGGGACCTGGCGATCCTGGCCGAGACCAGCCCCAGGAGCCTGCTTTTCTGGCCGGATGGCACGGCGGGTAAGCCACGAAGTGGGGGGAGATGAAGATGAGGACACGGAAGAGGTGGAGGATGTGGGATAATAGGACAGGCCCAGGGAGCTCCTGGAGACGCTGGAAACGGGGCGATAGTGTGCGATGCTCTGGTAGGCGCTGTCCCGGCCGTACACGGGGCGCTCCCTGAGGCAAAAAGGGCAGCAGATAGGCCGGGAGGGCCTGAGCCCAGAATCAGCCCCGTCTCTGGCCCTCCCTGCTACTCACCTGTCCTTGCTCTCCTCTTCAGAAGAAAAGAGATTGTCACTGCGGACCTGTACAAGTGGATCGGCGTAAGGACACTGGCTGACAGGGTCAGCGAGGCCGTCACACCCCTCAGTCCAAACTTGCTTGCCCAGCTCACTCTGAACACTGCTTCAAGGCCTGGGCCTTGCCACCCTCCAGAACCCTCCTTGGTTCCCGACCTTCTGTCTTCGGGGCCTTGTCCCTTGCTCAGCGACTGTCCTGGCTGCCTGCACCCCACTTTCTGCCGCAGCATTCTCAGAAAGAGCTCAAATCTAGACCCGGAACCAAAGTGCAGGGCACACCCTGGGTACTCTAGTCAAACAGACCTGACAGCCCCGCAAAGGAAGGCCCTGACCAGGCAGGTGTCTGCTGACCCCACTGCTCCCTGGAGACCGGGGAGCAACCATTGGCCCCCAGCGGCCCCCTCCATTCATCCAAACCCAGCCATGACCCCCTCGCACCCAAATCCAGGATGCCTGAAAGCCAGCTCACCTGGTGGTGAAAGGTGTCAGCATCTGAGCGCGAAGCCGAGGGCTGACGCAAGCCCTGGGATGTGCGCACAGACTCGGGCTCCCCATAGGTCCTGGTGCTCAGGTAACTCTCCTCATAGTAGTCGTCGTTATAGCCTTGGAAAGGGGGGGCAGCGGTAGCAGAGGGGGCAACGGTATCCCCCACCTGGTCTGATGGCCCTAATGTGAATCCCATTTGGGGGCCTGTGACACGACCTCTCCCCTCCAGGGTTACTGTAGGACGGTGGGGGCTGAGGTCTCAGGTTCTCCCTGCCACAGGAACGAAGGCGACAGGGGGCCCACCCCGCCCCTGCCTTACCCTTGCTCTGGTAAAGTAAGGCGTCCTCTTTCTTGGGCAGATCGTACATATCCGAGTCCACGGACGCCGAATCTAAGTCTGAATGGGGGAAGGGCCAGGACCATTTGCCCCCAGGCTCCCCTCCCCGTCCCGCTAGGCCCCTCCCCGCCCGCCACACCCTGGGGACCCCTTCCTCCCCATCGTCCAGGCGTCCAAACGCTGTCCCCGAGGGCGGCCAGGTGGAGCCCTGGGACGGGGGCCTCACCCGAGAACCGATAGGAGAAAGAGGATGCGGAGGAACTCAGGGGCAAGAGCCTCCGCCTCTGGGTCTCATACTCGAAGATTTTCTTTTCGTAGAGCTTGCGGGTGGAACCTGGCCAGACACGGGGCACAGGGGGGTGAGGGGCGCGGCCGGGGAGCCGGGGGGCAGCGCGGAACGGGGCGCGGAAGGGGGCGCGGGGAGAAGCGCAAGAAGGGGGCCGTCTGGCGCCGCGTACCCACGACGGGCCCGTGCGGGATGTTGTACTGGCGCAGCACGGCGGCCAGCTCGGCGTCCGACAGGACCGCGTAATCGTCCATGGCGGGCAGCGGGCGGCGGAGGCCTGGAGGTGGCCCGGGCCTGGCGTCGCGGGCCGAGCTACGACTACCTCGGAGCGCGGCGGAGGCGGCGCGAGCGCCTCGGGAGCGGCCGCGCCCGCGTCACGCCGACGTCACGCTCACGTCATAGCCGCGGTCTCAGCGGGCTGCGCGCGCTGCGCGGGGCGGGGCTAGGCCGAAATGAGCAGCCGGCGCAGACCGGTTGGGCCCTGGGAACGGGCGGGGCGGGGCTGGCGGAGCCAGACGTCGCGAAGGGCGGGATTGGCTAGAGCCTAAAGACGGGCGTAGCGTGCGCCAGACAAGAGCGGTGCGACTGGTCGGACCGTGGGAGCGGGCGGGGCCGCGCGTGCGGAGCAGGGGCGGGGTCGGCGAGCCCAGAGACGTCACGCGCTGGCGCGTTTGGATTCGACGCGCGGGGGATGCGGGGCTTGCGCGCCACGGGGCAGAGCTTAGACCCGCCAGGACGTGGGAGCGGGGAGGGGCCGGCGAGCCAAGACTTCACCCGCTGAGCTGTTCCCGTCGGAAGTGAAGTGGGGCGGGGCCTGTTTCAGTGGAACCGGCAGAAACCGGCAAGGACCTGGGAGCGGGGCGGGGCCGCGTCCTGGGCGGGGCTCGCCCTCCCTGAGTCACGTGGGCTCCACTCGGTCCCCCGCAGCCTCACGCAGTCCCCTCCTCCCCCGAACTCCCGCGCGTGGGGTTCCCTGGCCGCGCCCCAGCCCGCCGCCGCAGCAGCAGCGGCAGCAGCAGCGGCAGCCGCAGCGGGAAGGAGCCCGGCCTTAAAGCCGAGCCCTCGGAGAGCGCGAGTCCGGGCCGGGCGCTGCTGCCGGCGCTTTGCGCGCGTGCGCCCTGCCAGGGAAGCCCGGAGCCGCCCCGCAGACCCCCTGCCCCAGCCCGCCTTCCCGCTCTGCACCGCCCTGGCCCGCGCACCTGCGCCCGCCGGTCCCCACCGCCTCCCTCCCCGCTCCACTCGCGAGGAAATGGGGCACTGGGCCAGGAGGCCACCGGCACTCGCTCCGGGAGCCGGCGGCCTTGGAAGGGGCCCGGGCGTGCCAGCGGGCACTGGCAGAGGGCGCCGTGCGATGCGTGCGGAGACAACGAGTGTCCGCCTGACCCAGCGGCAGCCCACCCGGGGCAGTAGGGGTTTCCTGTCCTGTCCGAATGGCCCCTGAGCCCGGTGTGACCCAGCAGGCGGCCAGGCAGGGTCGGGGGCCTTCTAGACCCAGAGGGACCTGCTCGGGGGTTCCAAGAAGGCTTGGCAGGCTCTGAGCACCTTGGGCTTCCGGGCCCTGTTAGTGCAGAGGGAGCCCCCAGGACTGGGGAGCCAGGGGACTGCAGGGGTCAAAGCACGGGAGGATGCCAAGCGCTGCCCAGGAGCCTGGACTGTGTCTCCAGGCAGTGGGCGGCTATTTGCTCAAAATTAGTTTTCTGTAGATACCTGGAGACCGTGGGAGGTTGCTGTGGGGAGATATAGACCAGCAAAAGCCCAGGGTCAAGAGGCCTGTCGGGGACACACTGCTACCCTCTTCAGTCAAGAGAAGCCAGCTTACTCATGGCTTCGCCTCCAGAGTGGACTCACTTCCTCCTCTCTGCAGGATGTTCCCTTCTTTACATCTTTTTTTCCGGAAAGGCATGTGTCTATCCCTCCGGCTTGATTCCTAGATTGAGCTGCAGACTGGTAATAACTGAGTTATCTGCTAAAGACCAGTGGGAGATGAGGCCCTGGGACAATCAGCGTGTCATGCCCAAATATGGTTGACTCTCACACAGCCCTGGGCGTCTGCATCCAGCGGGGCTGCAGTCCCAGCTTGCGTCCCCCTGCCCTCCAGCATGCTCGTTCAGGGAGCTGCCTGTCACTGCGCTGGCTTTTCCTCTCCAGTGGTGGTGGTACGGGGGCCAGAAGACATTTCTCAGTCTGGGGCTCACCTCCTGCGTACTCTCCTCTCTGACCACTTTCAGACACACCTGCGCAAAACTCCACACCACGGCGTCTGGGAACTGGGATGGAAGTGGGAGGGAAAGCTGTAAGGGGACCCGTCCCCACCAGGCCCCATTCAAGAGGAGATGACAGTTGTCCTGCTCCTCGTGCCCTGCCGGAAAGCAAGTTCCCAAGGACAGGATTACATCAAGAGTTGATTTTCACTCCATAAGTGCCATCCAACTGGGTCGTGCCCGCTAATTCCTTTTCTTCAGAAAGCAGGGAAACTGAGTCAGAGTAACCGAGCGGTAGCCAGCTCCAGTGGAAAGGGGGGCCGGAGCTGGGTACCCTGGCTTCCAGCACCAGGCTTTCCCTATTTGGGGGAATTAGATGGAGGGTACAGGGTTCTTGTCCCTAGGGGACATAGTATCACCACCAGATGGCGCCCCATCCCAAAGCCCCCAGATCGGGCAGTCCTTGGAAACCAAAATCCAGCTCTTTCATATTTTCCCTTATTTGGAGTAGATTCTTGGATGTTAGACACACCCCGCCCCCCACCCCACTCCTGGCCATGCGACCCCAGGCCAAACCCTCACACAGGGGCACTTCGGCTGGTGGAGAAAGCCAAACAATGGCAGGATGGTATGCTGGGGCAAGTCCAGGTGTGGCAGGTGAGGGCAGCACCTTGAGCACACGCAGGTGGCTCTGCCAGTGGACTTCACCTGCTTCTTCTGGACCCTGTGGCATGGGCATCTGGGGACATTGCTGCTCACATCCTGGCTGGCGGTAAACATCCAGCTCAGAGCCAACCTGGGCCAGGGCTGGGCCTGGGAACCTGGCCGTTCGGAGGAGCCCCTGCTTCCTGTGCTGGCCACACCCCTGCCCGCCCCGAGGGGCACAGCAGCCCAGGAGCCAGCCCCCCGTACCCAAGGAAGTTGGTGCCCCGAGGACTGCTGTCAGCGAGGAACCCACTGTCGCCCTCCCAAGGGGCATGCCGACTGTGTGCGGAAGAGGCCTTCCAGGTGGCCGCTGACCCTCAGCCCACACAGTGTCCTGCCCTCAGGGCTCTTCCTTCCCAGAAGGTCCCGCAGCGGCCAGTTCGCGGGTACCCACGGGGGCCCATAGCCTGCAAAGGCTCAGCCGCCCTCTCGCAGGGACGCCCGTGGCCTTGGGCTCCCACAGCCCCGGGTAGACACAATCGCGCGCAGACTAGGGGAGGCAGCACCTGGCCCTGGCCCGGGTGTGCGCCGGCGCCCGCGTCCTCGGGGCTCTCCGCCCGCCTTCGCCACCCCTGCCCTCGCTCCGCGAGCAGCTCGGCGACCGTCCGTTCGGTGCCCGCCACCGAGGCCTCACCTGCTCTCCCTGCGGTCGGTGGCGACCGCGGGGTGGCGCCTAGCCGGTCTTAGAGCCCGCGCTGGGCGCACGGGGCTCCACTGGCGTCCGCTGCGCGCCGCGCGCGCCTCCACGCGAAGGGGCCGCCGCCGCCCGCCTTCTTGTTGGCCGCACCCCCGCCCCGCGCCCGGCCCGGCCCGGCCCGGCCCGGCGAGAAAGCCTTAATTGGTAAAATCGCCCAGGAGCGGGGAGGGGGGCGCGGGGGCGCGCCATGAGCTCAAGCGCCCGGGCCGCTGGCGACGCCCCCCCACCCCGGATGAGCTCACCGTCCCGCGAGGGGGGGCTCGCTTTGAGAGCCCAAGGGGTCCTCAGGGCCCACGTCTCAGCCCAGCAGCCCAGGCCACCTCCTCCAGGGAGCCACCCACGGTCACGACCCCCTGCCTCTGCCCCAAGCCTGGGCTGCCTGGGTGGGGCCAGCCCATCGCAGGTGCTCCCCTGCCACCTGAAAATCCGCAGTGCGGCACCCCGTGACCAGCAACCGTTCTGGCTGCCACTGATTTGGCCCCTACTGGGTGCCAGGCCTCTCCTGGGACTGAATTCTCAGGAGTGCGGTTCGGCGCAGTCCTGAGCTCCGGGCGAGCAGTGGGGTGCAGACAAAGAGCTAAGTGTCCGCGAACAGGGTGGGCACGGCCACGCCCTGGCACTGCCGGCTCCCTCTTCCTCTTCTCCGTGCCCATTTCCTGGTAGCTTCATGTTCAGCTCAAAAGTCACTTCCTTGGGGAAGTTCACATAAAGCAGTGTCTTAACATTTTGCCCACAGCCCCCAGGAAGAACTATGTTTTCCGTCCTGAGCCAGGACTTCCCCCTCACGCCCAGATTGCCACAAATAACTGAATGAAACGTCTCACAGAGTGAGACTTTCCCTACTACCAGAAAAGCACTGAAATTTTCTATTCTACTTCATTAAAAGAAAGAAAAGATGGAGTTCCTACCGTGGCGCAGCGGTTAACAAATCCGACTAGGAACCATGAGGTTGCGGGTTAGATCCCTGGCCTTGCTCAGTGCGTTAAGGATCCGGTGTTGCCGTGAGCTGTGGTGTAGGTCGCAGACGCGGCTCGGATCTGGCATTGCTGTGGCTGCGGTCTAGGTCGGCGGCTGTAGCTCCAATTGGACCCCTAGCCTGGGAACCTCCATATGCCGCGAGTGTGGCCCTAAAAAGCAAAAAAAAAAAAAAAAAAAAAGGAATGGAAGAAGGGAAGCAAAAATGGAGAAGGAGGAAAGAAGAGGAGGGAGGAAGGAGTCTGGGCCCACCTGCTAAATAATTCGGTGATCCGCAGCTTAACACTATCAGGAAGGCACTGATTGCCTTCCAGGCCTCCCTGAATCCATTTCTACCCTTGCTGGCTCTGCTGGCAATGACCTTTCCACCTTGACCCAAGCTGGGATCTCGAGCAGTGGTCTCTGTCTCTCCCCCGCTTTGTCGAGTGGGACCTCCCCGCCCCCACCCCGCAGCAGGTCATCCTCATTTGATAGATGAGGAGCCTGAGTTTAGGTCCATGAAGTGGCTGTGTTGGAGTTCACGGCCAAGGCTGTCCCTTCAAAGAGGGAAACCCACCTACTTCAGGCATTGCAATCGGAACCAGGGGTACAATAAGTGGGGCAGCAGGAAGGAAGTGGTGGCCGCATGGCTGCATCTCAGGATCCCCACCTCCATCTTAATCCTCTTTACACTAGCTCCCTCCGCTCCGCACACGGCCCTGAGACACGCACGTCTCTGGGTCCCTACTTCTTCCAGGTCTGGGAGGAAGAAGGCTTGTACAGCACCAGCTGTTCCCTGGTAAGGCTCCTCAAACATTAAAGACATGTCCGCTTGTGTTGAAGCTTCCTGAAAACCATTAGAATCAGCTCCATTCTTGCTGCCAAGGCTGAATCTCCAAGTAGCCATGCCAACGGTCCCAGGATGAACTGATGTGTTGTAGGGTTGAAATACAAGGTTTTTTTTTTTTTTGTATTTTTTTAGGGCCACACTTGAGGCATATGGAGGTTCCCAGGCTAGGGGTCGATCCGAGCTACAGCTGCTGGCTTACACCACAGCCACAGTCAAGCTGTGTCTGCGACCTACACCACGGCTCAAGGCAATGCCAGATCCTTAACCCACTGAGCAAGGCCAGGGATCAAACACGTATCCTCGTGGATGCTAGTCAGATTCATTTCCGCTGCGCCAGGACAGGAACTCCCTACAAGGTGTTTTTTGACAGGCTTTTGGTAAGCAAAACATTCACTGCTATATATCGATTGTGACAATCTTCCACATGTTAACTTTCCCAACAATCACCATCTGATGACTTTTGTTACTGCCTAAGCAATGTTTTAAAGCATTTGATTGCTAAAACCCATAAGCTCTTTGACATCCTTGAAAAGTTAAGTTTTGTATCGTACCAACGCGTTAAGATTCTGACATTAAAGAAAACATTAATAGCTCAGTGAATAATTCTCTCCTTGGATGTGAATGTTGAAAATGTATTCATGTTGATATAATTTTTCCTTATTTATTTTTTATTTTTTTGTCCACATAACAGGTTCCTGGGCCAGGGATCAAACCCAAGCCACTGTAGTGACAACGCCGGATCCTTGATCCACTGCATCACAAGAGAACTAATTTTTCCTTATAATTTTTTTTTTTTTTTTTTTGCTTTTTAGGGCCGCACCCACGGCATATGGAGATTCCCAGGCTAGGAGTCCAACACCGTATCCTTAACCCACTGAGCAAGGCCAGGGATCGAACCTGCAACCTCATGGTTCCTGACGGGATTCGTTTCCAATGTACCACGATGGGAACTCCTTATAATTTTTGATGTTGGTGGGATTACAAGTTACACGATATACTTCTGAGAATCTATTTCCCACCCTTAAAGGGGAAACTCTCTTCATCTTGACTTGGAATTGGTGGCTTTCTAGCCCTTTTCACCCTGGCTGACGTTCCAGAGGAATGCCTCCTCTTCTTTATCTCTGCCCACCCTTCCCAGGAAGGCTCCATTCAAGGCCATGGTCACTTGGGATGTCCCTTAACAGCCCCTTTGCTGACTCGGAACCCCCACTGAGCCACAGTATCCAGGCCATTACTCTGAGGACTTGGCACTGACTGGGAGAATGATCCATCAATGCGATGCTGCACTTGGGACCCTGGGGCAACTCTCTTCCCTCTCTGGGTCCCCAATTCCTCCTCCGTGTGATGGGGGTGGTGCCGAGGGCCTCTCAGCTCTGGTGATCAAGGGCTTGTCTGGTGTCTGGTGGTCTGGGATGGTTCTGCCTTCAGTGGGGCTAGACTTGGGCTCCAGGTGGGCTTGTGCACAGGGGACCACCACAGGTTAGCCTCCTGGTGCCATCCCTGGTGGGACCTCGTGTTGGGCCAACCAGGGCAGAGGGATATAAAAGGCAGAGTGCCAAGGCAGGTGCCGGGGGAGGGGGTGTTCCTAGGGGAGAAGGCAAGCTCAGAATTCCTTGACCTCATAAGGAAATAGCTTGGATCTGCATGAGGAGGGGTGGCACGGGCAGTTCGGCCTCCGGGACGGGGGCCAGCATTGCAGAAGAAGGCCTGGAGAGATGCTGGGCAATTGGACCTTGCCAAAACTCCAAATTCCATGAGGCAGCCTCTGAGCCGCCCAGAGCGCAAACGCCATTCCCCCCCCCCACACACACACACACAAAGATAAGCAGCAAGACCCTGCCCTGCCCGGGGCTCAGCCCCTCCTACGGCCACGCACATCTGAGCGTCCCTGTATTTTGTATGTCGGGAGCCAGAGCAGACCTCATCTTTGCTCTAAAACCTGGCCACCAGCAACCTTTCTGAGAGTCTTTGTGTGTAGCCAAACCAGAGCCCTATCTTCCTTCTCCCCACTGTGTGGCTCCCTGTACTGGACCCGGTGAACAAATCTCCGTGGAGAACCTGTCTGTGACCAGCGCCTCCCTCTCTTCTACTGGCATCGATGAGAACCTGGACAGCACCTCCTCGCCCCAGGCTCCCAAGTCGGTTCTGGGACGGACCCTTCACCCCACACTCCATCAGCTGGCTGGCTTTTTAAAGAACGTGATTGTCACCTCCTTTCCGGTCCCCACGGGACAGCTCTTTATTGACCAAGGCCCCCACCAACTCCCTAGTGACAGTCCAGGCTCCTGGGCAGCGCTTGGCATCCTCCCGTGCTTTGACCCCTGCAGTCCCCTGGCTCCCCAGTCCTGGGGGCTCCCTCTGCACTAACAGGGCCCGGAAGCCCAAGGTGCTCAGAGCCTGCCAAGCCTTCTTGGAACCCCCGAGCAGGTCCCTCTGGGTCTAGAAGGCCCCCGACCCTG
Source organism: Catagonus wagneri (assembly GCA_004024745.2). NCBI lineage: Eukaryota > Metazoa > Chordata > Mammalia > Artiodactyla > Tayassuidae > Catagonus > Catagonus wagneri. Next base: position 16,893 of record PVHT020000039.1, on the reverse strand, counting down.
CCTGGCCGCCTGCTGGGTCACACCGGGCTCAGGGGCCATTCGGACAGGACAGGAAACCCCTACTGCCCCGGGTGGGCTGCCGCTGGGTCAGGCGGACACTCGTTGTCTCCGCACGCATCGCACGGCGCCCTCTGCCAGTGCCCGCTGGCACGCCCGGGCCCCTTCCAAGGCCGCCGGCTCCCGGAGCGAGTGCCGGTGGCCTCCTGGCCCAGTGCCCCATTTCCTCGCGAGTGGAGCGGGGAGGGAGGCGGTGGGGACCGGCGGGCGCAGGTGCGCGGGCCAGGGCGGTGCAGAGCGGGAAGGCGGGCTGGGGCAGGGGGTCTGCGGGGCGGCTCCGGGCTTCCCTGGCAGGGCGCACGCGCGCAAAGCGCCGGCAGCAGCGCCCGGCCCGGACTCGCGCTCTCCGAGGGCTCGGCTTTAAGGCCGGGCTCCTTCCCGCTGCGGCTGCCGCTGCTGCTGCCGCTGCTGCTGCGGCGGCGGGCTGGGGCGCGGCCAGGGAACCCCACGCGCGGGAGTTCGGGGGAGGAGGGGACTGCGTGAGGCTGCGGGGGACCGAGTGGAGCCCACGTGACTCAGGGAGGGCGAGCCCCGCCCAGGACGCGGCCCCGCCCCGCTCCCAGGTCCTTGCCGGTTTCTGCCGGTTCCACTGAAACAGGCCCCGCCCCACTTCACTTCCGACGGGAACAGCTCAGCGGGTGAAGTCTTGGCTCGCCGGCCCCTCCCCGCTCCCACGTCCTGGCGGGTCTAAGCTCTGCCCCGTGGCGCGCAAGCCCCGCATCCCCCGCGCGTCGAATCCAAACGCGCCAGCGCGTGACGTCTCTGGGCTCGCCGACCCCGCCCCTGCTCCGCACGCGCGGCCCCGCCCGCTCCCACGGTCCGACCAGTCGCACCGCTCTTGTCTGGCGCACGCTACGCCCGTCTTTAGGCTCTAGCCAATCCCGCCCTTCGCGACGTCTGGCTCCGCCAGCCCCGCCCCGCCCGTTCCCAGGGCCCAACCGGTCTGCGCCGGCTGCTCATTTCGGCCTAGCCCCGCCCCGCGCAGCGCGCGCAGCCCGCTGAGACCGCGGCTATGACGTGAGCGTGACGTCGGCGTGACGCGGGCGCGGCCGCTCCCGAGGCGCTCGCGCCGCCTCCGCCGCGCTCCGAGGTAGTCGTAGCTCGGCCCGCGACGCCAGGCCCGGGCCACCTCCAGGCCTCCGCCGCCCGCTGCCCGCCATGGACGATTACGCGGTCCTGTCGGACGCCGAGCTGGCCGCCGTGCTGCGCCAGTACAACATCCCGCACGGGCCCGTCGTGGGTACGCGGCGCCAGACGGCCCCCTTCTTGCGCTTCTCCCCGCGCCCCCTTCCGCGCCCCGTTCCGCGCTGCCCCCCGGCTCCCCGGCCGCGCCCCTCACCCCCCTGTGCCCCGTGTCTGGCCAGGTTCCACCCGCAAGCTCTACGAAAAGAAAATCTTCGAGTATGAGACCCAGAGGCGGAGGCTCTTGCCCCTGAGTTCCTCCGCATCCTCTTTCTCCTATCGGTTCTCGGGTGAGGCCCCCGTCCCAGGGCTCCACCTGGCCGCCCTCGGGGACAGCGTTTGGACGCCTGGACGATGGGGAGGAAGGGGTCCCCAGGGTGTGGCGGGCGGGGAGGGGCCTAGCGGGACGGGGAGGGGAGCCTGGGGGCAAATGGTCCTGGCCCTTCCCCCATTCAGACTTAGATTCGGCGTCCGTGGACTCGGATATGTACGATCTGCCCAAGAAAGAGGACGCCTTACTTTACCAGAGCAAGGGTAAGGCAGGGGCGGGGTGGGCCCCCTGTCGCCTTCGTTCCTGTGGCAGGGAGAACCTGAGACCTCAGCCCCCACCGTCCTACAGTAACCCTGGAGGGGAGAGGTCGTGTCACAGGCCCCCAAATGGGATTCACATTAGGGCCATCAGACCAGGTGGGGGATACCGTTGCCCCCTCTGCTACCGCTGCCCCCCCTTTCCAAGGCTATAACGACGACTACTATGAGGAGAGTTACCTGAGCACCAGGACCTATGGGGAGCCCGAGTCTGTGCGCACATCCCAGGGCTTGCGTCAGCCCTCGGCTTCGCGCTCAGATGCTGACACCTTTCACCACCAGGTGAGCTGGCTTTCAGGCATCCTGGATTTGGGTGCGAGGGGGTCATGGCTGGGTTTGGATGAATGGAGGGGGCCGCTGGGGGCCAATGGTTGCTCCCCGGTCTCCAGGGAGCAGTGGGGTCAGCAGACACCTGCCTGGTCAGGGCCTTCCTTTGCGGGGCTGTCAGGTCTGTTTGACTAGAGTACCCAGGGTGTGCCCTGCACTTTGGTTCCGGGTCTAGATTTGAGCTCTTTCTGAGAATGCTGCGGCAGAAAGTGGGGTGCAGGCAGCCAGGACAGTCGCTGAGCAAGGGACAAGGCCCCGAAGACAGAAGGTCGGGAACCAAGGAGGGTTCTGGAGGGTGGCAAGGCCCAGGCCTTGAAGCAGTGTTCAGAGTGAGCTGGGCAAGCAAGTTTGGACTGAGGGGTGTGACGGCCTCGCTGACCCTGTCAGCCAGTGTCCTTACGCCGATCCACTTGTACAGGTCCGCAGTGACAATCTCTTTTCTTCTGAAGAGGAGAGCAAGGACAGGTGAGTAGCAGGGAGGGCCAGAGACGGGGCTGATTCTGGGCTCAGGCCCTCCCGGCCTATCTGCTGCCCTTTTTGCCTCAGGGAGCGCCCCGTGTACGGCCGGGACAGCGCCTACCAGAGCATCGCACACTATCGCCCCGTTTCCAGCGTCTCCAGGAGCTCCCTGGGCCTGTCCTATTATCCCACATCCTCCACCTCTTCCGTGTCCTCATCTTCATCTCCCCCCACTTCGTGGCTTACCCGCCGTGCCATCCGGCCAGAAAAGCAGGCTCCTGGGGCTGGTCTCGGCCAGGATCGCCAGGTCCCACTCTGGGGCCAGATGCTCCTGTTCCTGGTTTTTGCTGCCTTCCTGCTGTTTGTTTACTACTCCATGCAGGCTGAGGACGGCAACCCTTTCTGGGCGGAGCCCTGAGGTCCGGCTGCCTTAGCAGTGTCTGCTGGGGGGGGGGCTTTTCTGTGTTCTAGCTTGGGGGTACTGAGACGGGGGCAATGTTTGCTTCCCCTGCCTTGTCCTGCCAGGGAGGCTGCGGACCCAGGCCCTCTGCAGCATGGTGGGCCTGGGTGGGCCTTCCTCTGGAGCCTCCTGGCCCCGCTTGCCTCTGACCCTTAGGGCCTAGGAGGGCAAAACCCTTCTCCTGGAGAGGAGAACATGGTTGTCATTGCATGCCTCCTGTTCATTGTCACCTCGTTCAGGGGGCTTAACCAAAAGCCACCCTGACTTTGTTTTCGTGGACACACAATAAAAAGACCGTTTATTTTTAACGTGGGCTCTTCTCTTTAATGTGGGGAGGGCTTCTGGTCCTTGGGTCTCCAGAGTCGCCACCTCGCTTTGCTGGTTCTTCCTTTTTTTCTTTGTGCTTGGCGTATGGATCACATACTACCCTGATCACATTTGTATGTTGTTTTTGGGGTCCGTTTTCTGACTCTTTACCCAAAGCTCTTGTAACTGTTTATGAAAGTAATTACAGCACACGGAGGGCCCACTTGGAAATACAGGTGGAGCTGCGTGTGGTGTTGGTTATAGATGTGTTAAATGGGGAAAGCGGCCACCAGCCGTGGTGTCCAAGGGCAGGGGGACGGAGAGGGAACGAGGCATCTGCTGGGTGGTCCGTTTCTGCTGGAAGCTGATTGTTTAATGTACTTGGGAGTGCTCTGTCTCCTTGGGTAGAACAGTTCTTCACCTGGCTGTAACATTACCTATCACCAGGTTTTCTGCTGTGGGAAAGTTTTCATATGGTCTTTAGTGTGGGGTGCTAAGAAAAGCTAGGGTAGGATGCCACGTGGGGGTCTGCGTCCTGGGGCCACACTGCTGGTAGGGGGCAGTAGAGCATGGCGAGGCTGGCTTGCACACCAGTGGGAAGCGGAAACACCAGCAGGGCTATAACCTGTTGGGTGGGGCTGTGGACGGAGCCCCTCTCACCCTTGACCGGCTTCTTGCTACAGGACTTGGCGGGGCCTGGCCTCTCACCTGCGTGTACACTGGGGGCTCTTGAGCCTTTAGGGGCTCTTGAGTGTGGACTCATGGTGCGCTCTGCTCAGGGCTGGAACCGGAACCATCCCACCTGAAGCTCCTAGAGGTTTCTTTCTGCTGCAGCAGAGGCTGTCTCTACCGCCCCCCTTTTTCTTGGTGTGTGTGTTTTCCTAAAAAACATAAGCTTTTTTTGTGGATTTAAAATATACAGATATACAGGAGTTCCCATTGTGGTTCAGCAGGTTACCAGACATAGTGTCTGTGAGGTTCAATCCCTGGTCTTGCTCAGTGGGTTAAAGATCTGGCATTGCTGCGAGGTGCGGTGTAGCCTGTGGATGCGGCTCGGATCCCACATTGCTGTGGCATAGGCCGGCAGCTGCAGCTTCAATCTGACCCCTAGCCTGGGAACTTCCATTTGCTGCAGGTGTGGCCCTAAAAAGAAAAAGGAAAATGTAAAATCTACAGATACACAGAAAATGGAGTTCCCACTGTGGTGCAGTGGGTTAAGGATCCAGTGTCGTCTCTGTGATGGCTCCGGTCACTGCGGGCGTGCGGGCTCAGTCCCTGGCCTAGCACAGTGGGTTCTAGCTCTGGTGTTGCCAAATAGAGCCAGTGCTTTAACCCGCTGTGCTGGCTGCAGGTTGCAGCTGTGGCTCGGATTTGACCCCTGGCCCAGGAACTTCATATGACATGGGTGCAGCCAAAAAATAAAAAAGTAAGCAGAACGAACAGGAGAAATTAATCGCTTCTAATTTTCTCACAGCCTCAGTCTCCCTTGTTTGCTGCGAGCCACTCCCACCTGGCTCCCCGGAGCCCAGCTCTGCCTCTTGCTGAGACTGGGATGCTGCATGGTGGGTGCGGGCGTGGGTGGGGGACGTTGCCTTTTCACTGGTGACAGCAGGGCCTGACGTCCCATGGATGAGCCTGAGGTGGCGCAGGCAGGACAAGTACAACTCCAGAGGGCACGGTGAGACATCCTGTTCTGGCTACTGACCCCAAGTCAAGAATGCTCTTCGCCGGAGCCCACGGGGTCTGGGCAGAGGCAGATGGAGCCTTGGGAGATGGCAGGGTTGACATGCAGCCACTGGAGTAGCTGGGTGGAGAGACGGGAGAGCGTGGGAGGAAGGCGAGAGAGGAGTCTAGGCCTCACGTCCTCCGGCTGGTGCAGGGGAGGGAGTGAAGCTAGGTGTGCCTGGCCACCACCATGGTGTCTCAGGAAAGATTCCGCAGCCACATGACATGGTCTCCCTCTTTTTCTTTTTTTTTGTCTTGTCATTTTAGGGCTGCATACGCGGCATGTGGAGGTTCCCAGGCTAGGGGTCCAATCAGAGCTACAGCTGCCAGCCTACACCACAGCCACAGCAACGCGGGATCCAAGCCGCGTCTGCAACCTACACCACAGCTCACGGCAACGCCGGATCCTTAACCCACTGAGCGAGGCCAGGGATCGAACCCGCGACCTCATGGTTTCTAGTTGGATTCGTTAACCACTGAGCCATGATGGGAACCCTCCCTCTTTTCATTCAGTTTCTCAAAGCGTCCACATCCATCCACCCCACACCAGAGCGAGGACTGACAGAGGGCTGCTTCAGGCCTCCTGCCACAGGGCTCCGGGCCGCCCCCAGGGCTCCCCTTCAGGCTTGGCCCCACTCCCCGGGCACCCAAGTGACTGCTATTTCTCTGGGCAACCAACCCAAAGGTTTTTGAGGGCCCTGTGAGCCCCCAGGGCACCCTGGGCTTCCAGGGCTCTGAGGCGCCCTGCTGCCGTAGCTCGGAGGAGCCCCACTGGCTGAAAGCCCCCTGAGGGCGCCGGAGTTCCCTCACATGGCACCTGAGAGGTCCAGGACTTCCACTCCCCAGGGCTCAGGCCATCTGTCCTTCCCCCACCAAGGGGTCCAGTGGTGCTGGGGACCCATCAAGGAGCAGCAGCTGCGCGAGCATCAGGGGACAGTGACTTTTCTGCCATAGGATGCCACCAGAGTGGGGTGGGGCTGGCCCTGCAGGGCCCAAGGAGCCCAGCTGGCCCTGGAGGAGCCAGTGCAGCTGGGAGTGCGGCCGCTGCCGGGGAGCTGAGTGGCATACCCGGAGGAGGACAGAGAGGAGTGCCCAGGGCTGGGGCTGGGGCTGGGGCTGGGCCTGGCAGCTCTTGATCCCGCCCTTGAACTTCGCCCCTTCAGGTCCGGGGGAAGCAGCAGGCAGCACGTGGCAAGCCTCGCGTCACCCATACTTCCATCCCCAAACTGCTGGGGCCAGCAGCTGGAAAGGGGGGCAACCAGCTAGTCCCAGGGCTGCAGAGGCATTCACCCAAGAGGATGGCGTGAGGAGGGCACAGCCTGTGGATCCAGGAAGATGAGCCACCACAGGCCACCAGGGCCTAAAGGACAGAAACCTGCCACGGTCACTGCGGCCGGGCTGGTGCTGCCCTGGGCTCAGGATAGCCAGTCCCCGGGGACTCGCCCCACGCCCCACGCCCTCAAGGCAGGCAGGACTCGCCTGAGAAAAGTCAGGACCCGCGCCCTGGCCCACCACTTCTCAGGCTGTGCCTGCCAGCAGGGAGCGGACGGAGGCGGGCACAGTCTGCAGGCTTCTAGAAGCTGCTCAGCCGGAGAGGAGGCAGAGCCAGGCCGAGTGGAGTCTAGCGCCACAGGGGGGACGGGCCCCCGGGCACCACCACGTCCCCCCAGCACACCAGGCGCCGCTCCCGCCTGAGTCACCCCGAGGCTGCCGCCCCCTCCCCGGGCCCGCGCCCCAAGAGGCAACAGTCCGCACCCTTTCCAAACCCTGCCTGGCCAGGGGGCCCCGGGGGAGAAGGGCCTCAGAGCCGAGCCCAGCTAACCAAGAGCCCCTGCCCCGTCCCCAGACGCCACATCACCCCCGGGCAGCCATGAGGCCCGTGGATCAGCAAGGGGAGAAAGAGGCCCACCTGGGGGGAGGGAGGGACAGCACCCAGAGGACCAGGACGGAGGTTACAGGACAGAGCAGGCCTGAGCCTGAGGTCCACCCACACAGCGGGCAGGAGGGAGGGAGCCTAGGATGCCTGCCACCTGCTGGGGGCAAAGGGCCTGGGACCCGCCCCCCAACCCCCGCCCCGGGGCAGTCCCCAGAGGGCTCCCCAGCCACCAGGAGGAGTCAGGGAGGTGTGCCCCGGCCCGGGCCCTCAGCCGGGCTCGCACACAGGTGTCCAGGCAGGGCCACCCACTCAGAACCCTGTTCACCAACAGGTGCCAGGAGCAGAGGAGAGGTGCCAGGCACACGCCCTCCCCAGGGGCCCCAACGGACCCTACTCAGTGTGGGGAGGGGTGGCCACCAGCAGCCCCCATCCTGCAAGTCCCCTCTGGTCCAGTGCGGGGGGCGGGGCAGGGGGAGGGTGGAGCCCCCGGACCGCAGCCGGCCCCAGCCTGCTCTGGTCACGCCTCGGCCCCTGGCCCTCAGCTGACACCTCAGCCAGCACGCCCGCCCAGTGATGGGGGGACAGGGATGGGGACCGCGGGTGTGTGGCTCATCCCACTCCAGGCCCCGCTGCCTGTCACCTGCACCAGCCACAGGCTCCTCCAGGGACAACCCTGAGCTGCTCATAGGTTGGGTTGGCTGGGGCCACCTGTGCCACGCGCCAGAGCTGGCCGGAAGGTCGTCACGAGCCCAGCGGGGCCACAGCCAGGGGACCCGGGAGGGTGGGCAGGACGGGGGGCCGGCCCTCGGGTCCGCCAGGCCGGGGGTGCAGAGGCCCGGGCTCGGGGGCAGGGCACCCACTTGTCGGGGCAGAGCGGGTGAGGGCCCAGAAGGAGTCCTGGAGGCAGGCGGGCGGGGGCCGCTGGGTGGGGACAGGGCCTGGCCGCTGCTGCCACCGTGCCCCTGCACAGAGCAGACCACTGGGAGCAGCTCCCCGGGGGCGAGGGAACGCTGCAGCGAGGCGAGGGAGGCCCGGCGCTCCTCTGGTTCCCCAGGGCCCGGGGCAGGCCGGCCCAGAGAGACCGCAGGGAAGCTGGGCCCTCCTTGTCCTTCCTTCTGCCCAGGGCTGAGGGACAGGAAGGCGTCCCCAGGACCACGCGGCCCGACACCCGGGCCTAAGGGTGTCCCAGGAGCCACAGTCCCCCAGGCAAGGCCCAGCAGGCACGGCCTCGGCCTCCAGGGCTGCTCCTGGGACGGAGACGGACAGCCGGCTCTCCTGAAACCCGCCGGCCTTGCGTTTGAGAAGTGCGTGGCGGCCTCGGAAGGTGCAGCGGTACCAGGCGCTGTCGCCAAGGGCCCTAGCGTTGCCTGGCAGCCAGAGCCAACAGGAAAAGCACTCACCGCCTGCAGAACCTGTGTGACAAATTCAGAGCCACCGCATGTGTCATCGGCAAGTCGCGGCTGAGTCCCGGCCAAGAAGGATGGGGTGGGCACGTCTTCTTTGGACTTCCCGGGACCAGTGGGACACGTGGCCACCACCCGGGGCTGGCGCCTGCCACCGCTGAACCCCAGAGCCCAGAACAGGGCTACCAGACACGGTCCCTGCAGAGCAGGGGCTCCTCAGCCGCACGCGCACAGTGGGGCCCACACCTCTGCCCTGCCTGGCCCTGCCCCAGTACCAGCCACTGCTGGGTCCAAGGCCAAGGCGGAGCGTGAGGGGCGGGGGCGGGGGGGAGCGCCAGAGGAGGGAGCGCACCTATGTGCACAGAGAGGGCACCCAGCCTCAGGCGAGGGAGCTGCCCCAGCCCCTCACTGGGAAGGACAGGAGCAGCGGCAGGACTGAGCCACTGCGGCGGGGCGGGGGGGGGGGGGAACCTCGAAGGCCAGAGAGGGTGCTGGGGCCCTGGCCCGGGAGTGGAAGGACACAGCACTGGCAGCAAATGGGCTGCTGGGATAAGAAAGAGCTCCCTGGGAGTTCCCACTGTGGCTCAGCGGGGTAAGGACCCAACATAGTCTCCACGAGGACACCGATTCTAGCCCCAGCATCGATGGGTTAAGGATCGGGCGTGGTTGCGGCTGTGGCGTAGGCCGGCAGCTGCGGCTCCAGATGCCAACCAGCCCCCGGGAACGTCCCTGTGCCGCAGGTGCGGCCCTCAAAAAAGAAATTAGAAAGAAAGAGCTTGCTGGCCCTGGGCCCAGGGCTGCATAACTGGCCGGCATGGCCACCAAGGCTGCCAGCTCCTCCAAAAAGGGCAGGGGTCAGGGGGCACACAGCTCGGGCCCTGTGGGCCAGGCTGGGGCTCGCTCACACATTCTTTTTCGGGCTCTTTGTGTGTTTTGTTTGCAATCCCTTAAAGGTAAGAAGCCACTCTCCAAGCCCTGCCTGTCTTGGTCCTGGAGGCTGGAACCTGCCACCCCTACTTAGACAAAGGACACATTCCCAGAGGGCCTGTGCAGACCAGGAGCCCCGCCCGCACCAGGGTCAGGAGCAAGGACGCTCCCTGGAGCCTTCTCATTGACCGTGACCCAGAACCACCCGCGCCCAGGTGGGTGCGGGCCCCTCCTGCACTGCTCCCAGCTTGGCCTGTGTGACCCATAAAAATCTAGCAGAGGGGAGGGAGGGTCGCTTAGAGATGAAATCATGAGACCAGCACCGTGGCCTGGCCCTTGGGGCTGCTCTGTCTCGCCCAGAGCGCTGGCTCTGGGGGGCACGGCCCCCAGCAGCCCTCGGGAGAGGCCCGGTGGGGAGGCCTGGGGCCCCCGCCGCAGCCACACCAGCGATCTTGGAAGCAGGCTCTCGGCCCGCCAAGCCCCTGCCCCAGGGCGACCAGATGGCCGGTGCCTTGACTGCAGCCTGTGACAGGCCTCCAGCCGGAAGCCCCAGCCAAGCCCTCCAGGACCCTGGCCTTCAGACACTGGGAGCCCGCCAGTGTTGGCTGCGCTGAGGGGCTCCTCGGGGGTAATTCGCGATGCAGCAACGGGTAACTAATACACGGAGATTTTCAAAGGAGGAGGCGGCCACCCTAAGTCAGTGTGAAGCCAGCAAACCCAGGAGAAACCCCAGAAGCCATCAGGAAAAGCCTGGAAAAAGTCTGACGACACAAACACTAGAATCGACTGACCAAACACAAACCCCAAACCACAGAGACGAGTGACAAAGGCGGGCCAAAATAGTAGCAAGACGTGACTCAGGGCTCGTATCATTAACGCACAGCGAGCTTGAACCCGCCAGCAGGAAAATGCCCGATGACGGGGTAGGGGAGCGGGGGGAGACGGGAATGCAGGAAACGGGGGCCCAAGGCTGCCCCACCATCTGATCCCACAGCCAGAACTCGCGGGGCCGCTGGGCTCCCAGAGCTGCGCACACCAGGCACGAAAGCCGGCTGGAGACCAGCGCAGCGCCTGCTCTGCCCTGCCCCTCCGACCGCACAGCGGGCCGGCCCAGAGCCGGACGGAGACCAGCCGCTGCCAAGACCGGCCCCAGCGAGCGGTGGGCGGTGGTGCTGGGCATCGAGCAGCTCTGGGCGGCACCACCGGGGGCTGGGAGACCTTCTGCTGAGGAAGGAGCCTCTGGCAGGAAAGGCTGAGAGGGCTGGCTGCACCCACAGGCCAGACACCCGCCAGCGCCTAGCTTCTGGGCACACGCCCCCCAAAGCCACACTCTGGGTCTCAGGGCCCGAGTTCCCTCCATCCCCCTCCATCCCTGAGCTCGAGCTCGGCGTTCGGGTCTTTTTCCTCGGCCTCGGCAGGGAGGGCTTCCGGTCCCCGCGCCCAGGCCCCATCGCACCTCCGCCCCTGCCTCCTGGAGTCCAGATGTTATCAGCCCGCCGAGGAGCGGCCGAGCACCTGTACAAGCCTGACGCCCCGCCCCGTCCTGTCCTGCCCGGGCGGTGGCCGGCCCCCACCCTCCAGTGGCCCCGGGGCAGGGAAGGGTGGTGGTGACAACTGCGCTGATCTCGCCGCAGGCAGCACCCTCCCGGCCACTTCCCAAGTCCCTGGGGACCCTTCTAAGGAGCCGCTCCGGGGCAGGGCAGGGGGCGCACACCGAGGAGTCTCCGCCTCTAGAGCAGTGCTTCTCACGGGGGAGGGGGGGGTGTCCCCGGACCAGCAGCGGTGGCAGGGGCATCATCTGGGAGCCTGCTGGAGTCGCAAACTCTCAGGCCCCACCCTAGATCTGCAAGATCAGAGGCTCTGGCGTGGGGGCCCGGCGGCCACCTGGGCTGGTTGGAACAAGCCCTCCAGCTGTTCTCACGCACCTTCCAGCGGGACAGCCACTGGGATGGATGGCTGCGGATCTCACCGCTCCTAGAGACACCCACGAGCTTTCTCTGCGGGCTCACCTTGACCTCCCCGGGTGAGAGGCAGGCAGGCAGGCACTGATGGCTGCTGCAACCTCAGGCTGTCCTGGAGAACGGGCTGGCGTGCTTGGGCAGGATTCCCTCCCAGCAGGCCACACCTGTCAGGTGACACGGGGGACACTTTGTTACTTCCCGCCGTCCCTGCCTCCAGAAGCAGAGACCCTGGCAGACACCCCCGACACACACCAGGCACTGGGCCCAGCTCTGCCCACCTGTCCCTGGAGACCACCCTTCCGGGCCCGTGTGTGTGTCGGGGCGGGGGCGGATCCGTGCTCCACAGAGAACCCTCCCAGGCACACCCAGGGGCGCCGAACACAGGGCGCCGGAAACGGGGCGGGAGTGGGCGTGGGGGGAGCGTGCCCGCTTCGGGGCCCTGGGAGCGGGGAGGCTCTCAGGAGCACGGAGCGAGGCTGCCCTCAGAGCCAGGACTGGGCGGGGCCGGAGGCGCAGGGACCCTGCCCTCCGCCAGCCTGGCGGGGCGGCCGCCCTCCGTCCCCCCTCAGTACACCGTCTCTGGCCATCGCGAGGGCCGGACACCCTCAGGACCCGAAGGGGCGTCCTTCTGGGCGCTGCGGGAGGGGCGCCGGCGGAGCCCCCAAGCTCTCCCAGGGCTCAGACTCTTTGCAGGCTTCCCCTCGGCCTCTCCGCGGTAGGGGGCAAAGACCCCCGGGGGCCGGCCGAAAAGGCATCCCGGTCGGACCCACGACCCGAAGGGGCGGAGTCGGATGGCCGGGGGCGGGGTCGAGGAGGCCGGCCCGTCGCGGCCTCGCTCAAGCTGCGCCCCTACCGCCCCCGCGCGCGCCCCGCCACGCCCCCTCAGCGCGCCCACCGGAAGCTGCGGAGCCCCGTCTTCCCGCCCACCCCTTCCGGCTGGTTCCGCCAATGACCTAGCTCAGCTCGCGAGGCGCCCGCCCCCCGGCGGCCGAGGAACTCCGCACCCCGGGGTGACGGGCACCCTTCCTGCCCAATGCGAACGAGGCGGGCCCCCCCGCCCCCGTGCGCTCCTTTCTCAGCGGGCGGGCAGGCGGGAGGGCTGCTGGTCCCTGGACGTCCCGCCAGACCCGCCTGGACTCTCCGTGACGAGTCGCGCGAGCGGTCCGGCGTGGACTCGCCCAGCCCTGCTGGTGTGCTCGCGGTGTTTCCTTGCATTTGGAAGTAATTAAGCTCCCGGGAAGCCCCACGGAAACGCCCAAGAGGCCGGAGTCCCTCGCGCAGTTTCCCCGCGTCGCCGGTTGCACAGCCAGTGCGATCGCTCGCCAGGCGATGCCGCGGGTGCCACACGAGAGCTGCTCGGGGTTCTGTCCCCGGTTGCGTGTCCGAATGTGTGTGTGCACGCGCGTGGCTCCGGGCGCTTTCATCATGCGTGTGGGTTCAAGTGACCCCCACTGCCATCAAGGCCCAGCCTGTCCCCTCACAGTGGTCCTTCCTGTTGACCTCTGCCCTCCTCCTCCCCCCAACCCCTGGCAACCGGAATGCTGTTCTCCTCTCTGTCACTGTGTGACAGAGATGGAACCATGCAGTAGGCCACCTGGAGGGGGCTTTTCCTCACCACTGGCCTCCCTCGAGGGCCACCCATCCAGAAGGTCGCGAGAATCAGCAGGCACTGCGTCTCTGTACTGCTGCCTTAGAGCCCTGGGTCCACAGCAAGCGCACAGCCACCCACTGAAGGCCGTGCTGCTTGTTCCCACTTTTAGGCTTCCGCAAATGAATCTGCTGTGAACACTGGCCTACACGTTTTCTGAGGTCAGGAGTTTCCACTTCTTTGGCATAAATGCCCCGCGGTGCAATTGCTGGGCGCTACCTAGCCTTCAGAGAGACTGGCAAATTGCCTTCCGATTTGGCAACATAGTTAATCACGCAGTTTTCTTTCTTTTTTTCTTTTTTGTCTTTTTGCCTTATCTAGGGCCGCCCCCGCGGCATATGGAGGTTCCCAGGCTAGGGGTCTAATAGGCGCTGTAGCCGCCAGCCTACACCACAGCCACAGCCACGCGGGATCCGAGCCGTGTCTGCAACCTACACCACAGCTCACGGCAACGCGGGATCCGAGCCGTGTCTGCAACCTACACCACAGCTCACGGCAACGCCGGATCCTTAACCCACTGAGCGAGGCCAGGGATCAAACCCACAACCTCATGGTTCCTAGTCGGATTCGTTAACCACTGAGCCACAACGGGAACTCCTCAGGCAGTTTTCAAAAACACACGCACCCTGCACATTCAATTTTGACTTTCTTTTAATTAGCAACAATATATCTTTGAAATCCTTTCCCGTCAGAACACAAACCTCTGGCTCATTTCTTCTCTGGCCACGTAGTACTGGACAGACTGCAGGTACTATAATTTGCACAGCAAATTCCCAATTGATGTACTTTGACCTTTTCCCTTCCTCTCCCAGGTCCTCCTCTTTCTTCTTCTTCTCTTATTTTTATTTATTTATTTTGTTATTCCTATTAATGAGGCAACTCCCAGCTCTGAGCATGTATCAATCTCTCCCTTGAATAATTACCTCTAAGTGGAACTGCCAGGTCAAAACCTATAGCATTTTTTTTTCTTTTTGCCTTACCTGGGTCCGCACCGGTGGCATATGGAGGTTCCCAGGCTAGGGGTCTAACAGGAGCTGTAGCCGCCAGCCTACACCACAGCCACAGCAACGCGGGATCCGAGCTGCGTCTGCAACCTACACCACAGCTCACGGCAACGCCGGATCCTTAACCCACTGAGCAAGGCCAGGGATCGAACCCGCAACCTCATGGTTCTTAGTCAGATTCGTTAAACACTGAGCTATGAAGGGAACTCCCACCTATGGCATTTAAATTTTATTTATTTATTTATTTTAAAAAAATTTGTTTTTTTTTTGTCTTTTTATGGGCGCTCCGGAGGCATCTGGACGTTCCCAGACTAGGGGTCAGATTGGAGCTGTAGCCGCTGTTCTACGCCACAGTCACAGCAACGCAGGATCCGAGCCACTTTTGCAGCCTACACCACAGCACACAGCAACACCGGATCCTTAACCCACTGAGCGAGGCCAGGGATTGAACCTGCACCCTCATGGATACTAGTCCGATTCATTTCCACTGAGCCTCGACAGGAACTTCAGCGTTTAAAATTCCAGTGCACACCGCACAATCGCCTGCCTCAAAGACCCTACTTATACACTAGGGCTGTTAGTCCTTTGCTCCATAGGTTGTACATAACTTCCTTCAGTCTGTCTCGCGTCATAACACACTAGGCTTTCCAGGTATGGTTTTGGCTGTCAAGAACCTAATCATTTTTTTTGGCCCCACCCCTGACATGCACAAGTTCTTTGACCAGGAATCGAAGGTAAACCACAGCAGTGACGATGCCAGACCTTTAACCCACTGAGCCACCAGGGAACTCCAAGAAGTTATACATTACTTTTTTTTTTGTCTTTTTGCCTTTATCTAGAGCCGCACCCGCGGCATATGGATGTTCCCAGGCTAGGGGTCTAACAGGAGCTGTAGCCGCCAGTCTTCGCCACAGCCACAGCAACATGGGATCCAAGCCACGTCTGCAACCTACACCACAGCTCACGGCAACGCCGGATCCTTAACCCACTGAGCAAGGCCAGGGATCGAACCTGCAACCTCATGGTACCTAGTCGGATTCGTTAACCACTGAGCCACGAAGGGAACTCCCTAAGAAGTTATACATTTCTATATGACCAAATTTATTAACATCTCAATTGATTTCTGGGTTATATATCTTTTTGTATTTTTTGCCTTTTTGTCATTTTAGTGCCGCACCCGTGGCATGTGGAGGTTCCCAGGCTAGGGGTCTAATCGCAGCTGTAGCCACTGGCCTACACCACAGCCACAGCAACGGAGGATCCGAGCTGCATCTGCAACCTACACCACAGCTCACGACAACGCCGGATCGTTAACCCACTGAGCAAGGCCAGGGATCGAACCCGCAACCTCATGGTTCCTAGTCGGATTCGTTACCCACTGCACCACGATGGGAACTCCTATCTTTTTTTATTTTTTTATTGTTGAGGTCTGCACCCTCGGCATATGGAAGTACCCAGGCTAGGGGTCGAATCAGAGGTGTAGCTGCCGGCCTATGCCACAGCCACACCCATTCCAGATCCAAGCCGCATCTGCGACACGGCAACGCCGGCTCCTTAGCCCACTGAGGGAGGCCAGGGATCCAACCCACCTCCTCCCTGATACTAGTGGGATTCATTCCTGCTGAGCCACCCCAGTGGGAACTCCCAGGTTACGTATCTTAGGCAGAAAGATATTATTTTTGAATCAGAAAGCAGTTTTCATGGGGAGTTCCCGTCGTTGGGTAGTGGAAATGAATCTGACTAGCATCCATGAGGATGCGGGTTCAATCCCTGGCCCCACTCAGTGGGTCACGGATCTGGCATTGCCGTGAATTGTCGTGTAGGATGCAGACACGGTTCGGATCCTGTGTTGCTGTATCTGTGGCCTGGGCTGGCAGCTGTAGCTCTGATTCAACCTCTAGTCTGGCGACTTCCATATGCCATACCCGAGGCTCTAAAAAACAAACAAGCAAAAAGCAGTTCTCATGGATACTTGGAAATCCTTTGCATTATTGTGTGATAGACAGCTACCCCAATTCCCAAAATCTTCAGTAGCCCCCAAGACGCATGCAAAGAAATAGATAAGAGAAGGGATCAAAAAGATAAGCCTACTTAGAAAAAGCCCAAGCAGGAGTTCCCGTGGTGCCTCAGTGCTTAACGAATCCGACTAAGAAACATGAAGTTACGGGTTCAGTCCCTGGCATGGCTCAGTGGGTCAAGGATCCGTCGTTGCCATGAGCTGTGGTGTAGGTCGCAGACGCGGCTCGGATCCCACGTTGCTGTGGCTGTGGCGTAGGCCGGCAGCTTCTGCTCCGATTATAACCCTAACCTGGGAACCTCCATATGCCACGAGTGTGGCCCTAGAAAAGGCAAAAAGACAAAAAAAGAAAAAGAAAAAGCCCAGGCAGATTTGAAAAAGAAAAAGAACTTTAGGAGTTCCCTGGTGGCACAGTAGATTAAGGACCCAGAGTTGTCACTGCTGTGGCTCAGGTTCGAACCTTAGCTCGGGAATTTCCACATGCCAGGGGCATGGCTACAAAAAGAAGAAGAAAATAAAAAAGAACTTTAGAAGTAAAAAAAAAAAGGGGGGGAGTTCCCGTTTGTGGTTCAGAGGCTTAAGAACCCAACATAGTATCCATGAGGATGCGGGTCCCATCCCTGGCCTCGATCAGTATGTTAAGGATCCGGCATTGCCCCACGCTGCAGGGGAGGTGGCAGGGGTGGCTTGGATCCTGCATTTCTGAGGCAGAGGCCGGCAGGTGCACCTGTGATTTGGGCCCTAGTCTGGGAAGTTCCATATACCGCAAGTGCAGCCCTAACAAAGAAAAGAAAAGACCCCCGAAACCAAAGTCATTGCAATAAAGAGCTCAACAGATGAATCAAAACACAGATACCACCGAAGAAGGACTTAGTGATCTGGAAGATGGAGCCTTGGACATGTCCTCTCAGCTGAGGATGGTGCTTCCTCCTTCCCCGAGAAATGGCAGCGGC
>PVHT020000038.1:262470-283706 GCA_004024745.2 Catagonus wagneri | reverse complement strand
GCACCTGCAGCATACGGAGGTTCCCAGGTTAAGGGTCTAATGGGAGCTACAGCTGTTGGCCTACGCCGCAGCCACAGCAACGCCAGATCCAAGCCGTGTCTGCGACCTACACCACAGCTCATGGCAAGCCTGAGCCAGGCCAGGGATCAAACCCGCAACTTCATGGTTCCTAGTCAGATTCGTTTCCATTGCACCATAACGGAAACTTCCCAATCCTTGATTTTTTTTTTGGCTTTTTGGCTTTTTCTAGGGCCACACTTCGCGGTACATGGAGGTTCCCAGGCTAGGGGTCTAAAAGGAGCTGTAGCCGCTGGCCTATGCCAGAGCCACAGCAACGTGGGATCCAAGCCGCGTCTGCAACCTACACCACAGCTCACGGCAACGCTGGATCCTTAACCCACTGAGAAAGGCCAGGGATCGAACCCGCAACCTCATGGTTCCTAGTCAGATTCGTTAACCACTGAGCCACGAAGGGAACTCCCCCAATCCTTGATTCTTAAGGTGCACTTTCTGATTTCAAAGTTATATACTCCAACTTAGAACCCTAAACATAGCTGGTTTTCTTTAAATTCAAATAATATTTTAGGTAAGACTAATTATTGATAAGGGTTTATCTTCTGCAACTGCATGTTTAGAAAATAATTACAAAGTTATTATTTTTATGTCTTAATTTTCCTTAACCGATGTACATCAGCCTTACATGGATACTTTTTTTTTTTTTTTTGCTTTTAGGGCCACACTCACAGCATATAGAAGTTCCCAGGCTAGGGGCTGAATCGGAGCTGCAGCTGCCGGCCTATGCCACAGCCACAGGAACGCAGGATCCCCTACCCACTGAGCGAGGCCAGGGATGAACCTGCATCCTCATGGATACTAGTTGGATTCGTTTCCGCTGTGCCACAACGGGAATTCCCTACACCAGCCTTACAATCTCTCCCAAACATTTCGGCTTTACCCCACGTATTTAATGATTCTTCCTAATCAATTCTTTTTCTTCCTCAGTTTAAGAAAAAGTTTTTGGCTTATATGACTGTTCTTGTGTATGTATGTTCCTATACTTCACTATACAAATGCAACATATTCCATACTTATTATAAAGTAAAATAAGTTCTGAACTAGATGTGTTCCTGTTTTCATAATGAAAGGAGAGAGATATGGCTATAAACGACAGTTATGAAAATAGATGCAGAACTTTTTATACACATACCTGAACTGTCTGGACTTGTGGAGACTGAACAACTGATGGCTGGGTCGCCTGAATAACTCCATGGACTTGAACTGTCTGCCCGTTGGGCAGCTGTACTAAAGTTATGGTGGGAGCAGATGATGTTGCGTGAGCTGCTGGCATAGATACCTATGGTGTTGAACATGGAAAAAAATTACCATCACAGATACCTCCTGGGGAGTACTCATGTTTAATATGAAGCAAATTTTTAGCCACGAAAGGATGAACTTTCTGCTGGATTAAATAGTCCATTGGTGTGAAAGAAGCTAATGATAACATTTAATATTCTTTTTTTTTTTTTTTTGCCTTTTGTCATTTTATGGCCGCACCCGCGGCATGTGGAGGTTCCCAGGCTAGGGGTCTAACAGGAGCTGTAGCCACTGGCCAACACTGGAGCCACAGCAACGCAGGATCCGAGCCGCGTCTGCAACCTACACCACAGCTCACGGCAATGCCGGATCGTTAACCCACTGAGCAAGGGCAGGGATCGAACCCGCAACCTCATGGTTTCTAGTTGGATTCGCTAACCACTGTGCCACGACGGGAACTCCCTAATATTCTTTTTAAAAAGACTATAAATGCCTCCCCTGCCCCCCACTTTTAAATTCCTCCCAAGTGACAAAAACCAAAAAACTATTCTATTGCAATGTCAAAATACGTAGAGATTTCCTTTGGACACTAAACACCACTTCATTTGTACACTGTTTTATATTCTCCCACCTGCTTTCATATTCGATTTCTCATTTTGCCCTTCAAACAAATAAAGACTGGGTTCCAACAAGAGTCCTTTTCATTTTGGAGACGGAAATAGGAACTGCTCAAAGAGATGAAGTAACTTACTCAAAGTCAAGAGATACGTTAGCTTTGAAGGAACACAGTTAAAGTCTTCAGAAAAACATGTGTTAAATAAGCTATGTTCTAAAATATACCTGTTCCTAAACTTCAGCAAACCTTAGCTACTAAGACAAGAACAAATAAACATCTTACAGTACACAGCATATTTTTCTTATAGTTACAAGTATGTCTTTTCATGAATGTGAAAGTGTTAATAGATATTATAAAGTGAAACTTTCTATCCCCCTCCCTCATCACGGAACTGTTAATAGTTGATATTTTAAGGATTTATTTTTTTCCTAGAGAAATAAAGGAGCAGATTTGAGAGACTATGAGAAAACAGTTCTCTCCTGAGATATAAAGAAGGCAATTTTAATGAGTCAATCCTCAGGTTCAAAGGGCTCTTATGTCATACATGTCTATCGGATGGCATTTACTGTTCCCTGTGCTTGAATGTGTTCGGGGGAGCAGTTTTATTCACTTTTTTGATAAAGTTATTGAGGGGATGTGTGCCAGAAACAATGTTAGAAGTGAAATTACAGAAATGAGAAAAACATAGGTCCTCGCCCTTAAGGAAATTACTGAGGCATATGTATGAAGGAATGGGTTCAGTAAAGTGGTAAGATTTAAGATGAGAAAAATGAGACACTGAGGAAAGCTACTCTGCCCCACCCAAGAGGCGGGGAGGCTACTGGGGAAGAATGTGAATTTGAAACAAAGACTACAGGTAAGGCATGTTATTATGACTTGCAACAGGGAGACACAGAACTTCAGGCAGAGAGGGTAGCACTGGCAAAAACAAAGAGAAACAGCAGTGTCTGTCCATGGCAGAGAGGGATGACCAGTAGTCGGTACTACTGGAGCACACAAGTTTGTTACTGTATCATGCAGAACATGTGGAGAGAGGAAATAACAGAGGTGGACAGGGGCCAGATGGGCTAGTCATGTGAAATCTTACATCAGTTATATTAAAGAACTTGTATGTTATCAAGAGGTGACTGGGAAAGCACTAAAGGGCTTTTGAATTCCTGAATGGTGAGGCTTGCATTTTAGGATAGATCACTTTTGTGGCAGTGTGAAAGATACTTATGTCAGAGGAAGAAAAAAGTGGAGGTGAAACCAACTGAGAAATTCTATATATATAGTAGTGAAGGTAAACGATCAAGGCTAGAAATTAGGCACTAGTTGTGGAAGGGAAGGAAATGGATCGAGAGTGATTTAACGAAAACTCAGGAGGCAGACCAGAGGACTTTATAAATGACTGGTTGAGAGAGGTGAGAGAGAGATCAAAGATGACCCACATAGTTCATGTTTGGTTAAGAACTGGTAGACTATGCCATATAAACCGAGAACAAAAGGAGAAGCTTATGGGTGGCTGGGGTAGTGGTAGAAGACAGAATTGATCTGATACCTGAATTTGTAGAGATGTTTAGCAGGCAGTTAAATACTGACTGTGAAGCTTGGGGGACACGTACCTACTACTGAAGGTAGAGGTTAAAACCACAAGCTTCCCCTTTAGATAGGAAGTCCTTCCTTATCGATCACTTTTTCTCTGGTCACTCTAAATCCTGCTTAGTTTTACCTGGTTCTCAAGATGGTCCATGGACTATCTTCATGAGAATTACACAGGGTGCCTGTTTACAAAATCAGAATCCCCGATGGACAAAAGGACACTTTCTTCTACACAAAAGTTTGAGAACCACAACCAAAAGTTACTCAGAGTATCCCATCTCAATTGAAAGCTCTTCTAATATCTGAAGTAATTACTATATCCTCTTCTCTGAGTATTCTCTGGAATAATACAACAAGCTACCAACTCAACAAATAATCCCTTTTCTACCCTAATCATTTTACATAATGGCTCCTCTCATTGAAAGTTTATAAAATACAGATACATCAAAAAAGATTAAAATCACTTATATTCCTACCACTCAGAGTTAATCACTGTTAATATTTTTGCTATAGAAATAGGTGCTTCTAAAGATGCATATATACACTCAATATTTATAAAACTATTATGGAAACTATTTTATTTTTCAAATCTTATAAGTGTCTCTTCATACCATTAGTAGTCTTTAATGATTTTAATGGCTGCATAATGGTAAAAATTACATAGTTTAAGAAATTCCTTATTATTGGATATTTAGGTTTTCTAATGTGCCTATTATAAGAAAGTGATTTTGCAACAATATTAAAACAATCATTTTTTTACCCAACTTTAGTTAAATCCATCCATAAAAATTAATTCTTAGTCAAGCCAAAACTGTTTTTTTTCCACTTAAACTCAAAAAATTCCAAGTGAAATAAAGCATTTCATTGTTGTTCTATTTATTTTTATTTTTATTTTTATTTTTTTGATTTTTAGGGCCGCACCTGCAGCATATGGTACTTCCCAGGCTAGGGGCTGAACTGGAGCTGCAGCTGCCAGCCTGTGCCACAGCCTCAGAAACGCAGGATCTGAGCTGCATCTACGACATACACCACAGATCATGGCAACACCGGACACTTAACCTACTGAGCAGGACCAGGTATCAAACCTGCATCCTCTTGGTTACTAGTCAGGTTCGTTACCACTAAGCCACAATGGGAACTCCTTGTTAACGTTTTAGATTGATTTTTTTAACAGTTAGGCTGAACATGCTTTTTACTGTTCACTGAGCAAATCAAATTATCATCTTGGATTTGATCATTATATATTTCTAGTATTAAAAGACAACAAAAAACAGGTATCAGAATTATACGGAAATCGTGTCAAAAATATACAATAGGACTTGGATAAGCAAGTGAAAAAACCCTCTGTAATTATGTTCAAAAGAACAACAAAAAATGTATAAAATGGTATCATCTTGGATTTGATCATTATATATTTCTAGTATTAAAAGACAACAAAAAACAGGTATCAGAATTATACGGAAATCGTGTCAAAAATATACAATAGGACTTGGATAAGCAAGTGAAAAAACCCTCTGTAATTATGTTCAAAAAGAACAACAAAAAAATGTATACAAATGGTAAAGTTCCCACTGTGGTGCAGTGAATTGAGAATTTGACTGCAGCAGCGTGCGTCACTGCAGAGGCATGGGTTCAATCCCCGGGCCAGTGCAGTGGATTAAAAGATGCAGTGTTGCTGCAGCTGTGGCTCAGATTCAATTCCTGGCCCGAGAATTGGCATATGCTGCAAGTGTAGCCATTAAAAAAACAAAATAAACCAAAAAACAAATGGGAACAGATACTGCTTTCCTAAAACTCAAATATCATGTCATTCCACTTATCAGTGATTATATGCAAATTGAACATGTGCAAATAACTTTGCTCCTTTCTGAATTTCCAATTAAGCTTCATAAAATTGATTTTGTTTTTATAATCACATCAGAATAGAAGAATGGGAAAGGAGATAACAGATAAGGGTTTTGGAGACTGGAAACAGATTGTAATGAACTTGGAAGACCTCAGAAGGCCAATTTATGAGGCTAAGGCAGGGAGTGCAATTGCTGGATCATATGGTAGTTCCATATTTAGTTTTCTGAGGTACCTCCATAATGTTTTCCATAGTGGTTGTACCAGTTTACATCCCCACTAAGAGTGAAGTAAGGTACCCTTGTTTCCACACCCTCTCCAGCATTTATTCTTTATTGACTTGTCAATGATGGCCATTCTGACCAGTGTGAGGTGGTATCTCATTGTAGTTTTCATTTTCATTTCTCTGTTAATTAGTGATGTTGAGCATTTTTTCATGTGCCTGTTGGCCATCAATGTGTCTTCTTTGGAGAAATGTCTGTTTAGGTCTCCTTCCCATTTTTCGATTGGGTTGGCTTTTTTTTTTGGCTGTTGAATTGTATAAATTGTTTGCATATTTTGGAAATTAAGCCCTTTCTGGTTGCGTTGTTTGAAACTATTCTCTCCTATTCCATAGGTCATTTTTTCATTTTTTTGGTCATTTTAGGGCCGCACCCACAGCATATGGAGGTTCCCAGCCTAGGGGTCTAATCGGAGCTACAGCTGCTGGCCTACACCACAGCCACAGCAACACAGGATCCAAGCCGGGTCTGCAATTTACACCACAGCTTACGGCAACGCTGGATCCTTAACCCACTGAGCAAGGCCAGGGATCGAACCTTCAACCTCATGGTTACTAGTCGGATTCGTTTGTGCTGTGCCATGACGGGAACTCCGTTTTTTCGTTTTTTTAATGGTTTCCTTTGCTGTGCAAAAGCTTCTCAGTTTGATTAGGACCCACTGGTTTATTTATGTTTTTGTTTCTATTGCCTTGGAAAACTGACCTAAGAAAACATTTGTATGGTCGATGTTAGAGAATGTTTTGCCTATTTCTCTTCTAGGAGTTTTATGGTGTCATGTCTTATGTTTATTTAAGTCTTTTAGCCATTTCGAGTTTATTTTGTGGTGTGTGAAGTTGTGTTCTAGTTTCATTGATTTTCATGCAGCTGTCCAGTTTTTTCAGCACCAAGAAGAGACTATCTTTTTCCCTTTTATATTCTTGCCTCCCTTGTCAAAGATTAATTGACCATAGGTGTCTGGTTTTATCTCTGGGTTCTATTAAAATAGTGTTTGCTTTTTTTTTCTTTTTTTAAAATTACTTAATGGATTTTATTGCATTTATAGTTGTACAATCATCATCACAACCCAATTTTTAGCATGATAATTTCTGTGTCCATCCATGTTGCTATAAATACTGTTATTTCGTTCCTTTTAATGGCTGAGTAATATTCTTTGGCTATTCTGGTTTTTTTGTGCTTCCAAACCAACTTTAAAATATTTTGTTCCAGTTCTGTGAGAAAGGTTCTTAGTAATTTGATAGGGATTGCATTGAATCTATATTGCCTTGGGTAGTATAGTCATTTTGACAATATTGATTCTTCCAAATCAAGGGCATGGTATGGCTTTCCATCTATTTGCATCATCTGATTTCTTTCATCAGTGTCTTATAGTTTTCAGAGTACAGATCTTTTGTCTCTTTAGGTAGGTTTATTCCTAAGTATTTGATTCTTTTTGATGCGATGGTAAATGGGATTGCTTCCCTAATTTCTCTTTCTGATCTTTCATTGTTAGTATATAGAAATGCAGTTGATTTCTGTGTATTAATTTTATATCCTGCAACTTTGCCAAATTCATTGATGAGCTCTAACAGTTTTCTGGTAAAGTCTTTAGGATTCTCTAGGTATAGTATCATGTCATCTGCAAAAAGTGATAGTTTTACTTCTTTCTTCCCAATTAGGATTGCTTTTATTTCTTTTTCTTCTCTGATTGCTGTAGCTAGGATCTAGAACTATGTTGAATAGTAGTGGCGAGAGTGGATATCCCTGTCTTGTTCCTGATCTCAGCGGGAATTCTTTCAGTTTTTCACCATTGAGAATGATGTGAGCTCTGGGTTTGTCATAGATGGCCTTGATTATATTGAGGTAGGTTCCCCCTATGCCCACTTTCTGAAGGGTTTTTATCAGAAATGGGTGTTGGATTTTGTCAAAGGCTTTTTCTGCATCTATGGAGAGGATCATATGGTTTTTATTCTTCAGTTTGTTAACGTGGTGTATCACACTGATTGATTTGCGGATATTGACAAATCCTTGCATCCCTGGGATAAAGCCCACTTGATCGTAGTGTACAATCCTTTTAATGTATTGTTGGATTCGATTGGCTAGTATTTTGTTGAGAATTTTTGCATCTATGTTCATCAGTGAGATTGGCCTGTAATTTTCTTTTTTTTGTGGTATCTTTGTCTGG
The DNA here is from genome assembly GCA_004024745.2 of Catagonus wagneri. Taxonomy (NCBI): domain Eukaryota; kingdom Metazoa; phylum Chordata; class Mammalia; order Artiodactyla; family Tayassuidae; genus Catagonus; species Catagonus wagneri. The sequence goes on along the minus strand of PVHT020000038.1, from coordinate 275,908 downwards.
TTTTGGTATCAGGGTGATGGTTGCTTCATTGAATGAGTTTGGGAGTGTCCCTTCCTCTGCAATTTTTTGGAAGAGTTTCACAAGCATTGCCACTCCCTTTTATACTGCAGAGTTTCTGCTGAAAAATCTGCTGATAACTTTATCAGGGTTCCCTTGTGCATTATTTGTTTCTTTTCCCTAGCTGCTTTCAGTGTTTTCTCTTTGTCTTTAATGTTGCTTTGTTTGATTAATATGTGTCTCAGGGTGTTCCTCCTTGGGTTTATTTTATTTTATTTTATTTTATTTGTCTTTTGTCATTTTTAGGGCTGCACCTGTGGCACATGGAGGCTTCCAGGCTAGGGGTCTAATCGGAGCTTCAGCTGCTGGCCTATGCCACAGCCACAGCAATGAGGGCTCCAAGCTACATCTGCAACCTACACCACAGCTCACGGCAAAGCTGGATCCTTAACCCACTGAGCAAGGCCAAGGTTCGAACCCGCAACCTCGTGTTTCCTAGTCGGATTCCTTAACCACTGAGCCATGACGGGAACTCCCCTCCTTGGGTTTTTTTTTTAATGTGGTACTCGTTGTGCTTCCTGGATTTGAGCAAGTGTTTCGTTTCCCATTTTAGGGAGGGTTTCAGCGTGTATCTCTGTGAATATTTTTTTCTTTCCCTTTCTCTCCCTTTTTTCCTTCTGGCATCCCTGTAATATGGAAGTTGGTGCATTTAACATTGTCCCAGAGTTCTCTGAGACTGTCTTCATTTCTTTTCAATATTTTTCTCTTTTCTGTTCTGCATCAGTGATTTCCATTAGTCTGTCCTCCACCTCACTTATTTGTTCTTCTGCCTCCTGTGTTCTGCTATTGGTTGCTTCTAATGAATTTTTTATTTCCGTTATTGTATTTTGCATCTCTGCTTGCTTTAGTTTTAACTCTTGTATTTCTTTGCTCAATGTTTGCTTTAAATTATCAGCTTTTGCCTCCAGTTTATTTCCAATGTTTTGCATAATTTTCAGCATCATCAGTCTAAAGTCTTTTTCTGGAGGCCTATAATCTCCAGATCACCTAACTGTTTTTCTGTTTTTTTTTTCTTGTTCCCTCATTTGAGTTATAGTTCTCTGCCTTTTCTTTTCTTTTCCATTTTTTTTGTGCTTTTTAGGGCCTCATCTGTGGCATATGGAGGTTCCCAAGCTAGGGATCGAATTGGAGCTATAGCTGCTGACCTACACCACAGCCACAGCAATGCAGGATCCTTAACCCACTGAGCAAGGCCAGGGATCAAACCTGCAACCTCATGGTTCATAGTCGGATGTTTCTGCTGCACCACAATGGGAACTCCTGCCTTTTCATTTTTATAGGATTTTGGTGTGGTGTCCTTTTTGCAGACAATAGATTTGTAGCCTCTCTTACTTCTGATGTCTGCCCCCCTTGTGGCTGAAGTTGGTACGGGGGCTTGCTGTAGGCTTCCTAATGGGAGGGACTGGTCCCAGTCCCTGCCCACTGGTAGGTGAGGCTGATTCCTATCCCTTTGGTAGGTGGGGTTTGTCTCTGGGAGCAATTAGAGGCAGCTGTGTGCCTGAGGGGGTCTTTAGGCAGCCTGTTTACTGATGGGTGGGGCTGTGATCCCACCTGGATTATTGTTTGGCCTGGGGCTTCTCAGTGCTGATGGGTGGGGCCAGATTCTCCCAAAATGGCCACCTCTAGAGGATCACACCCCAGTGAATACTCCTGAGACCATTGCCTCCAATGTCCTTCCTCCACAACAAGCCATAGTCACCCTCTGTTTTCCCAGGAGATCCTCCAAGAACTGCAGTCAGCTCTGACCCAGATTCCTGGGAGGCTTTGCTTTGCCCTGGGACCCAGTGCACACGAAAGCCCATGTGCGCCTTTTGAGAATGAGGTCTCTGTTTCCCCCAGTCCTGTGGAGATTCTGCACGCAAGCCCCACTGGCCTTCAATCCCATGTTCCAGGGCCTCTTTCTCCCAGTCCCAAATCCCCAGGCGTGGGGACCTGATGTGGGGCTCAGAAGTCTCACTCCTGTAGGTGAGTCTCTGTAACATAGTTACTTTCCAGTCTATGGGCTTCCCAGCTGGTGGGTATGGGGCTGCTTATACCGCATAATTGCTCCCCCTACCATCTTGATGTGGCCTCTTCTTTGTCTGCTGGAGTAGGATATCTTTTTGAAAGTTTCCAGTCCATTTGTTTGAAGGTTGTTTAGGATTTGGCTGTAATTCTGTTGTTTTTATAAGAGAAGGTGTTCTATTCTGCCGTCTCAATCCTGTCTCCTCTTAAAATAGTGTTTTATATTCAGCAGGCAGACTAATTTTCAACTGTGTTTTTCACAATCAGGTGTATACTTGGGAATTCAGAGAGATTCACAGACTTTGAAAAGAAGACACTCATTAACTTCTAATGTCTGATCAGAGAGGTAAAAATTGTGAGGCATACTTTTTCATAAAATATCCAATATTGTGAGACCGTGACTGTCATGAGAAAATTTAAATAGGCTCTAAGATGTATGACTATGAAATGTTCAGCATTTAAACGAAAGTATTGTTCTATGCCCTCCCCACATCCTTATCAAGATTATCTCTATCATGTTTCTGAATGCGTCAGAAGTCCCACTATTTGAAAAAAATTGGAGCCTCAATTTCTCCTCACAGAATCCTTGTAGAGTTCAAAATGTTTCAGTAGGAGTGGAAGCATGAGTAATTGCCTGTCAAGAGGGGCAATCGAAGAAGTTTGATTACAGTTTCAAGATTTTGAGTATTGCTCTATCCCAAAGATTTTTATCTACTAGACTTCTCAGAATGCTCCTGGATTCTTAAAAATTATATGTCACTTCACTTTATAGTACATTTCTTTTACATTTATCTCCACAAGCCTGTTATTCTTAAAAATGCCAACATGGACATCAGCTGCATATCTCAAAGGTATTCTTTTGTTCTTGCTCATACTTTAAGACAGCCAATGCTCCTTCTTCTCAGTCATCTTTGGCACGTTGGTTATGAGCAGTTTGTGAACATAGTGAAGATATTCCTGAAGGTAAAGGGGAGAAATCCAGTCTTTAAATGATAAAAGAAACAATATTGTCCCATAAAAATCCAGTGGCCCTTCTGTTCTCAAGGAGACTCATTGGGGTAATTGTTAAGATTTGGAGTTTGGAAGTTCCTTCTCTTTCACAGTGGGTTAAGAATCTGGTGTTGCTACATCCATGGTGTAGCCCACAGCTGAAGCTTGGGTTCTCTCCTTGGCTCAGGAACTTCCATATGCTGTAGGTGCAGCCAAAAAAAAAAAAAAAAAAAAGAGAGAGAGAGAGATTTGGGGTTTGTGGGGAGGGAGGCACCATGTGATGTCATATACAAGTCTTCTGGATTTCCTGTTGTGGTTCAGCGGTAATGAACCTGACTAGTATCCATGAGGACTCGGGTTTAATTCCTGGCCTTGATCACTGAGTTAAGGATTTAATGTTACCATGAGCTGGGGTGTAGGTCACAGACATGGTTTGGACCCTGCATTTCCCTGACTGTGGTGTAGGCTGGCAGCTGTAGCTCTGATTTGACCCCTAGCCTGGGAACTTCCATTTGCCACAGGTGTGGCCCTAAAAAGACAAAAAAAAAAAAAAGTTTTCTGATTCAGGCTTAACTATGTCTTTGGGAAACTAACCTATGAGTCAGACTGTGTTTAACGAACCACTTAGAAGGACATTAATCTTGGTGATGAGATTCCTTTGTTCATCTTGATAGACATGGCAAAGGCAGTACCAGCAGCAGTGGGTGAGAGTGGCAGCTATTGTGGAAGTTGCATGGGGAGACGGTGGTGCAAGAGGGCTGTCCTGGCCTCTCATGAGGAAACACAAATCACCAGAGGCTCTGCCTGGCCAGTGGAGAAGATTAGAGGCACCTAAGGACCCTGTACATCTATTTGAGATGAGATAGTTGGAGGTCTTCTCCATTGGCTCAGAATTTCCAGAATGTTCTAGAGCACTGAGAAGGTATAATAAGACTGATTCATTATTTCCTAATGTCAATGATAATAATCCTAATGATCAGAGTGGGAACATACTGTGCCTACTGTGTGTGCCAGGTGCTCATCTAAGGGCTTCACGTATATATGAACCCATCTTTACTACCACTCCCCTTCCCACCAGCCCCCCACCTACTGGCCACTGCCAGCCTCTTGAGACTGGGAGGTGCTGAGGACTGTGTGGGAAGCAGAGACTTATTTTGGAGAATAAGCTTGTAGATTAGGCTTTCTTCCTCCGAATCTACTCTCACTGCTAAATTTTGAAAATTGCTAAGGAAACTATTTTTGTTCAGTTCTTCTCTCTTTAATCCTAAATTTGGAAGTAATTTTCATTTGGAAATGGCATTTCTGGGTCCAGTGAAACGCACGTAGGATAACAGAGCAGTGCTGGGCAGTTATGGCTTCTATGACACATGAGTTTTGCGTCAGTGGTTCCAGAAAAACAACAAGGTTAGACGAGGACCTTAAAAGGAAGCAGACAAATTATGCTTCTAGGACTATAGGTAGAGTTTTCAATGGTAGCTGACCATTTCTACTTCTAGTCCTGTCTTAGAAGAAACTTACTATTATAATTTTTTTTTTTTGCCACACTCACAGAATGTGTAAGTTCCCAGGCAAGGATCGAACCTGAGTATCAGCAGTGACCAGAGCTGCTGCAGAGACAACACTGGATCCCCAACCCACTGAGCCACAGCAGAAACTCTCAAAAAACTTTTTTAAAAGTGAAGTTTTCCCCACAGTCTACTGGGCAATTATCCATCGCTCTCTGGCAAAGTGTGAAATTTAGTATACTTTGGCAAGAAAAGCCATTTTTAAATTTTACTATTTTGACACAATATAGAGTATTCTCTCCCTGGTATTTGACAGTCAAAAGAATGATCAAAAATCTTGTTCTTCAATATAATTAAAACCAAAGTTGGTACTGGAGGGAAACCAGTTATTGTCCGTGGAAAATTAGCTGAAGAAATTTACTGTATTCATTTTTTTTTGCTTTTTAAGGCCACACCCGCGGCATATGGAGGTTCCCAGGGTAGGGGTCTAATCGGAGCTACAGCTGCCGGCCTATGCCACAGCCACAGCAACGCCAGATCCAAGCCACGTCTGCAACCTACACCACAGCTCATGGCAACATTAAGGCTTAACCCACTGGGTGAAGCCAGCGATCAAACCTGCAACTAGTCGGGTTCGTTTCCACTGCACGATGATGGGAACTCCGAAATTTATTGTATGCTTGAAGACGCCCAAACACTCCACAGCTTTTGTTTTTTTTAAATGAGATTGAAAATCTTAAGTATGTGAAGCAGATTCTATTGTAAAAATAATCATTTCTAATTTTTATGAAAAGCATCAGATATTCAGGCACCACTTTAGGGGAATTCCCTGGTGGCTCAGCCAGTTAAGACTGTAGTGTTGTCACTGCTGTGCTCAGGTTTGATCTCTGGCCCAGGGAACTTCCACATGACACGGGCACGGCCAAAACAAAAAAAAGAGGAGTGCCTGTCGAGTCTCAATGGTTAACGAACCCGACTAGCTTCCTTGAGGATGCAGGTTCAATCCCTGGCCTTGCTCAGTGGGTTAAGGGTCCGGCGTTGCCGTGAGCTGTGGTACAGGTTGCAGATGCAGCTCGGATCCCATGTTGCTGTGTAGGCCGATGGCTACAGCTCTGATTCGACCCCTAGCCTGGGAACCTCCATATGCCACGGGTGCGGCCCTAAAAAGACAAAAGAAAAAAGAAAGAAAGAAAGAAAGAAAGAAAGAAAGAAAGAAAGAAAGAAAGAAGAGAACTAATTTAGACAGATACATGAGAGATGGCTAGACAGAGTAATAGCTAAGATTTATCGTGAAAAAATGTCATTTCATTTTATTCCCATAGACAGTCTTGATTTTTTTTTAATCTTTAGGCAAATTTCCATAGACATAAAGAAAGGTAAAGAAAATTAGGTAAAACTACATGAACTGAGAATTCTTCTCTTTTTTGATGATTATTATCATTTTGATGATGATGATTATCTCCTTTGGTTAAAATCATTGCTGTAGTGGTTAGAGTTAATATACCCAAGCCTCAGGGTTTTGATCAATATACTTTGTGTATTGAAATTTAAAATGCACATTTTAGTGTCTTTAAAATAGAGATTTAAGTTCTAGGTCGTTGTAAATGGACAATTTACAGTGATTTATAAAAATTAACTTTCTTAGTGAGGTGGAAGGGAACTCTAGTGCTGTGATTTACTATTTTTTGATTCTAAAGTGCTCTTGAGGGAAATTTACTCTGAAGATGATAAAGCTCTCTAGGACGTGGGAGGATGAGCATGAAAATTAGAAATAGGAGAGTGAGCATGGTTTGTTTTTGCAGTTAGAAATAAAGGAAAATGTCAATTATTTTTTAAAAAACATAATTGATTATGAAAAATATCTGAGGATGTGTATGCTTCTTGCTACTCTGATATCCATGTAGATGGCATTTCTGCATCATGTAACATTATGTGGACAGAAAGCATCCTCAAGTGTCCTCAGAGGAAGTAGCTTCCAGCCAAATCTAGCAGATATTACGTGATGTCACAATTGTGGTAAAGAGGGAGATCCTGCTCCAGGCTCCCTTCAATTTTGTGATTTTTTTTCCTTTTTTTCCTTCATTTTTTAAAAGTTTATTTATCTATCTATCTACCTATCTATCTATCCAGGCTCCCTTCAATTTTGTGATTTTTTTTTCCTTTTTTTCCTTCATTTTTTAAAAGTTTATCTATCTATCTATCTATCTATCTATCTATCTATCTATTTGCTTTTTAGGGCCGCACCCATGGCATGTGAAAGTTCCCAGGCTAGGGATTAAATTGGAGCTTACAGCTGCTGGCCTACACCACAGCCACAGCAACGCAGGATCCGAGCCACATCTGTGTTCTACACCACTGCTCAGGGCAATGCCGGCTCCTTAACCCACTGAGCGAGGCCAGGGATCGAACTCACAACCTCATGGTTACTAGTCAGATTCATATCTGCTGAGCCACTAGGGGAACTCCTTAAAGTTTTACTGAAGTATGTTTGATTTACAATGTTGTGTCAACTTTGTGATTTTTAACATGGTGATTTTAAGGCCGATATGAATCTTACTGCTCTTTTGGTTGTCTGGTAGCTAAGTCTACTTGGTGAAGGCTTCCTTCTAATTTTTCACCAGGCCCCTAGACTGCCAAAACCCCACGTAACTGGGTCTATCCATGAAGCTGGACACCTTTCTAAAATGCAGATCTTATCATGTCATTCCTCATTTAAAAACCATTCCCATCTGGTCTCCTGAAGATGCAAGTTTGTACATGTCTTTTGGAAAAGTGTTGCCAGTATTTATCAAGTATTTAACAAATACATCTGTCTGGTGACTTGCAATTCTATTTCTCAGCATCTATCTTCAATAGTAGTCCTTATAGAGATGTTTAATGCAGAGTTAAGATAAAAATTGGACACAAACTTAATATACATATACGTAGTTAAGTAGCCCATGGTATACCCAATGAAATATTTTTCAGCAATGGAATATGCTTAATTATACTGTTTTATTTTAATTTATTTTTTGCCTTTTAGGGCTGCACCCATGGCATATGGAAGTTCCCAGGCTAGGGGGTCAAATTGGATCTGGCAGCTCTACACCATAGCCACAGCAACGCAAGATCTACGTGGTGTCTGTGACCCTACACTGCAGCTCACATCAATGCTGGAACCTTAACCTAGAGCGTGGTGAGGTTGACATTTTTTTTTTCTTTTTTGAGAGCTGCATCTGTGTCATATGGAAGTTCCCAGGCTAGGAGTCGAATTGGAGCTGCAGCTGCGGGCCTGCACCACAACCACAGCAATGCAGGATCTGAGCCATGTCTACAACCTATACCACAGCTCATGGTAACACTGGATCCTTAACCCACTGAGTGAAGCCAGGGATGGAACCCAAATCCTCACGGATGCTAGGTGGATTCGTTTCTGCTGCGCCACAATGGGAACTCCCAAGGTTGACATTGTTTTGCATAATGAGGTAAAACATTATCTTCGATCTATGTAGGGGCCATGTTAACTTATGGCCCCTACATCAGTTATTATTTAGAGAACTCTTTCTCTATACCTGTATGAACTGAGAAAGAACTCTGAATTTTCTTTGCGTGTGTGTGCATTTGATTCCCGTGAAAGATTCAAATCTTTACCTTACTCCTTTCCACCTTTTCTGGACTATTGTTCTAGTCTGAGAAACCCAGACTCTGGGAGATGTTCTGCTCAGGGCGTGTCCTCTGGATTACCTAAGAGAGAAAGGAGATGGGAGGCAGGGACCTGGGTCAGCACAGACTCATTTGGCAGTAATGGCACTTTTTCCTTGGACTATTGGAGCAGTCATCTCTAGTGCCTGGTTCGCCTTTTCCTTTGCCCTGCAGTTCCCGTCCATTACCTCCAGCCTTCCAGAAAGCCTTAGTCTCTTCCAGCCTTGTGCGGTACTATGGAAGGGAGATTAAGGGGCAGATCGGTAAAGGCGCTGTGGCGTCATTCCCATCTGACCCCTCCAGTGAATTCAGTGGCACCAATGGCAACTTTGTCCAGGAAGGACCGTAGGCATGCGTTTTGAGCCCTAGTGGGCAGAGGAATGAGCTGTGGCCAGAGTAGAGCTGGGGTTGGGGAGTAGTACTTCACAGGGACAGGGGGCTGCCGAACAGGTGGCTCCAAAGTGCACTGAGACCATTAGCTTCTTCTCCAAAGAAATTAAATAGGGGTTTCACTCCACGTTCTTCACTGGACCCACCTGGGAGCTTATTTTTAAAGGCTGCGGAGACCTGGGCCCCACCTCATAACAATCAAACCTGAATCTCTGGGGACATGATCTTGGCATCAGTATTTTGTAAAAGCTCCCCAGGTGATCTGGGCAGTCACCTTCCAGATGGTGGTCAGAAATGGGAGAGGCTGACTTTTGGGTAAGAAATATATCATACAAATCTCAACAGCCACATTGCAAAAAAAAAAAAAAAAAAAAAAAAAAAAAAAAAAAAAAAAAAAAAAAAAAAAAAAAAAAAAAAAAAAAAAAAAAAGCCCTAAAGCATATTAAAAGTTCTGGAAGAAAGTAACAATTTTCAGACGAGGTAATTATGTTCCCTAACGTCTGGAAACATCGGTTTGGTGAATACTGAATCATTGTTTCTAGGGTAAATGTGTACTTATATATACATATCTGACATAGACCGTAATCTTAAATACTAAAAATGTCACCCTGGTAGAAAAAAAGAAAGGTTCAGAGGTGTCAAGGACTTGCCCCAGACCATCCCAGTCACAGGAATTAGAATTGAAATTCAAAGCGTGTTCAGCGGAATCTTAGCCCCGGAGATTCTTTTGCTGCACTACACTGCCCCCTACCGGCTCCGTAGTCTGGTCACCTCAGCACTACAGCTGCTGAAACAGTATGGCTTTGTTCCACCTAAGCTGGAAACCAGTGCTGGTCTGATTGGGCCGCTCAAAATTTTCAGCGCTGTGTGCATGTCCACAAGTACTGATTTTGGAGTTCCAAGTAAATGTTGGAGAATAGGTGCATTTGTAAACTCAGAATCTGCTAATAGTGAAGGTCGATTGTGAATGGTAGTATTTACAGTCATTGTATTTGGATATAATTAGGTGATTTTTCTTCATTTCTCTATTTTTCTAAAATTCCTTTAACGTGTATGTATAGATTTTATAAGAAAAAATGTAAAAAACGAACTAAAAATCTGTTCCTTGGCATCCGTCTGTCTCTAGCCTTATTTTCTTCCAGAATGTGGCCTTGACATATTTACATCAGAATCACTATACGTGGTAATTGGAAAGGTTTAATCCTGTCCCATCCCTTCCAGAACTACTAAACTAGAGTCTGTAAGGAACCCGAGAATCTACATTTGACAAATTTCCCCTGATTACTCTCCCGCACACTGATGTGAACAAATTTTGCCATTGCAGTCTCTCAAGTGGGGGAAGTAACAAGGGTATTTAAGATAAAGTGGCTGGAAGAATTTACCTCTCACAAACCATAGCTGCAAGAACTACTGAAAGATTCTTTTTTCTTTTTTTCCTTTTTTTTTTAAGGGGTCTAATCAGAGCTATAGCTGCTGACCTACGCCACAGCCACAACAACGCTGGACTGAAGCTGTGTCTGTGAACTACACCATAGCTCACGGCAATGCCAGATCCTTAACCGACTGAGCGAGGCCAGGGATCGAACCTGCCACCTCATGGTTTCTAGTAAGATTCATTTCCACTGTGCCACGATGGGAACTCCAGAATACTTTCCTCTAGGACAAGAATTAAACCTAGAAGGAAGGATTGGGATGCAAGGCTCCCTAGAAAAGGCAAAAAGACTAAATAAATAAATAAATAAATAAATAAATAAATAAATAAATAAATGCCAGTGCTAAGGGACCTGTATGGCTATTTGGACTGCTATTACAAAATGACCATAGAGCGGGCTGCTGAAACAACATTTATTTCTCACAGTCCTGGAAGCTGGGAAGTCCAAGATCAAGGTGTCAGAAGGGATTTTACAGCATCTTAATAAAGAGCAGTAAACTTGTAATGTAGTGACAAAACAAAGGAAAATCACTTTGAGCTTCTAGGGGATGGCAAATTGTGAAAAGTAAGTATATAAAGGAAACTCATGGAAAATAAGAATTGCTTTTAGCCAGACTGGTTATATAGGTTGGTGCCATCTCTGCGCTGAGTCTAGAGTAATCTCTAATGATTAAGAGTCATGGAATTCTCTTGTGGTGCATGGGTTGGGGATCAGGTGTTGTCACTGCGGTAGTTTTGCATTGCTGCTGTGGCTTGGATTTGTTCTTCTCAATTGCTTTCAGCTCAAAATTATGATTATGCAGTGTGCCCTTTTTTTTTCTGGTGCACATAGATACATTTATTGAATGAACACCCATGAGCAAGCTGAAACAACCGTGTTAATGCAAACTCTTCTGTAAGTTCAGTGAAGTCCTAGCTCCCTGACTTGCAATACCTTGGATAAAATGTCCTCTTCGGAGGAGTTCTCTTGTGACTCAGTGGGTTAAGGGTACAGCGTTGTCACTGTAGAGCAACGGCTCTGGTTGCTGCTGTAGCGTGGATTTGATTCCTGGCCTGGAAACTTCCATATGCTTCTGGTGCATCCAGAGTGTTCTCTTCAGGCAGCTGTAGCAACATTATAGAAGCGGAATTCAACTACTCTCAGAGCCATTGCCAGGCAACAGACAGCCTCCTAAGCTAGTGGTTGTTACATATCACTGACTGATTGTCAACTGTCATGGTGCTGGTGGGTGTGTCATTTAGAATGCTAGCTAATGCATCTTCAGGGTCACCCGAAGTCAAATCTTCTGCCATCTTGGGCCTAGTTTATTCCCTTTTTTTCTCCCCTAGGTTCACATATGGATGTTTCCAGGTTAATGCTCTAACCAGAGATATAGCTGTCAGTCTACTCCAGAGCCACAGCAACGCAGGATCCGAGCCACATCTGTGACCTACACCACAGCTCACAGCAATGCCGGCTCCTTAACCCAATGAGCAAGGCCAGGGATCGAACCCACAACCTCATGGTTCCTAGTCGGATTCGTTAACCACTGAGCCACAATGGGAACTCCTGGGCCTAGTTTATTCTAACAGTTCTTGTTTTTCTCTTTGCAGCTTCCTCTTGAAACTAATATAAGAGCGGTTGGTTTCTTTTTGAGGGTGGGGCAGGGATATGACTCTGGGGCAACCGCCTTGGTAACATTTCCCCTGCACCATCTTGGCTGGTCTCTAGCTGCAAACATTTTAAATTGTACTTAAGCCTGTTTATATCCCTTGTCAGTTTTTCCTTTGGGGGGACCTATCTCTAAGAGCTCTTTGCTATGTATATACTATAAATATTTTCCTGAGTTGCCACCCTTTTTAAATTGAGGTATAGTTGATGTACAATATTATGTTAGTTTCAACATACAACATAGTGATTCACAATTCTTAAAAGTTATATTCCATTTACAGTTACTATAAAATTTTGGCTATACTTCCTGTGTTGTACTATATATCCTCGTAGTTTATTTATTTTATACATAGTAGCTTGTACCTCTTAACTGCTTTTTTCTACCTTGCCTCTCCCCCTTTCCCTCTCTCCACTGAGCTTCCCTTCGTTGAATCATTTATGGCCTTGGAGAACTGTTTGATTTTTTCTTCTTTCCCTTCTCCTCCTCCTCCTTCTTCTGCTTTTACTTCTTCTTTTTAATGTAGTCAAATGTATCAGTAACTATTCAGTAAGTACTTATACCTGGAGCAGCAAGAGGAAGGTGGTAGCCTCAGCATCCACTGCTTTGTTTTGTTTTTAAATTAATGAATTTTATTTCAATTATAAGTGTACATAAATCATTACGAGTCAATTTGATAGATTTTGTGTCCCAAACCCACAGTACATCCCCCCACCCCCCAGATTGCCTCATTTGAAAAACCAAGGTTTTCCAAAGTCTGTGAGTCATTGTCTGTTCTGCAAAGAAGTTCATTGTGTCTTTTTAGTTTCCACATGTAAGGTAGCACTGGGTGTTGCTGTCTAATTGTCTGACTGGTTTCACTTCGCATGATAATTTCTAGGTCCATCCATGTTGCTATAAATGTTGTTATTTCTTTCCTTTTAATGGCTGAGTAATATTCCACTGTGTGTATGTACCACATCTTCCCTATCCACTCCTCTGTCGATGGGCATTTAGGTTGTTTCCATGACATGGCTATTGCATAGAGTGCTGCAATGAACACTGGAGTACATGTGTCTTTTCGAGTTATGGTTTCCTCTGGATAGATGCCCAGGAGTGGGGTTGCTGGATCAAATGGTAATTCTATTTTGAGTTTTCTGAGGAATCTCCATACTGTTTTCCACAGTGGTTGCACCAATTTGCATTCCCCCCAGCAGTGTAATAGGGATCCTTTTTCTCCACACCCTCTCCAGCACTTACTGTTTGTAGACTTTTTGATGATGGCCATTCTGGCTGGTGTAAGGTGGTACCTCATAGTGGTTTTGATTTGCATTTCTCTAATGAGGAGCGATGTTGAACGTCTTTTCATGTGTTTATTTGCCATCTGCATGTCTTCTCTGGAGAATTGTCTCCCTAGATCCTCTGCCCGTTTTTTGATGGGGTTGTTTGTTTCTTTGGTATTGAGCTGTAGGAGCTGTTTGTAAATTTTGGAGATTAATCCCTTGTCAGTTGATTCATTTGCAAATATTTTCTCCCATTCTGTGGGTTGTCTTTTCGTTTTGTTTAGAGTTTCCTTTGCTATGCAGAAACTTTGAAGTTTAATTAAGTCTCATTTGTTTATTTCTCTTTTTATTGTCCTTACTCTGACACATGGATCTGAGAAGATGTTGCTATCATTTATGTCAGAGAGTGTTTGGCCTATGTTTTCCTCTAAGAGTTTTATAGTATCAGGTCTTATATCCAGATCTTTA
>PVHT020000038.1:214155-261470 GCA_004024745.2 Catagonus wagneri | reverse complement strand
TCCATTTTGAGTTTATTTTTGTGCATGGTGTTAGGAAGTGTTCTAGTTTCATTTTTTTACATGTGGCTGCCCAGTTTTCCCAGCACCACTTATTGAAGAGGCTGTCTTTTGTCCAGTGTATATTCTTGCCTGCTTTGTCATAGCTTAGTTGACTATAGATGCGTGGATTGAATTCTGGGCTTTCTATCCTGTTCCACTGATCTATATTTCTGTCTTTGTGCCAGTACCACACGGTTTTGATGACTGTAGCTTTGTAGTAGAGTCTGAAGTCAGGGAGTCTGATTCCTCCAGCTCCATTTTTCTTTTTCAGGATGTCTCTGGCTATTCTGGGTTTTTTGTGTTTCCAAACAAACTTTAAAATATTTTGCTCTAGTTCTGTGAAAAAGGTCCTTGGTAATTTGATAGAGATTGCATTGAATGTGTAGATTGCCTTGGGTAGTATAGTCATTTTGATAATATTGACTCTTCCAATCCAAGAGCATGGTATGTCTTTCCACCTGTTTAAGTCATCCTTGATTTCTTTCATTAGCACCGTATAATTTTCAGAGTACAGGTCTTTTGTCTCTTTAGGCATGTTTATTCCTAAGTATTTGATTCTTTTTGATGCGATGGTAAATGGGATTGCTTCCCTAATTTCTCTCTGATCTTTCATTGTTAGTATATAGAAATGCAGTTGATTTCTGTGTATTAATTTTATATCCTGCAACTTTGCCAAATTCATTGATGAGCTCTAACAGTTTTCTGGTAGAGTCTTTAGAATTCTCTAGGTATAGTATCATGTCATCTGCAAAAAGTGATAGTTTTACTTCTTCCTTTCCAAGCATCCACTTCTTTGAATGATAGATTAGGAGCCAGGAGGGAAGACCTTAGGCTTTGTGATGTGGGAGTCAGATTAGGGGAAAGACCAGAAAAAGGGAGGCAAATTAGGAAACTCTTGGGTTAGCTGTGTTGTTGGGTCACATAGGAAATATGTGTAATAGCTCTGGAATCACCCTTTGTGGGTTCAAATCCCAGGACTAATATTTACAGGGTGACTTTCAGGGGTACAGGTAATGAATCTTCCTATGCCTTATTCTCTTCATGCAGAAATTATTAATATTTTATTCAAAGCTTAAATAAGATAAAGTCCTGGCACAGTGCTTGGCAGAAGGTGAGTTCTTCCCAGAAAAGAAAGAGAACTTGGGTTAGGCTGTAGGAGAAATAGAAAGGAATAGACACATGGAGAGACCTGTGGATTGTAGGTGAGTGAGATCCAGAGGACTGAATGACCCTCTTTCTCATAATGACCATGTTATCAAATAATTACCATATTATGAGAACAATAGTCATTTTCCTTGTATTTTTTTTGTTTTGTTTTGTTTTGGCCGTGCTTGTGGTATGTGGAAGTTCCTGAGTTGGGAATCCAACCCAAGTCACAGCAGTGACCCAAACCACAGCAGTGACAATGCTGGGATCCTTAACCCACTGCACCACCAGGGAACTCCTGAAAGCAACGATCAAAAGCTGTGGTTTGGAGGTTCGACACAGAGACTCTAGAACCAGACAGCCTGTTACAATTCCAACCCAGCCCCTTACTGGGTGTGACATTGGTCAAATCACTGACTATCTCTCTGCCTTGGTTTCTTCAACTGAAGGTATGGAATGGTAATTATACTCATCTAATAGATGAAGAATTAAAAAGTGAGCTAATATATGTAAAGCCCCTGGGAAACTATCTCACACAGAGTACGTACCTAAAAAAATTAGTTATTGTTAGTACTATTAACCATTTGTACAGTGTATCAGGTGCATTTCTATTATCGTCTTTCTTGAGTTTTCTGAGATACTTGTTCCTTTCAATATGCATCTGTTCCTGTTTTCACCAGGTCCTAAATGTGGGGGCTGACTTAAGTCTGCCCTTCCATGCTCTGGATCTTTCATATTCTCTGCTAAGCTGATCATATTCTGTGTTATTAATAGGTATTGATAACTTCATGTTATACTGCTCAAGTGACATTTGCATTTTAACAAGAATTTTCAAGACCTTGACTCAAAGGAGTGAGTAATGTGGTTATTTTAGGGATCCTGGCAGAGAGAAATAGCTCTTGGGCTGGGAGAGCTTTCCTAAATTCTAAATTTATATCAAGCCAGCAGCTGCCTACTCTGCTCACTCAGAAAATGGTGTGGGGGTTGTACTGGTGATCAGGGAGTGATTTAAATTGGTTAACCAATATTTTTGTCATTAGTTATATGCCAGGAACTGTATTAGGTAATGTAGGGAAGAAAGTAAAGATGAATAATCCTTGTTTCAAGGAATTTATAATCTAATTGAAGGGATCAAGATGTGGAAAAGTGAAAAAGATACTTATTCTCATTGCCAAGGTCAGAACAGACCTGAGAATGTTGCGTAGTCATCAATATACTGGTGTGAGGTCTTGAGGACTGGGTCACACTAGGAACAAAATCATCTAGAAGCTGTACGTAAGATCGTTTTACTACAGAACCAAAATCAAGAGCAACTGCTTAGCAATGGAGCTGGCTCTGCAGTCAGACCCACTGAAGGGGGAGACACTGCACTGAGTTATGCATCAGATGGAGCATCTGGGTAAAGCAATAATAGAGAGTGAGAGGCTGGAACAGGATGGGAGTGCAAGGCAGGTGATTGTGGAGGATCCGTGTAACCTAGTGGGGACCTCGTTCATAAGATTCCTGGCATGCCTTGTGTGGTGAAGGTGGTATCTTAAAGGAACAAAACTGGGATGAACGAATAATGTCTCTTTCTTCATCTGTAAAATAAGGAAGGTTGAAACATGTAGGTATTAAGGAATTTCCCAGCCCTGGTGGTCTGTAATTCAATCATTCTACAACCAGCCAAAGACAATTATAGGTGGTATTCAAATGAGACATACTGACCCATGTTTCCAGATCATAGCCCACCAGAGTTCTTTTGTTCATTTGCTGTGAAATCTCTCAATTTTCTATTGCTGTCACTTGAATGTGTGAAGAAAATGCAGATTTCTTAGTTCTCCAAAACTGAAGTGGTAGTCTTTACAAGGTACGAGTAAGAAGAAAGCAAATTTAGCTTAGTTCAATGATTTAAACCTAAAGTTAAGCATCTTGAGGCAAAGTGACAGCAACTGTTCTCTATATTTTTCCACTGAGTACCAGATCAGCTTTGATGTTCAGCATTTGAAATATCATACATTTTTTTCAATTATTCTTCTCTATTTTTGATACGTCAGCAGCAAATCGCTTGCCTAGCATATAATATGGGGCCAAAATATAAATATATCACAGAAAAGAAAAACAAAATACCTTATGAATATTAAAAAAACAATTTAAATAGTCTTTTTGGCCTTTGATCTTTTCGAAAGTTCTTGGGTCAGGGATCAAACCTGCTGCTACAGCAGCGACCTGAGCCACAGAACTAACAATGCCGGGTTCTTAACCCACTGAGCCACCAGAGAACTCTGGTATTTTCATTTGTACCTCTCTTCTTTCCTTTTGCTTCACTCAAGGTGATCTGGTGTATTTGCTTATATAATCTTATGGTGTTGAGTGGAAGGAGCGCTTATTTTCATACAATTATGTCTTCTAAAAACTAAATGGTTTTTAGTGATATCAGTTGTCTACCTGATTAGTGCTGGGCCTGAATGCATTCAAGGAAGAAGCCATCGCCCACTATAATTTTGTATTCTGACCTCTAGTTTGATCAGGGCTCAGGGCTTTCTCTGGCTAACCAGGTCTCACTCCACTCCTGACTGGTACTGTGGAAACCTCTTGAAGTCTGGTTTTGACTCCCTTTTGGCCCTGGCCCAACAAAATTCTTCCTTCCCATTACACATTCAACTTCTGCCCTGTCAAGCACTGTTTCTTCTGACCCCCTTACCAGGCTTTCAACAGTAACTGAATCCCATCTAGACCACATCTCCCAAACCATGCTCATCACTTGATTTACTTTGAGAAGTTTGTGTCTCTGGTGGGTGGTGGGGCAACTGATAAGGTGATTGCATTCCAGATTTCAACAGGAGCACAAGTCTTCTGCCTGTGAAGGTCCCCACATTATCAGGGTGTTACTAAGTCCTCCTTAACTTACTTCACTCATATGATCAATAAAAATATATATGTGTGTGTATATATATATCTATATACATCTATATATATATATATCTATATACATCTATATCTATATCTATATCTATGTCTATATATATGGAGAGAGAGAGAGAGAGAGAGAGAGAGAGAGAGAGAGAGAGAGAGAGAGAGAGAAACAGAGAGAGACAGAGAGACAGAGGCAGACAGAGAGATGGAGGGAGCCTACTCTATATTAGGCCCTCTGCTAGGTGATGGTGATATGATGGTGAACAGGATAGGGTCCCTGTCCTCAAGGAGCTTATAGAGTAATGTGGGGGAAGGAGGCATGATAAAGAACTCAGCAAAAAACTTAATAAATGCAAGTGTTAAGTGTAATGGAAGAAACAGATAGGACTCTACGGTCCAAATAATAAAGGAAACTTATTGAAAAACCCATTTTAGAAGCACTTTGGTGAAGCCTTCTTGGATAAGACACTTAATCTGTTAAGGATGAGAGGCAGCCAACCATGTGAAGATGGGAAGAGTAATCCAGGCTTAAGGAATAGCAAGTGCAAAGGTCCTAGGTGGTAAAGTGCCTCAAGATGTGTTGGGAAGTGATCCACAGATGTAAGATTCCCCTTTGATTCTTACAGGAAAGTAATGTAATTTCCAGGTATGATTAAGACTGCTAACTAGAGACTTGCTGAGATTTAAATAAACCCAGACTAGGGTAAGGCAAGTGAGGCACTGACCTCAGCTACAAAATTTAAGGAAGCACCAAAAACTCTGTGGTCAAGAGAAAGTATATTTTTAAAAATAAGAATTAATGTGGAATATCAAGGAACAAAATACCAATTTTTAAAATGAATACAGGATCAATATTACAAACTTCCTTTTTTCATAGACTCTGATATGGCTTGGCACAGCACTGGTATTACAATATCATCTGCCAATAGAAATACTTTGTTTTTCCTTTCTAATTTGGATGACTTTTATTTATTTTCTCTTGTGTAATTGTTCTGGCTAGAACTTCCAGTACTATGTTGAATAGAAGTGGGGAAATGAGTATCCTTGCCTTATTCCTGATCTTAGAGGAAAAGCTTTTTCATTTTTCACTACTGGGTATGATGTTTGCTGTAAATTTTTCTTGTATGACTTTTATTCTGTTGATGTAGTTATCTTCTATTCATAGTTTAAGTGTTTTTATCACGAAAATGTGTTGAATTTTGTCAAATGTTTTTTCTGCATTTGAGATGATCGTGTGTTAATCATGTTCATTCTGTGTAATAACTATAATAGGTGTATGGCATTGATCAATTTTTGTATGTTGGACTATCCTTATATTCTAGGAATGAATCCTACTTGGTCATGGTTATAATGCTTTTAATAATCAACTGAGTTCAGTTTGCTAGGATTTTATTGAGGATTTTTACATTGATGATCATAAGGGATATTGATTTGTAGTTCTTTCTTTTTGTAGTTTCTTTGTCTGGCTTTAGTATTAGGGTAATGCCGGCTTCAAATTAGAAAGTGTTCCTTTCTCTTTTAACTTTTTTGGTAATAGTTTCAGATGGCTTGATATTAGCTTTTCAAGTGCTCAGTGAAATTCACTAGTGAAACCATCTGGTTTTGGACTTTTAAGATCCAGGGTTTTTCTTTATCAAGAGGTATTTTTTTTTGTCTTTTGTTTTTTTTGTCTTTTTTAGGACCTCACTTGCAACATATGGTGGTCCCCAGGCTAAGGGTCTAATTGGAGCTACAATGGGAACACCAAGAGATTTTTGATTACTGATTCAGTCTTTTAAATTAAGAAAGCAAAAGGTGGAATTACAAATCAAAGTTGCAATAATATTAGCTTTTAGACTAATAATTGTTTTAAATCATATAGAAAATAGGAGTTCTGGTCATGGTTCAGAGGAAACAAATCAGACTAGTATCCATGAGGACACAGCTTTGATCCCTGACCTCACTCAGTGGGTTAAGGATCCATTGTTTCCATGAGCTGTGGTGTAGGTGGCAGACACGGCTCACATCTGGCATTGCTGTGGCTGTGGTATATGCTGGTGGCTACAGCTGCCACTTGACCCCTAGCCTGGGCACCTCCGTATGCTATGGGTGTGGCCCTAAAAAGACCAAAAAAAATCATGTAGAAAATAAAAATGGATTTATAAACAGTTGTTACACTAATATCAGCTTTTATAATTGTTCATGTATTTACCTTTTCTGAGACCTTTTTTTTCTTCATACAGTGTCATTTCTGTGTAGTGTCCTTTCATTTCAACCTGCAGGACTCCCTTTAGCCTTTCTTGCATAGCATTCTAGTGGTAATAAACTCTCTCATCTTTTGTCTATCTAGAGACTTTTTTTCCTCCCTCACTTTTAAAGGACAGTTTTGCTGGAGATAGGATTCTTGGTTGACACTTTTTTCTCTTAGCCCTTTGAATATGTCAGTGCACTGCCTTCTGGCCTCCAGAGTTTCTAATGATAAATGTGCTGATTATCTTCTTACATGTGAAATGTTGCTTTTCTTTTACTGATTTCAACATTCTCTTTGTCTTTTAACCAGTTTGATTATAATATGTCACAGTGTGGGTCTCTGAGTTCATTCTACTTGAAATTTATTCAGCTTCCAGGATGTTTATATTCATGTTATTAGTCAAATTTGGAAAATTTTCAGCTGTTATTTATTTAAATATTCACTCTCCTTTCTCTCTCTCTCTCTTCTCCTTTTCAGACAGTCTCAGTGCATGTGTTGCTCTGCTTGATGGTGTCCCACAGTCCCTTTGGCTCTTTTCACTTTTTTTCAGTCTTATTTCTTTGTATTCTTTAGATTTTTATGATTTCTATTGCCCTGTATTCTAGTTTGCTGCTTCTTCTGCCTACTTAAACCTGCCTTTGACTTCCTCTAGTGAATTTTTCATTTCAGGTATTGTACTTCTCAGCTTAAGAATTTCTTTTTCAGGTTTTTAAATTTTTTTTTAAAAACTTAAATATAAGTTATTTATTTCATTTTATTTTGTCTTTTTAGAGCTGCACCCATGGCATATGGAAGTTCCCAGGCCAGGGGTTTAATCTGAGCTGTAGCTGTGGGCCTACACCACAGCCACAGCAATACCAGATCTGAGCCATGTCTGTGACCCACACCATAGCTCATGGCAACCCTGGATCCTTAATCCACTTATTGAGGCCAGGGATCAAACCTGCATCCTCGTGGATACTTAGTTTGGTTTGTTGCCTCTGAGCCACAATGGGAACTCCTGGTTTTCTGTTTATTGGTATTTCTATTTTGTCCATACATCATTTTTCAAAACTTTCTCTATATCTTCCCTCAATTCTTTGTGAATTTTTGAAACAGTTCTTTTAAAGTATTTGTGAACCACAAACACTTGTTTTGATCTGCCATCAAGTCTTTTTTGGAGGCAGATTCTGTTGGCTGACTTTTTTCTCTTTGAATAGGCTAGGTTTTCTGTTTTTTGTATGACCAGTGTTTTTTTTTTTTTTTTGGTTGTTAAGAACTAAATAAATTGAATCTAATTATATGCTAACTCTAGAAATCAGATTCTTCTCCTTCTCTAGGGTTTACTGTTCCTGTTTTTCTGTTTTTTTTTTTTTTAATTTATTGTTATTATAGGCTGCCTGGACCAAATATCAGCCTGAGGTGTAAACAAGGTCTTCTCAGATCTTTTCAAAGCCTGTGCTTTTCCCTGAACATGTATGGTGACTTTTCTTTTCTTTCCTTTCCCGTTCTTTTCTTAATAATGATTTTTATTTTTTCCATTATAGCTGATTTACAGTGTTCTGTCAATTTTCTACTGCACAGTGAGGTGACCCAGTCACACATATGTGTATACATTCATTTTTCTCACATTATCATGCTCCATCACGAGTGACCAGACATAGTTCCCAGTGTTATACAGCAGGATCCCAATGCTTATCCATTCCAAAGACAATATTTTGCATCTATTAACCCCAAATTCCAGTCCATCCCATTACCTCTCCCTCCGCCTTGGCTACCATAAGTCTGTTCTCCATGTCCATGATTTTCTTTTCTGTGGAAAGGTTAACTTGTGCCAAAAATTAGATTCCAGATATAAGCAAAGTCATATGGTATTTATCTTTCTCTTTCTGACTTATTTCACTTAGTATGAGAGTCTCTAGTTCCATCCATGTTGCTGCAAATGGCATTATTTTGTTCTTTTTATGGCTGAGTAGTATTCCATTGTGTATACCTACCACATCTTCTTAATCCATTCATATGTTGATGGACATTTAGGTTGTTTCCATGTCTTAGCTATTGTGAATAGTGCTGCAATGAACATTCAGGTGCATGTGTTTTTTCAAGGAAAGTTTTGTCTGGATATATGCCCAAGAGTGGGATTGCTGGATCATATGGTAGTTCTATGTATAATTTTCTAAGGTACTTCCATACTGTTTTCCATAGTGGTTGTACCAATTTACATTCCTACCAACAGTGCAGGAGGGTTCCCTTTTCTCCACACCCTCTCCAGCATTTGTTATTTATGGACTTATTAATAATGTCCATTCTGACAGGTGTGAGGTGGTACCTCATAGTAGTTTTGATTTGCGTTTCTCTAATAATAAGTAATGTTGAGCATTTTTTCATGTGCTTGTTGGCCATCTGTATTATCTTCTTTGGAGAAATGTCTGTTCAGATCTTTTGCCCATTTTTTCAATTGAGTTGTTGGCTTTTTTGTTGTATAAGTTGTTTGTATATTTTAGAGATTAAGCCTTTGTCAGTTGCATCATTTGAAACTATTTTCTGACATTCTGTAAGTTGTCTTTATTTTTTTTAATGGTTTCTTTTGCTGTGCAAAGGCTTGTCAGTTTGATTAGGTCCTATTGGTTTATTTTTGCTTTTATTTCTGTCGCTTTGGGAGACTGACCTGAGAAAACATTTGTAAGGCTGATGTCAGAGAATGTTTTGCCTGTGTTCTCTTCTAGGAGTTTGATGGTGTCTTGTCTTACATTTAAGTCTTTAAGCCATTTTGAGTTTATTTTTGTGCATGGTGTGAGGGTGTGTTCCAGTTTCATTGATTTGCATGCAGCTGTCCAGGTTTTCACAGCAATACTTGCTGAAAAGACTCTTTTTCCCATTTTATATTCTTGGTTCCTTTGTTGAAGATTAATTGACCATAGGTGTCTGGGTTTATTTCTGAGTTCTCTACTCTGTTCCATTGGTCTGTGTGTCTGTTTTGGTACCAGTACCACACTGTGGCTCTGTAATATTGCCTGAAGTCTGGGAGAGTTATGCCTCCTGCTTGGTTTTTGTTCCTCAGGATTGCTTTGGCAATTCTGGGTCTTTTGTGGTTCCACATAAATTTTTGGATTGTTTGTTCTAGTTCTGTGAAAAATGTCGTGGGTAATTTGATAGGGATTGCATTGAATCTGTAGATTGCTTTGGGTAGTATGGCCTTTTTTTTTTTTTTTTTTTTTTTTTTTTTTTTTTTTTTGGTCTTTCTAGGGCCATACCCATGGTATATGGAGGTTCCCAGGCTAGGGGTCTAATAGAAGCTGTTGCTGCCAGCCTATGCCAGAGCCATAGCAATGCAAGATCCGAGCACATCTGCAACGTACACCACAGCTCATGGCAACACTGGATCATTGACCCACTGAGTGATGCCAGGGATTGAACCCACAACCTCATGGTTCCTAGTCAGATTCGTTTCTGCTGCACCATGATGGGAACTCCAGTATGGCCATTTTAACAATATTAATTTTTCCAACCCAGGAACATGGAATATCTTTCCATTTCTTTGTATTCTCTTTCATTTCCTTGATTAATGTTTTATAGTTCTCAGCATATAAATCTTTCACCTTCTTGGTCAGGTTTATTCCCAGGTATTTGATATTTTGGGTTGCAATTTTACAAGGTATTGTATTTTTGTATTCATTTTCTAATATTAGTATACAGAAATGTTAGTATACAGAAATGTGACTGATTTCTGAATGTTAATCTTATATCCTGCTACTTATATCCTGCTGAATTTGTTGATCAGTTCAAGTAGTTTTTGGGTTGAGTCCTTAGAGTTTTCTATATTTTGTATTATGTCATCTGCTTATAGTGACAATTTTACCTCTTCTCTTCCAATTTGGATACCTTTTATTTCTTTTGCTTGTCTGATTGCTGTGGCTAGGACTTCCAATACTATGCTGAATAACAATTGTGAGAGTGGGCATCCTTGTCTTGTTCCAGATTTTGGTGGGAAGGCTTTCAGCTTTTCTCCATTGAGTATTATATTTGCTGTGGGTTTGTCATAAATGGCTTTTATTACGTTAAGGCGTGTTTCCTCTGTACCCACTTTGGTAAGAGTTTTGATCATGAATGGATGTTGGACTTTGTTAAATGCTTTTTCTGGATCTATTGAGATGATAATGTGGTTTTTGACTTTTCTTTTGTTAATGTGGTGTATGACATTGATTAATTTGTGTATGTTGAACCATCCTTGTGAACCTAAGATGAATCCCACTTGGTCGTGGTGTGTGATCTTTTTTATATGTTGTTGGATTCGGTTGGCTAAAATTTTGTTGAGAATTTTTGCATCTATATTCATCAGAGATATTGGCCTATAGTTTTCTTGTCATCATCTGTGACAATCAGAACTTAGGAGATGCCTGGAGATCAGCTTGAAGAACATACAGAGGTGGCTAACGCTGTAGAAAGCAAGAGCCCCCAGCAAATTCTGGGTCTATCTTTTATTAGGATTGTGAACAAAGGCTATGTGTAAAAGTGTGGGGGGTAAAAATTTTGAAGAGATTATGGATAAAGCTTGACAAACCAACACAGGAAACATATCTTATGAGGGGTGTATGACTGAGTTTGCTCTAGCAATCATCAGATCATATCTCAGCAAAGCCTTAACTTTTGCAGCAGGCATGTTTGTTCCCTTTGCAGGGCCCAAAAGCTTTAATATCTAAAGTTTTTCCTAGTGTAACCTTCTTGGCATTCCAAGAGGAGGTCATGGTTTTCCATGACCTCTGTATTCTGTTCTCTTTCTTACTCTAGCCACGTGCTTTCAAGCTTGAGGCTTATGGCCCTGTTTTCTTCTACCCACAGTTCCCTTTTTTTTTGTTTTTTAAGCTTTTCTTTTGGATTTAACAAGATGGGGAAGTGCATTGTTCACAATCATCATGATGTCCTTCTTATTGTGGGTCATTTGATGCAGGATAGTCAGCAGCTGCCTGCAAGGACAAAGGAGAAATAGCAAAAGGAAAATTCCAAGTGCTACAACTATCCAAAATTTATTATTAAGATGTTTAAGAAACTCAAAGGGATTATTTTCTAACCAGGAAAGCCAGGAATCTTTCCATTCATCTTTTGCTCATTGTTGAGCCTCTAGTAATTGTTTACGTATAACAGCATCAAGGATGTGTATTTCCCCAGATAGGTTTCCAGTGAAAGCTCCCTTTAAGTTATCCTTAATTTGTTCCCATGAC
This sequence comes from Catagonus wagneri, assembly GCA_004024745.2. Classification (NCBI taxonomy): domain Eukaryota; kingdom Metazoa; phylum Chordata; class Mammalia; order Artiodactyla; family Tayassuidae; genus Catagonus; species Catagonus wagneri. Next base: position 249,962 of record PVHT020000038.1, on the reverse strand, counting down.
CAGGAATGAGTGTAGATAAAAGAGGTCACACAAATGCATGTATATCAATGATCACACGGCAGTTTAGATTGAAAAATCATATCCTCCTGCCATTGGCCAATAAATTCAACAGCAGATTCAAGAGTTACAGGTTGCGAAGGGACTTGTTTATCAATGTTGGTCTGTTGTAGAATATCCTGAGTAGTGTTTACCATAAACTGATTAAGACGATGTGCTGTTTGCACTGACTTGTGCAGACCAATGCCAGCCATGACAGTAGCAGCCATCAAGGAGCTTAGAGCTATTATCCCCAATATTAACCATCCAATAAATCTTTTTGTTCTTTTTCCTAATTGCCAAAGTCTATTAATTTGATGTAACAATCCAGCCCCTGACAGATGTATATAAGGGCTGGAACAATTTACCAGAATCCAAGAGGATGTATGTTGTTTAAGGATTATCATATTGAAATTGTTAAAAGTATTAATGTTTTCATAAGAGAGGCAACTATGAAAAACTCCATTTGTGGCTTGTATTATATAAAAATCTTTATTAGATTCCCTTTTAATAATGAGACCTTTAGAAAGAAAGCACATATCATTTAGGAACACAGTCACCCCAAGAAGTGTAATTATTTATAAGAGAGAGATTGTAATAATCTCTTATTTTTATATATTGTCTGTGACTAATTTGTCATGGAAAGAAGGAAAGACCCAGTTTCCATAGCTTAGAATGCCATGGAGAGGTCTCATTTTTTTCTTATAACTGCTACTATAGGTTCAGAGAGACCATTTTCCCAAATGATGGGTTCTTTAACAGCTTGGGCAAAATGAAGAGTGTCCCTTGATGCATTAGCTGTTCCTAGGGTGCCTTGAGGGCCCCTATATATACAAGTTAGATTACTGTTAAGAAATTGATACTCCCAGCTGCCCAGGCAAGTTTCCCAATAGACATGATTCCAAGAATCTTGAAGTTGCTTTGTTGCCTGACAAGGGGCTATCTGTAGGCCATGTTTTAGAAAGTGTTGTGGCAATTTGTTTTAAAAGCTGAAGGACAGATGGCTCTGGATGGGCAAATAAGATATTGTCCATATAATGATAAATCATTATTTGAGGGGACTGTTCACGAATGGGCTTTAAGGTATGTCCCACTACAAGTTGACAAATGGTTGGACTGTTAATCATTCCTTGAGGCAGAACTCACCATTGATATCTTTCTGCAGGAGCGACACAATTAACAGAGGGTAAAGGCAAGCTTTTCTTTATCTTGTTCTGCTAAGGGTACTGTCAAAAAACAATCATTTAGATGGATAATGATTAATGCCCAGTTCTTGGGAATCATAGCTGGGGAGGGGATCCCTGGCTGAAGTACACCCATAGATTGAATCACCGCATTAATAGCTCTGGGATCACATAACATTCTCCATTTACCAGATTTTTTAGGTATGCAAAACATGGGGGAATTCCAAGGGCTAACACTAGGTTCTATGTGTCTAGCCTCTAATTGTTCTTTTACAAGCCATTGGAGATGTTCTAATCTGTCTCCTTTTAATGGCCACTGTTCAACCCACACAGGTTTATCACTTTTCCAATTTAGTGGGTATAGGGGCACCTGAGCAGTTGCAGTTAGAAAAAAGTTTGAATCTTAACTTTCCATTGTGAGAGTAAATCTCGGCCCCATAAATTTATTCCAATGGGTCGAACATAGGGTTGAATAACCATAATTCTCTCATCTGGTCCTTGACATTGTAATTTCCTCTTACTTTTTTGAGCCATTTGTTGTCCCCCCACTTCCTGTACATCAGGAGCAGGCTCTGTTTCCCATTCTGGAGGCCAGTCTCCACAAGAAATAACTGTTCACATTGGCTCCAGTGTCTATTAACCCTTTGAAGACTTGATTGCCTACACACACTCAGAGAAGAGGTTTGTTTTCTCCTATTTTAGCAAGCCAGTATTGCTCTTGTTTACTAGAAGTGCTTCCAAAACCAGTTTTTCCTCTTTCTTGAACTCCTGAGTGAAGAGTCCAGAAAGGTGGAAGCAATAATTGAGCAATTCTTTGGCCCTTTTGTAAAGTAGTAAGCTGTTGGACCTGAACCATTATCTTTATTTCCCACAAATAGTCAGAATCAATAATCCCCAGGAGAACTCGTATCCCTTTTAAAGTAGAACTAGACCTGCCCATTATTAATCCTACCATTCCACTAGGTAAAGCTCCAAAACCTCCGGTGGAGAGGAGATAAAGCTTTCCTAGTTCATCACAAATGACATCATTAATTAATGGGCGATCCAATCCTGCGCTTCCTCTTGTGGCAGATCGTAAGCTGGCCACTGAGGTTCTTGGGGCTGGGCAGCCCAGGTTTCTTGTCTCTGGGAGAAAGACCTCCGCCTTTGTTCTTGGGCTAGGGGAGGGTTGCCTGTCTTTCAGTTTCCCTGCTGGGGCTGAGGGATAGAATTGCCCTCTTTGTCAGATCTGGACTTACACAAATTAACCCAGTGTTTTCCTTTTTTTACATTTTGGGTATATACCAGTTTCCCTTAAATTATTTGGAAGGCCGTATTATTTCCGGCCTTACATTCCTTTTTAAAGTGTCTCTTTTTTCCACATTTAAAGCAAGTGGCGGTACTCGGTCCTTGTTTAAGGGCTATTGCTAAAAGTTTGGCTATATAGATTTCGGAGCCTACATTTTGGCAGACTTTGATAAATTGAGCAGTGGTTGCTGTGGGATCTTGATGGTTCGGTTTAAGTGTTTTTAAAATTCCTTTACAGTCCTCATTAGTATTTTCTACTGCTAAAAACATTATCAGAGCCTCAGCTGCCTCAAGATTATCAACCTGTCTCTCTATTGCTTCTTGGAGCTGATTAATGAATTCCATATAGGGCTGATTTTGTCCTTATCTAATCTGAGCAAATGAACCTTGAGTCTTTCCCGACACTGGAATCTTTGTAAAGATTTGTCTATTTCTGTCATTTGTTCTCTCACCAAAGGAGGAAGTTGGGCTTTTTTTGGTCTTTTTGCCTTTTCTAGGGCAGCACCCGTGGCATATGGAGGTTCCCAGGCTAGAGGTCTAATCAGAGCTGTAGCCGCTGGCCTGCACCACAGCCATAGCAATTCAGGGTCTGAGCCACGTCTGCAACCTACACTACAGCTCACGGCAATGCCAGATCCTTAACCCACTGAGCAAGCTCAGGTTTCCTAGTTGGATTTGTTAACCACTGAGCCACGATGAGAACTTCGGAAGTTAGGCTTGTTGATGAGGCATAGCCCATTGTCCTTGCCCCAACAGTTGTTCATAAGAAATGGCTATTCCATTATCAGGATTTCTTATGGCTCGCTGCATGCATGCATCTCGTAATTCTTGAGTAAAAACTGCATACTGAGCAGGGGTTAAGATGGTTTTCATTAACATGCTCCAATCTCATGTTTGCATAGAGGTACCGACTGCCATGACTTCAAGCACCCCTGTGCTGTATGAATTCAGTATGTCATACTACTGAACAGATTTTTGAAGTCCTTTTACCAATGCCAAAAGGAAGTCCCTCATATTCCCAATTTCCACTCTGTCTCCATACTACAGGGAAGAGTCCCACTTCTCCAGCCTTAAAGGCCTCAGACATATATTTTTGCATTACCATAGGGGTTTGAGAAGTAGATGACCCTTGCAGACCGAAATTGTGGCGTGGTCCGAATTGGATTGGAAACTTTTTGTATAGGAGCTTCATACTGATTAGTCTTAGTTTCTCTAGGAGGGGCAGAGGGAAGAGGAGCAGCTTATTTCTTTTCCATATGATTTCTTTCTCTCCATCCTCCTCCTCACCCTCACTTCCCTCCTGAAGAGGCAAGGCAGCATATTCTGGTTCAGAGGCAATCGGGGCGAGCACACTCTTAGCAATAGCCCAAGTTACAGTTACTTTTGGGTCTGTTTCTCCCTCTCTGTGTGTCTTTGTTTAAGAGTCTTTCCTACTCGTTTCCAGATTTCTAAATCAAAAGTTCCATGTTCTGGAAACCATGGGCAGCAATGCTGAATCTTAGACAACAATTTTAGTAAAGCCTTGGTCTGGATATTCACTTCTGCAGCCATTCCTAATGCTTGTAATACTCTTCCACATTGTCTCTGTTCTGGCTGTAGGGAATTTCCCATTTTTGTCTCTGTTTAGATTCCCACGTTGGCGAATCCTAATATAGTTTCTCTTTCTTTTACCTCGAGAGAGATAAGTAGTCTTGGAGCGCTGGAACTAACAGTCCTTCCACGGTCGCTGTCACTTTCAATCACCTCGGGGTCACCACTTGTCTTCGTCTGTGACAATCAGAACTTAGGTGATGCCTGGAGATCAACTTGAAGAAGATACAGAGATGGCTAATGCTGTAGCAAGCAAGAGCCTCGAGCAAACTCTGGGTCTATCTTTTATTAGGATTGTGAACCAAGGCTATGTGTAAAAGTGTGGGGGGTAAAAATTTCAAAGAGATTATGGATAAAGCTTGACAAACCAACACAGGAAATGTATCTTATGAGGGGTGTATGATTAATAGAGTTTGCTCTAACAAACCTCAGCAAACCTTGACTTTTACAGCAGGCCTGTTTGTTCCCTTTGCAGGGCCTATAAGTCTTAACTATCTAAAGTTCTTTCCTAGCGTAACCTTCCTGGCATTCTGTTCCCTTTCCTTACTCTAGCCATGTGCTTTCAAGCTTGAGGCTTATGGCCTTGTTTTCTTCCACCTATATTTTCTTTTTTTGTGGTATCTTTGTTTGGTTTTGGTATTAGGGTGATGTTGGCATCATAGAATGTCTTTGGGAGTATTCCTCCTTCTTCAAACTTTTGGAAAAGTTTAAGGAGGGTGGGTATAAATTCCTCCTTGTATGTTTGGTAGAATTTTCTTGTGAAGCCATCTGGTCCTGGACTTCTATTTGTATGGAGTGTTTTTATGATGTATTCAATTTCATTTCTAGTGATTGGTCAGTTCAGTTGATTTATTTCTTCTTGATTCAGTTTTGGCATGCTGTAAGTTTCTAGAAAGTTGTCCATTTCTTCTAGGTCATCAAATTTGTTGGCATGCAATTATTCATAGTATTCTCTTATGTTTTTTTGTATTTCTGCAGTATCTCTTGTGATTTCTCCTTTTTCATTTCTTATTTTGTTTGTTTAGGGTTTTTTCTCTTGTTTTGGTGAGTCTGGTCAGAGGTTTGTCAATTTTGTTTACCTTTTCAAAGAACCAGCTCTTGGTTTTATTGATTTTTTTTTTCTATTGCTTTTTGAACATCTGTTTTATTGATTTCCTCTCTAATCTTTACGATTTCCTTCCTTCTGCTGACTTTAGGTTTCATTTGTTCTTCCTTTTCTAATTCATTTAGGTGATGGGTTAAGTTGTCGATTTGAGATTTTTCTTCTTTTTTGAGGAAGGCCTGTATTGCTATGAATTTCCCTCTGAGCACTGCTTTTGCGGCATCTCTTAGATTTTGAATGGTTGTATCTTCATTATCATTTGTCTTGAGGTATTTTTTAATTTCCTTCTTGATTTCCTCATTGACCCATTGATTTTTTAGTAGAATGTTGTTTTGTTTCCGTGTAATTAGTTTTTTCTCATTTCTTTTCCTGTGGTTGATTTCTACTTTCATGCCATTGTGGTCAGAGAAGATACTTGAAATAATTTCTATACTCTCAAATTTGTTAAGGTGAGCTTTGTGCCCCAGTATGCGATTGATCCTTGAGAATGTTCCATGTGCACTTGAAAAGAATGTATATTCTGATTTTTTTGTAGTGTTTCTATAGTGTAGTGTTTCTGTAGAGACATCAGCTGATAGTCTCATGGGGGTTCCCTAATAATTAATGCTTAGTTTTTCTCTTGCTGCCTTTAGAATCCTCTCTTTGTCTTTAATTTTTGCAACACTTTTATTATAATATGTCTTGGTGTGGGCCTATTTGGGTTCAACTTGTTTGGGGTCCTCTGTACTTCCTGTATCTTGATATCAGTTTCCTTTAGATTTGGAAAGTTTTTAGCCATAATTTTTTCAAATATATTTTCAGTCCCCTTTTCTTTTTCTTCTCCTTCTGGATTTCCTATTATGTGTAGATTGGCCTGCTTTATATAATCCCATGGCTCTCTTCTGTTGCTTTTGTGTTTTTTCATTTGGCTTTCTGTCTGCTGTCCTGATTGGGTGATTTTCATTATTCTCTCTTCCAAGTCACTAATTCATTCCTCTGCAGTATTCATTCTGCTCTTTAGTACCTTTAGCTCAGTTTGCATCCTTGCAAATGAGTTTTCTAATTTTTCTATGTTCCTGCTTATATTTTCTAATTCCTTTCTAATGGACTCTGCATTACTTTTTATCTCCACTCTTAATTCATTGATATTCAGCCTTAATTCCTTCAGTATTTTCACTCTCTCCTTTTTGAACTCAGTGTCTGTCAGACTGCAGAGGTCTGTTTCATTGTTTGATACTTCAGGTGAATTCTCTTTCTTTAATTGGCAATGCTTTCTGAACTTCTTCATCTTGCTTATGTTTTTCTGAGAGTTTAGGAAAGCCAAACTGTATGTAGTCTTGGTAGGCTGCTTCTGTGCAAGAGCACTCCTTTGTATTTTGTGGGGGGGTTACTATTTATTTTGGGCTTGGGAGTTTGAATATTTGCTGTCTCTTTCTTCAGTGTGAGCAGGCTGTTATCCCCAAGGTGCTGAGTATGTTTCCAGGGAGAAGGAGACAATGGGTAGGGCTAATAGTCAGTGCCTGGGTTTGGGGCTCTTAACAGCAGCAGGGACCTGAAGGAAGGTGCCACTGGCTACTCTTAGTTGCAGGGCGTTGGTAAGTGGTAGTGAGCCTTATGCAGATTGACGAGGTGCCCAGAGCATTTGGCAGTGGCAGCAGTAGGGTGTGTGAGTTCCCAGGCAAGTGAGAGCAACAACAGGTAGTGTTCAGTTGCAGTCCCCTCCTCTGATGTGACTGAAGCCACAAGTGGTGCCTATTCAGGGACCCCTAGTGGTAGCAGGCCACGCCCACCTCTGGAGTCAGTGATAACTGCAGTAGTTTGCCCCCACCACCTGCAGACCACTCAAGAAGCACCCCATCTCTCTTAGCCCACACAGGAGGTGCTGCACAGGCTGCTCCTACTTGCAGGATCCTGGGAAGTGACAGAGATCAAGAGTGTGGGCCCTGTCCAGGACGTTCGGCAGTGGCAGCAACTGGGCCGGTGTGTTTCCAGGGGTTTGAGAACAACAACAGGTGGTATTCGGTCACAATGCCTGCCTCTGTGGTGCCCTTGAGGTAATGGGGCCGCAAGTGGTGCCTGTTCACAGATCCCTAGTGGCGGCAGGCCATGCCCACCTCTGGAGTCAGTGGTAACTGGTGATTTTCCCCCACCACCTGTAGAACATGCACAAAACACCTCGTCCTGCTTAGCCCCCCACAGGGGGTGCTGCACCAGCTGCTCCTAGTTGTAGGTGCCTGGGAGGGGACAGTGATCAAGTGTCTGGGCACTGCCCAGAGCATTTGGCAGTGGCAGCAGCTGTGCAAGTGTGCTCCCAGGGGAGTGAGAGCAACAACAGGTGGTGTTCCATCTCAACGTCCTCCTCTGTGGTGCCCTCTGAGGTGGTTGGGGCTGCAAGTGGTTCTTGTTCAGGGATCCCCAGTGGTGGTGGGCCATGTCCACCTCTGGGGTCAGTGATAACTGCAGTGGTTTGCCCCCTCCACATGCATACTGAGCAGGAAGCACCCCGTCCCACCTAGCCCATGCAGGAGGTGCTGCACCGTCTGCTCCTAGTTGCAGGGTCTTGGGAAGGGACAGTGATCAAGCACCTGGGCACCACCCAGAGCGTTTCAGTGGCAGCTTCAGGGTGGGTGTGTTCCCAGGTGTGTGAGAGCAACAACATGTGGTGCTTAGTTGCAGTGCCCCCTCTCTCTCTCTTTTTTTTGCCAGTCCCTGAGGTGACTGGGGACGTAGGCAGAGCCCACTCACAGGCCCCCAGTGATGGAAGGCCAGGCCTCTCCAGCTTCTGAGATGACCGCCACAGTCTGTCCCTCCTGCCTGTAGATCACCCAAGAGGCACCACATTGCAGTTAGCCCCCACTGCCCCCATCATGCACAAGAGGTGCGTGGCCACCCGCAGCCCACACAAGAAGTGCCCAGTCTCCCTTAGCCTGAGCAAGTGCCTGCCACAGAGGCACCTTGCCCTCTGAGAGCCTGCGGCGGTCCACCCCTCCGCCTCTCGCCCTCCCCAACAATGGCGCCTTGCTTCTCCTGTAGGCCCAGACCTTCTCCTGGGTTCCCTCTGCCATGGCATTCCTCTCCCCCGCCTGTGGCACACTGCTCCTTAGCCCCTCAGGCTGTCCCCACACTGCCAATTCTACTCCTCTCCCTGGGACTGGCTTTCAGAGCCTGAGTCTCAGCACCCAGCCCCTGCCCGAGCATCTGAGGCTGTCATCTTGGGGCCGGTGGTTCAGATGATCTGTGTTCTCTCACTCTAATTTGCCCTCCTCAGACAAGCTGCTGTGCTTTTCTCAGCAACTTTGAGGTCCCTCCATCTCAGCCGATCTCCCCTTTGGTTAGGTGGCTTCTCAGGGTGGGAGTTCCTTTTCTCTTTCACAGCTCCCTCTCAGGAATGATAGTCCTGTCCTGATTCCTTTTCTCTCTTTCTCTCTTTTTCTTTTTTCTACCCAGTCATGTCAAGAGTTTCTTGCCCTTTTTGGAGGTTTAAGTTCTTCTTCCAGCATTCAGTAGATGTTCTGTGCGAGTTATTTTATATGTAGGTGTGTTTTTTTGATGCGTTTATGGGAGAAGGTGAGTCAGACGTCTTACTCCTCTGCCATCTTGATCCGCCTCTATGGTGACTTTCTAATTTCCCCTGCATATGTGATTGCTTTTGAGTGTCCTTGTATTTAGCGTATTGCTCCCAAAAGGAGGGAAAAAAATGAAAGAGGTGGGAAAGATGCTAGCTTTTAAAACTCCATAGAAATAACTTCAGCCCAAGTCAGGGGGTTGCAGCAATGAAGAGAGGCATGACAGCAGTGGCTGCTGCTTTTTGTCTGCATCTCTGTGATCAGAAATCACTAATCAGTTATCAGAGCACTTTGGTGCTTGGTGTGTGACGTTTTCCCCCTAATCCTGGCTCGCATAGTTTGCATACAAGGTGCTCGCAGAACACTGTTCATAGCTTCCTGCCATGGGGCTGTAGGGTGGAGGATGGGTAGCTGCTACTGTGCCAAGAGCTAAATGGGCCAAAATGAACTGCAGTTTATTGTCTTAGCCTTCCTCTGGAAGTTGTAAGCCTTCAGTAGACTCCAGAGTTCCAAAAATGCTGCATCAGATCAGATTCTGTCTGTGCAATCTTTGTCTGGGTGAGGAGACTGATTCCTGGTGTATCCTACTTGACTATCTTCCCAGAATTCTTTCGCCTCTTAAGGATAACTAAAATCTGGAATTCATAAAAGAAGATGATTGGAATGTCCTTAGAGTTTGGAAGGGCTGATCTGTTTCTTCCCCCCATGGTATACAGCTGCTTGAGGTGTGATTTCAATTCCCAGACCAGGGACTGAACCCAGGCCACAGTGGTGAACGTGCTAAATCCTAACCACTAGACCACCAGGGAACTCTCTGGATGGAGGGCTCTTTATGAGTGTATCATCAGCTCTGACTTGAATTGGTTCATTCATTTAATACTTATATCCATTCATTTAATATGTATTTATTAACTTATATGAAAAATTACCACCAGTGTTTCCCTTTGTTAGATTTTTTTTCTTGTGTCATCATCTTGGTTACTCTTCTTGAATTCTTTTTCCATTAGAAATTAGGAATGAATAAGGTAAATGGGCTGCCGTAAAAAATATTTGAGATGTGCCGTAAATCAGTGGCTGAATTGCTTTGGAAAGGCTTACTGGTATTTTAGAGTAAAAAGATGGTATAAAAACTTTAGCTGCCATTTGATTCAGTTACCACTTTGGAGAAGCATGACCTGGCCAGGGCTGTGGCCGGTGGCACTGAGAGATAGCATGGGGCCTCCCATCCCAATCGTCTGGGGAATCTGAAATGAGAAATGTGAATGAAGCTGAAAACCATTGTGGAGTTCTGAGACTCAGGAGGTCATAAGGCAAGCTCTGGGGTAGCCACATTTGAAGGGAGCTGGGGGCAGTGAGAGCTCCCAGAGTTTGCAACAGGAGTCCTGGCTTCTGTGATCTCACATCCTGTGGGGAGCAGTCAGAAGCTTTGACTGCTGTGAGTATGAGGTTGGATGCTGGGTTGGATGCTGTGAGTATGTTAAGGGTAGAACCAGACAGTATCATGCACGTAGTTATTCTCCTTCCAGTCCATCTGAGCCGTCACCTTCCCTTGCTCAGTCTTCATGCCTCGGCTCAACTGTATTTAGAAAGCCAGGTTATTGCAGTCTGGCTAGCTGCAGAAAGGGTGGTAGCTGTCCTAGTGTATTCTTTACAAACCCCACCCCTAGAAGTCAGTTGGCTGCTAAATCCTCATTTTCTGAATTGTTGAACTTCCTCCACTGGGTAATCAGAAATCCTGAGGTATTTCCCCAGAGGAAGACTTCGGTTTTTTTGTTTGTTTTTGCCTTTTAGGGCCGCACTGTGGCATATGGAAGTTCCCAGGCTAGGGCTCAGATCAGAGCAAGAGCTGCTGACCACAGTCACAGCTCACGGCAACACTGAATCCTTAACCCACTGAGCGAGGCCAGGGATCAAACCTGCATCCTCATGGATACTAGTCAGGTTCATTATGGCTGAACCACAATAGGAACTCCTTGTTTTTTAAAAAAAAATTTAATTAGGATGCAGTTGCTTTATGATGTTCTGTCAATTTCTGCTGTATAGCAAAGTGACCCAGTCATACATACATAGTCATTCTTTTTCCCATATTATCTTCTGTCATGTTCTATCCAAAAGACTGGATATTGGTCCAGATAAGGACCTCTTTGCTTATCCATTCTAAATGTAATTTGCATCTACTAACCCCAAACTCCCTGACCATCCCCCCCCTCCCCGCCCCCTTGGCAACCACAAGTCTGTTCTCCATGTCTGTGAGTCTGCTCAGAGGAAGACTTTGGTTATTGGTTGGTCTGCTTCCAGGAGAAGCAAGATTCAAGAAACATCACTCCTTTGATCTTGCATGTCTGTGTGTAACTACAGTTAGCCTAGAGAGCCAGGGACTTGGCTGTTTTCTCCTGGAAATACAGCTGCAGTCCCTACACCCTTCATTCTGAATGTTGTGCTGAGACCGAGGCCACCTGTCCCTATATCTGTATTTTTCTCTCAAAGGGCTGAGTGATTGCCTTGAACAGCTGTGGGTATTTTTGTTTTATTTTTATAAGCCCTAAGCAACCGAGTGAAAAGCAAACCCAATTATGTCATTGAGTCTTTTAATATGTATGAACAGAGTAGCAGAAAACGGAGTTAGCCATGGCAAATACAAGGTTTGCATAGAAGAAGAAACACTGAATTTTACTGGGAAATCACTGAACAAAGAGGCAAAATGTTTGCCTTTTGGGGGGAAGACAGTTTTTATTTTGTTGATGTTCATGTAGTTAAACCATCTTTACACAAAGTCTCTTTAAATCCTACAAACAGTGACTTTATCAATACAAGATGGAAGAGGAAGTGTGGTTGGAGACATGCTACATAGAAGTCTAGCAAAGAGAATTAGATTTTTATATGCAGTAACCCTACAGATTTGTTTGTTCTTGGGCTGTTTCAAATAACTTCATTTTCTCATTGAATTTTATATCCCCTCTGAAAAGCTACTTGTAACATCATAGCATAAGTCTAGAATTTAGAGAGCTAGGGAGTTCCCTCGTGGCTGAGTGGTTAAGGACTTGATGTTGTCACTTCACTGCTGTGGCTCAAGTTCCATCCCTAGCCTAGGAACTTCTGTATGTAGTGGGTGCACCCAAAAAAAAAAGAATTTGGAGAGCTGGAGCCTTTTTTTCTGGCATTTATTTTAAATGCTAGAGAGACTTCGGCCAGTATCATTGGAGAATCTTTAAGTCAGAGTTAGGGAGAATACAGCTTTACCTAGTATTGCATATCATCTTATTGGAATTACTAGTCTCCCCCCCCCCCCACCCCTCTCTCTCTCTCTTTGTTGCTTTTTAGAGCCAAACCTGTGGCATATGGAGGTTCCCAGGCTAGGGGTCAAATCTAAGCTGTAGCTGCTGGCCTACACCACAGCCACAGCAATGTGGGATCTGAGCTGTGCCTGCGACCTACACCTCAGCTCATGGCAATGCCGGATCCTTAACCTGCTGAGCGAGGCCAGGGATCGAACCTGCGTCCCCATGGATCCTAGTTGGGTTCGTTAACTCCTGAGCCATGAAGGGAACTCTGGAATTACAAGTCTCTCTGATCTTTGATGGCTGCATTTAGTGGTGATGAGTGGTAACATTTTGGGAAGTTAAATGTGTGCACTTTCCAATCTTAATATGAAAAGTCATAGAAGCCTTCTACCCCCAAAAATTGTCTCAAAAATTTGGAACATTTTGATCTCCTTATTTTCCTTCTTATTTTAAGGTGAAACCAGTTTATTGCAGTTATATTTTTCCTCTTTATTATGAAAATGCTATTTAATTATTGCTTTTAAAACATTAGAAAATACAGAAAAACTAAAATCTTACTTGAAAGGGTAAACGTTTTAAGTATCTTCCCTAGTCCTGGCCCAGATTTGTGTGTGTGTGTGTGTGTGTGTGTGTGTGTGTGTGTGCGTGTGTGTGTTTTCATAATTGAGACCCTACTGTATGTACAATTTTGTATTCTTTAAAAAATTAAATATCAGAGTTTCCTTTGTGGCTCAGCAGTAACAAACCTGACTAGTATCCATGAGGATGCGCGTTTGATCCCTGGCTTTGCTCAGCGGGATAAAGATCCGGCGTTGCTGTGGCTGTGGTGTAGGCTGGCAGCTGTAACTCTGATTCGACCCCTAGCCTGGGAACTTTCACATGCCATGAGTGCGGCCCTAGAAAGAGCAAAAAAAAAAAAAAAAAAAAAAAAATTGTGTCATAAGCTTTCTTTAATGTTATTAAAAATTCTGTAAGCAACTTTACCACTTTCTCTTTTACTTCTCCTTCCCTACCCTTCCATTCTCTTCCTTAAAAAGGATTGGTTTTCTTACTTTTTTCTTTTTTCCTTCTTTCTTCATCAGAATGACATTAAGAAATGTTTGCTTTTGGACAAGACAGACTAGGGACCGGATTCTCCCTGGAGGCTATGAGGAGGTGGCACTGTGAGCCCAAGGAAGCCGTAGCAGTCGGCATTCATGGGGTTCAGTGGCAAAGAGGAGAGGACCGCACAGAAATAAAGCTCTAAAAGTCTGCAGAGCATCCGTTTTGAGTTTTCACCTGAATACTGAACAGCACATGTGTGCGAGGAAACTGCTCGTTTGGGGAGAGAACTGCCTAAAAGGATGACAAGGAAAAATCACGGGGATTCACATAGGGCCTGGGAGAGTTTGTATTCCCACCAGCAAGAATGGATAGCTGTCATAAGCTATGGACGTCAGTGCACTCAGAAGGGATGATGCTGTGTAGCACCGGGACAAAATTAGCTCTTGATCGACAGCTGTTCTGTCCCAGACAAATAAGTAAATAAATAAATAAATAAATAAATAAATAAATAAATACATAAATGGAGTTCCCATCATGGCTCAGTGGTTAACGAATCCGACTAGGAACCATGAGGTTGTGGGTTCGATCCCTGGTCTTGCTCAGTGGGTTAAGGATCCGGCGTTGCTGTGAGCCGTGGTGTAGGTCGGAGACGCGGTTTGGATCCCGTGTTGCTGTGGCTGTGGCGAAGGCTGGCAGCTACAGCTCCTGTTAGATCCCTAGCCTGGGAACGTCCATGTGCTGCGGGTATGGCCCTAGATAAGACAAAAAGACAAAAAAAAAAGCTGTTCTGTCCCCACATAAAAAAGTAGAAAAGCAACCCTCAAAAAAAAAAAATAAATAAAACTGTGTCCAAGTATCTTTATTATAAGGGCAAAGCTCAAGAACATTTGTAGAGGGAGTGCCTGTCATGGCTCAGCGGTTAAAAAACTCAACTAGTATCCTGAGGACAAAGGTTCAATCCCTGGCCTCGTCTAGTGGGTTAAGGAGCTGGTGTTGCCGTGCGCTGTGGTGTAGGTCTAATATGCGGCTTGGATCCCGAGTTGCTGTGGTTGTGGCGCAGGCCGGCAGCTACAGCTCTGATTTGATCCTTGGCCTGGGAACCTCCGTACGCTGTGGGAGTGGCCCTAAAAAAAAAAAAAGCTATTTGTAGAAATGTGGGGAAAAAGAATCCATCACCCAACAAAGTAAAATTAACAGTGTCTGATATCCAATAAAAAAATGACCAAATATACAAGGAAGTAGGAAAATGTGAATCATAACGGAAAAAAGTCAATCAGCAGAAATAGATTCAGAAATAACACAGATTACAGAACAGTAGACAAGGACATCAAAATGGATGTTGTAATTATATTTTCTATATTTAGGAAGGTAGGTTAAAATAATGAATAATTAGGGAGAATCATGAAAAAAACTTTTTAAACTCAAAACAAACTTCTCAAGGTTAAAAATATGCCTGAAATAAAAATTATGTTGAATGGAATTAAAATCAGCTTAGTAACTGCAGAAGGAAAGATTAGCATGTTTAAAAACCTAGCAATAAAAACTATTTAAAATGAAATGAAGAAAGAAAAAAGACTGAAAGAAAGTGAACACAGCTTCAGTGAACTTGGGACAAATTCAGACAGCCTAATACATATGTGACGTGAGGTAAGTGGTGACAGATTAAAAAAAATTCAAGTAATGGCTAAAAAGTTTCCAAATCTGATGAAAGCTCTAAGTCCACAGATCCAAGAAGCTCAATGAACTCCAAGCATAAGATATATAAAGAAAACTATACTTAGTTCTATAATAACCAAATTGCTTAATATCAGTGATAAAGAGAAAAACCATAAAAGCAGGCAGAGAAAAAAGACATATGGGAAGAAGAAGGTAAGAATAACCCCAGACTTCTTATTGGAAACAATGCAATTAAAAGAGACAACACTAAGAAGAAATTGGCACAACGTTGTAAATCAACTATGCTTTAATTAAAGAAAAGAGACAACTAAATGGAGAGATGTACTATGCTAATGAACTGAAGGACTAGGTATTAGTAAGATTCCAATTCTCCTTAAATTATAATCCAGTAGGAATCCCGACAGAGGTTTTTTTAATGTTTGTTTTTGTAGCAATTGATGATCTGATTTTCCAATTTATATGGAAATACAAAGGGGCTGGAATAATCCAACAGCTCTGAAAAAGGAAGAGAAAGTTGTGGGGCTTATGATGCTTAATTTCAAAACTTATTATAAAGATACTATAGTTAAAGCAGTGCGATACCAGCATAACATTGAAAAAATTATAAAAATCTGCAAAAAAAAAAATGCATCCATGGGACTTTGGGTACCAGGCAGGAGATTGTGAAACCAAGGTGCAAGTCCAAGACCAAGGAGAGCTATTTTGGCAAGACAAACTCATGATCAGGTGGCTGACTTGCTGTGGTCCTAGCTACAGGAACAAAAAGCCATAGTAATTAAAACAGTATGGTACGGGCATAAAAATAGACACACAGAACAGCAGAATAGAGAGTCCAGAAATAAACCCACGCATTGACAGTCAACTAGTATTTCACAAAGTATCCAAGAATACTCAATGGGGAAGGGATAGTCTCTTCAATAAATAGTCTTGGGGAAACTAGATAATCACATGCAAAAGAAAATTTGACTCCTATCATACATCACTCACAAAACTTGACTTGAAATGGATTAAAGACTTAAATGTAAGGCCTAAAACTGTAAAACTGCTGGGAGACAATAGAGAGGAAAACCTCCTTGACCTTGGTCTTGGCAACAATTTTTTGGATATGATACCAAAAGCACAAGCAACAAAAGCAAAAATAGGGGTTCCTGTCGTGGCTCAGCAGA
Source organism: Catagonus wagneri (assembly GCA_004024745.2). NCBI lineage: Eukaryota > Metazoa > Chordata > Mammalia > Artiodactyla > Tayassuidae > Catagonus > Catagonus wagneri. The sequence goes on along the minus strand of PVHT020000038.1, from coordinate 234,050 downwards.
AATGAATCTTACTAGCATCAATGAGGATTCAGGTTTGATCCCTGGCCTCTGCTCAGTGGGTTAAGAATCTGGCGTTGCCGTGAGCTGTGGTATAGGTCTCAGACGCAGCTCGGATCTTGTGTTACTGTGGCTTTGGCATAGACTGGCAGCTGCAGCACCTATTTACCTCCTAGCCTGGGAACCTCCATGTGCCATGGGTGTGGCCCTAAAAGACAAAAAAAAAAGGCAAAAATAAACAACTGGGAATACATCAAACTTAAAACTGCACTGCAAAAGTGTCAACAAAAGGAAAGAGATAATGTATTTGCAAACCATCTATGGGATAAGGTGTTCATATCTAAAATATATAAGAAACTCACACAACTCAATAGCGAATTATCTTGTATTTAATAATAAACTACACAGTATGCAAAGGAGGAAAGTGCAACTTTCCTTAATGAGGAGAAAATCAGTCAATCAAAAATGCCTAGAAATAGCACAGATTTTGGAATTAGTAGAACAAGACATTGAAGCAGTTATTAGAACTGTATTCCATGTGAAAAAAAATCTTATTTAAAAATGGGTAGAGAAACTATACAGACATTTTCCCAAAGAAGATATTTAAAAGGCCAGTAAGGGAGTTCCGTCTTATGGCTCAGAGGGTTAAAAACTTGACTAGTACCCATGAGGATGTGTGTTCGATCCCTGGCCTCACCCAGTGGGTTAAGGATCTGGCATTGCCATGAGCTACAGTGTAGGTCACAGACATGACTTAGATCCTGGGTTGCAGCGGCCGTGGTATAGGCCAGCAGCTGCAGCTCCAATTTGACCCCAGCCTGGGAACTTCCATATACTGCAGGTGCAGCCCTGAAAAGTAAAAAATAAAAAAAGGCCAGCAGGTACTTGAAAAGATGCTCAACATCATTAACTATCTAGTAATGACAAATCAATACCACAATCAGATATCACCTCATACCTGTTAGAACAGCTATTATCCAAAAAGCAAGAGGTAACAAGTAGTAAGTATTGATGAGGATGTAGAGAAATTGGAACTCTTGTACACTGTTGGTGAGAACACAGAAAGATATAGTCATGACAGAAAACAGTACGAAGTTCCTGAAAATTAGAATACTGTATGATTCAGCAGTCCTACTTCTGGGCTTAGATCTAAAGGAAATGAAATCAGTATCTTGAAGAGATATCTGCACTGCTGTGTTCATTACAGCGTGATTAACAATTGCCAAGACACAAAAACAACCTGTCTTCATCCACATATGAATGGATAAAGAAAAGGTGGCATATGTACACGAAGGAATGTTATTCAGCCTTAAGAAAGGAAATCCTGCCATTTGCAACGGTATGGATGGAATTTGAGGACATTATGCTAAGTAAAACAAGTCAGAGAAAGACAAGTACTGTACGTTTCTGCTTATACATGGAATCTAAAAAAGCCAAACTCATAGGAACAGAGAGTAGAATGGTGGTTGCCAGGGGTGGGGAAGATGGGAGATATACTGATCAAAAGGTACAACAACTTCCAGTTATAAGATGAATAAGTTCTGGGGATCTAATGTACAGCACGTTAGTGCTATATATTAACATTGTTATTGTTAACCATAGTTAACAATACTGTGTCATGTACTTGAAAGTTGCTAAGAGAGTAGATCTTAAATGTTCTCACCACACACACACACACACACACACACACAAGATTGTAATTATGGGAGGTGTTGTAGGTGTTAACTAACTGTGTTGTAGTTATCATTTCACAATATGATATCATGTATTCACAATATGTACATGTATCATCACTTTGTGTACTCTAAACTTTTACAATGTTATATGCCAATTATATCTCAGTGAAGTTGGGTAGATAGATAGATAGATAGATAAATAAATAAATAAATAAATAAATAAATAGGAAGGCTAGAGAAGTCTTCCTTTGAGAATAAAGCCAATTACTGAATGTAGAATTGATGCTATTAGAAAATCTTTGGCAAAAATTAGAGTAATGATTAACATTAATGGATGTCAAAACCAGTGAATGAAAGTGAGGTAAAGAATGAGATTTTACGTAGTTATGTCATAACCCCACAACATATTTATTGATTATAAAAGGGGAAAAACGTAGTTTTACATTCCTAAGGGTCTAGCAAATATTGTCTTAACCGTGTGAACTTAACACCTGAAGTGGTGGCAGGGCTTTTGTGCAGGTGAGATGGGTCGTCTACCCCAAGCTGGAACAGATGTCAAGACTGATACCCTCTCTCTCTCTCACACACACACACACACACACACTCATGCACGCATGCACGCAAGCATCCTCCTCCCCCCAAAGAGGCTTATTAAGTTTTGAAGCTTTTTGAAGGGAGTGGAGTAGAGAAGGCTCCCAAGCGTGTCTGCACATGGCTTGAGAGAGCAAGAAGGTTGAATGGTTTTGGCTTTTATTGTGGTTAAGGGGTGGGGCTACTGGAGAGGGTTCCCAGATTCTGGCCAGGGCTTGTATAGATGGAACTTCTTACCTTCATCAAAAGAGGGAGCATATGCACTTTTTTACCAGCTTGCCCAAATGTGGGGCAGGAGAAGAGAGAAGAATAGACTTGAAAGCTATCAGCAGGCAAACATCAAAAATGGAATCACATTCTTTATTACAGGGGCCAGGTGGTGCCATGTTTCACTCATAAGTGCAATAAAAACAATACAACATCTGTGATATTCTAGCCAAATAAACATTACTTGCATCTAATCATGAGAAACATCGGATAAATCTACTGTGTAGAAGAGTTAACACAGCAGGCATTAGCAAAGGGCTTGCTTTCCTCAGAAAACCCTGCTTGCAAGATTGGCCCTTCGTTGGCATCTGGGAACTCAGATTTCAGGAGTGTTTCCACCATATTCACTGTTAACGGTGACTCACTGTCTCTAAAGTGTACAAGGAGTGGGATTTATATTGAATACTTACTTTCCTTTCGGGAATCTGAAATTTTATTTTATTTTTTATTTCATTTTATTGTTTTTTTCTTTTTAGGGCTGCACTTGGAGCATATGGATTTTCCTGGGTTAGGGGCTGAAGCAGAGCTGAAGCTGCTAGCCTATACCACAGCTCATGGTAATGCTGGATCGTTAACCCACTGAGCAAGGCCAGGGATTGAACCCTCATCCTCATGCACACTAGTAGGGTTTGGTTACCACTGAGCCACGATGGGAACTCTGAGTCTGAATTTTTAGTACCTGTTAAGCAGAAGTTGCCCGATGTGACAAGCCCGTAATAAAAACCTGGGCACTGAGCTTCTAACAGCCTTCCCTGGTGGACATTTCACAGGTGTCACCACAATTCATTGCTGGGGGTAAGGGTGGTGCATCTTCTGTGTCTCCACTTGGAAGCTTGCACGTGGTTTTCTCTGGACTTTACCCCTTGTGCCTTTTCCCTTTGCTGGTTTTGCTTTGTGTCCTTTGGCCGTAATAAATCACAACTGTAAGCAGGACATTATGCTGAGCCCTGTGATTTCTCCTAGCAAATCATTGAACCTCGAAGTGATCTTGGGGGCCCCTGACACACCCATATTGAAAAACATTCTACGAAATGATTGTTCCATAATCTTAAAAATGTCAGTGATGGGAGTTTCCGTCGTGGCTCAGTGGTTAACGAATCCGACTAGGAACCATGAGGTTGCAGGTTCAATCCCTGGCCTTGCTCAGTGGGTTAAGGATCTGGCGTTGCCGTGAGCTGTGGTGAAGGTTGCAGACGCGGCTCAGATCCTACGTTGCTGTGGCTGTGGCGTAGGCTTGCGGCTACAGCTCCAATTAGACCCCTAGCCTGGGAACCTCCGTATGTTGCGAGTGCGGCCCTAGAAATGGCAAAAAGACAAAAAAAAAAAAAAAAGAGAGAGAAAGGGTCAGAGTGATGGAAATCAAGAAAGTCAGACCATCTGGGAACAATAGGTGATTCTAGGCTGGATCTTTTGCTGCCTAGTGTATTTCTAGAATAATCTCAAACTCGAATGGGATCTCTGGGTGATGGGTATACGTGAGTACTTTGTGCCAACCTTACATCTTTTTGCTAAGCTTATAACTGCTTCAAAATAATCTTTCCCCAAGATTTTTATAGTAATATATTTTATGGCCATGTGCATGGCATGTGGAAGTTCCCAGGATAGGAACTGAACCCACACCACAGCAATGACAATGCCAGATCCTTAACCCACTGCACCATGCTGGGAACTCTTGATAGCATATTTTTATTGGCTGCATAATATCACAGCTTAGTGACTCTTCTGTAGATTTATTAGCCTAGTGGTTCTCAATCTTGGCTGCACAGGAGAATCAATTGGAGAGTTTTAAAAAATATACATGCCCAGGGCCCACCCCTAGGGATTCTGATTTAGTTGTTCTGATATGAGGTGGAAACGTCATCACTGTAAAAATAGAGTTCCCCAAGTGATTCTAATATGGAACCGGAAACAAGAATCGTGAGGCTAAGAAAATGACGACAGTAACCCATCCCTTAGTGTTGAGTATGTTGTTTCAATTGTAATAATTCAATAAGAACCTGTGTATATGAAGGTTTTCCCTTATTTTGTAGTCTGTTCGTAGCATCAATCCCAGCAGTCAAAGAGTATGAATATTTTTAAGGCTCCTGACATTTTTCCACATTGTTTTCAAAAGCAAGTTGTCCAGTGTCTATTTTACTGTGTATAAATGCATCATTTTAACATTTTAAACGTCTCTGTTAATACAATAGATAAAATGTTATCTTGCTTTAATTTTTATTTCTTTGGTCTCTTGAGGGTGAAATATTTGCAAATTTTGTTGCTCATTAGTGTTTTCTCTTTTGGAAATAATCTTTTTTATCTTTTTATTTATTGAGGCAATTGTCTTTCTCTGAGAGTTTTATGTAAGTGCTTTATCATAGTCAGTTTGTGGCAAGCCTTTTAATTCTGGTTATCTTACTCTTTAAGAGACAGAACTTATTATTTTTTTTTTTTTGGAACGAGAATATATGGTGTTGCAGCAAGAAGAACTGCCAAATTCAATGTTCGCTCTATATCTGGAAGGAGTTCCTAAGGCAGAGGAGGGAGGAAACACTGCAAACTTTGGCTAAGGGGCTCTGTGTTTTGCGTTCTTGAGCTATTTGGGAGTGAGGAATGTGTACCAAACTCAGTGAGCCTTAGTTTGCTCTTAATCATAGGACTAGATGCCCTGTTTTGAGGACGACATTAGAGTAAATGACACATGCATGAGTTATTTTTCCCCTTGGTCATAGGATGTTTGGAAAATCAGATACTAAGTTAATTGTAACACAGCCCTAAAAATAAAATCTTGCTCAAAAAGTGAATTTTCTGTGTGGGTTGATAAAAACAGGCATGAAGGAATCAGCAGACTGTACTGTCTATTATAGAGAAAATTTTAGGGCTAACCCTAGTCATAACCATTGCCGTATGCAATGTTTCAGGACACGAACTCATCACAAAAGGATGTTATTTCAGAAAACGCCATAAAAAACACATCCAAAGAAGATAAATGAATTGCACACGGGATGAAAAATCTGAGAGAGTCTGCCATAGCCTGTCCGTTGCATCCAGTTTAGCAGAAGGTTTCAGCCACTTGAGGGAGCTCAAATCTCACTTCCCTCAGTCCTGACGCCACCCCCAAAGAGGCTGATAGCAGACTTTGGATTGCTTAAGTCTTAGAACGTAGCTTAGGGCACACACCATGCTGGGGCTGGAACTTTCTTTATGCTGAAGGAAATGTTAAGTGTGGTTCCTGGTGGTAAATTTCTTTTGGGGTCTCCTACTGTAGGGTGTTCTTTGGCCTTTTAGGAACACTGGTTTCTTCATACAACTGGTGTGATGAGAGAGGGCTCTTAGACAGAGGTGTTCTGTGCCCCCCCCCATCTCAGAGGGTCTTGGGGGGCAACAGATGATTATTAGGTACTACAAAAAACTTTGCTTCCTTTCCTTACTTTAATTGCAATTTGATTGTAATTTTCTTTTTCTCCATCAGAGCCAAACAATGAGGATGACTGCAGGTCAGGCAACATCCTCTGGGTAAGGAGACAGAACTGATTGTAGCGGGTTGGGAATTAGTTTTAAGGGCAAAAGAAGATTCATTTCAAAAAAAAGAAAGAGCTTCTCTGTAGGGAATTTTGGACTGGCAGTGCTGGCCCTTATGGAGAGGAGAGTGTGTTCACAATCCAAGAGTTTTGTTTCCCTTTTTATGTCTTTCTCCTCAGTCTGGGCTGAGATGACACCTAATAATGGCATGGCTTTTGGATCACTAGAAGTGTCTGATAAACCAGAGCTATGACTATTAAACAGATGAAGAAGGTTGAAAGCCCTTCTGTCTCCTTCTTGTTACCTCCTTCTCTTTCTCCCTCCCTTCATTCACTCCTTTAAGCTAGAAAATACATGGGAGAAGACTTCCTTCTTTCCTTCCTTCCTTCCTCCCTTCCTTCCTTCCTCCCTTCATTCCTTCCTTCCTCCCTCCCTTCATTCTTTCTTCTTTTCCTTTTGGATCTGATTCCATCTGAGATATATCAGTACTTGCTTTTCCTATTTAAAATTAATTTTTAACTATGTAAATGATTCCCAAATAAGTTCTTCTTTCACAGCTGAAGCTAAAGCTGCTGTAAAGTCCTCTTGGAGCACTACCCACTACCCCCATGCCTTATCCCGTGCATACAGGAAGCCTGTACTCAGATTGTCTTGGCTTAAGTTTAACTCTACCAATTAACTGGCTGTGCAACTTTAAGCAAGTTACTTAGCCTGTCTGTGTCTTAGTTTCCTTATCTGGAGAATGGAAATTTTGTAAATACCTACCTCATAGGGTAGTTTTAAGGATAAAATGTAGTAATTTGTGTGAATCATTTAAATACCATATCATATTTAATAAGCACCTTAAAATATTTGCTATTATTACCTTGCTTCCCACTGGTGATGTGTACTTCCCCCTAGTTGCTGGAGGTAACCACTATAATGAGTTTTCAGAGTATTGTTTAGTATCATGTATGTATATGTGTGTGTGTTTGACAAATGGTGTCATGTTATATGTATTATCCTGTAGTTTGCCTTTTTATTTAAAAAATTTTTTTAATTTTATTTATTTTTTTCTTTTTAGGGCTTCACTTGCAGCATATGGACGTTTCTGGAGTAGGGGTCAAATTAGAGCTGCAGCTGCCTGCCTATGCCACAGCCACAGCAATGTAGGGTCTGAGCCACATCTGCAACCTACGCTGCAGTTTGCAGCAATGCAGATCCTTAACCCACTGAGCAAGGCCATGGATTGAACCAGAATCCTCATGGATACTAATGGGTTTCTTAACCCACTGAGTCACAGTGGGAACTCCTGTAGTTTGCCTTTTTAAGTTAGCAATTATGTTTTGTGACTTATCCATGCTGATACAAATAGATCTAGTATATTCCTTTTAACTGCTGTGTAATATACTATTGTTAATCTAATTTACTTAGCCATTTCCTGTTTGATGGACAGTTAAAATGTTACTAATTTTTGTCTTATAAACAGTGCTGCAGGTAAACTTCATTTAAGTGTCTGTGCCATATTGTGGGAGAAATCCATGTGTGGAACTTAGGAGTTGTGGGGAATGTGTGCATTGTTTGAATCAATTTATATTCCCACGTGTAGCATCTGAAAGTACTCAATTCCTCAAAACCTCGCAAAAACTCAATAAGAAAATCGAACATTTTGGGCAATCTAATGAAGAGAAATTCGTCATTGTAGTTTTACTTTGTATATCCATGGTTACTCGTGTGAGTAAGCATCTTTTCATATGTATATTGACCATTTGTATTTTCTCTTCTGTGAATCATCTGTTCATAACCTCCATTTGCATTTCTATTATATGGTTAGTCCATATTTCTTATTAATCTGTAAGATAATCTTTTAAGCAGGTGGCAAATACTTTCTGCTAATCAGGTTCGCTTATCTTTTAGCTTTGTTCATGGTGTCTTTGATCACACAGGCCCAATGTGTTCGAAGTTATACATAATCGCACAATTATTCTTGTAACCACCACTTCCATGGCATTTAGACCATGGGAGGAAATTGAAGCCATAGGAGAAAACAAGTTGTGAAGGAAGAACAGAGAGAGTGAGAAAGGGCAAAAAGTGAGAATCAAGGATTACACTAAAGAGCACCTTCATGTACAAGTAGCGAGTCTGGAATGTGGAGAGGACAACAGGACTTGCTTTAAAAATACATCTGTGTCTTGAGATCTAGTGGAAAGAGAATATAAAGGAAATGATAACATCAATCAGACAAACAATGCAAGTCTACATGTTGTAAAGCAGGACTGAGAATACCTTAGGAATGAGTGGAATTTTGGTGGAAAAAACCCTATCTGACTCTAACTGAAAGAAGCAGGGATTCCTTAGGGGGAAGTGGAAATGGAACACAAGAATAAGGAATTATGTTGTGCTGCTGAAGAAAAAGAGGTAGAAAAAGCAGTACTTTTGTTGGCCTGAAAGAAAGCTAGAAAACTCATGGGACAAGACATATTGCTTTTCTAGCACCTCTAACGGCTTGAGAAATGTTACCAGTGTTAACTCCAGCTCAGAAATATGTCGAAGGAAGGATTCTCCGGCTGGTACAAATGTGGTGGCAGAAGGAAACTCTAAGCTAGGAAGTAGGATTGTTAGGGCTAAAAAACCCAGCGTCTAAAACAGGAACATATTCAGCATAGATGACATCACAGGACTTAAAACAAATAAACACATGGCATCTAGTCGGAGACAGAGAAATAGACATGAGCAGGAAATTGGAATTATGGGAAAAATAGGGCCAGGAACACCAGGGGCCTAGAAATGTCTCTTGTGAATGGTCAAGAACTATTATAAGAGAACAGAACTTCAGAACCTCTACTCTTAGATGAGGTTCAAACTCAATTCATTATTTGGGCACCAGGAATGGGTGAGTAAATATGATGGCATATTAAGAAAAATAATTTTTTTTTTCCTTTTTAGGGCCACACCTATAACATGTGGGAGTTCCCAGGCTAGGGGTCAAATCAGAGCTGCAGCTGCTGGCCTATACCACAGCCACAGCAATGCTGGATCCTTAACCCACCGAGTGAGGCTAGGGATCAAACCTGAGTCCTCATGGATACTAGTCTGGTTCATTACCACAGGACCACAGCGGAAACTTCAAGAAATTTTTTAGATGCAGAATGAACAGCAATAAGAAGAGAATCTTAGAAATCCCTGGGGATTGGTGAGACCCTCAGTGCAAATTTCTGAATCTTGTAATAAGAAGGACAGTCTATAGTAGTGATGAGTTTTTCAATAAAGTTTGGAATTTAGGGTCACAATTAATCTCTTGATTGTATTTCTTCTGAGTTTAAGGTCATGAGGGTTCATGGAATGGACTCTGGAAAATTGCAGGGATTCTCCCAGCAATGCTTTTTTTTCTCTTTTCCTTCTTACTCTCTAGAATGTCTCTGTATTAGTCTCACAGTAAATATGCATTTGAGCATTATTCATTTCTCAGCCGACACGCCTGCTGCCTTTGGTTAGATTGTTTCCATGTCTTTGAAAGCAGAGGCATCCTTAGGGCAACTTTGATGTTCTTCAGCTTCTGACTCCTGACTTACAGATTCATCTATAGCCACCTTCTCTTTTCTTTACAGACTTCCCCATCCAGTGGTACTGTCATTGTATCCTTAAAAATGTCCTCTCTGCTTCAAATTTAAAAGACACAGCAATGGGGGGAAAAAAACCCAAACAATAACTAAACATTTTCATGGTCCAGAAATGGAAACACTCAGCAGTAAGCCAGGACTGTAGCATAGGCCTGCTGGGCTATAGGTCCAGAAATAGACAGAGTTAGGAAGGTGACTCCTGCAGCGAAATGAAAACCAAAGTGGCCCACATGTGGTAGGGCACTGGGGCCAGCATCACCATGTAAAAGCCAAGGTTAGGCGGGCCTACCCTGACCATGAAAGGGGGTGGAAGCAGCTCTGATCACTGCTTGATGCCATAGCTTTGTAAAGCTGAGTCTCTGCAGGGGGCAGAAGGAAGTAGAGCAAGCTCAGCAGCAGGACCCATTTGGCTCCTGCCACTATCTAAAATAGCCCTGCCACTCTGTGCTTGGAGATGTCCCTCCAGGGTAAGACCTGGTTCTGTGCTTGGGTGGTGGGTCTCCGTGGGGGCTGAGTGGATGAAACTGCAAAATTATATGTAGAGAGGAGTGGTCCCAGAGAGAGAAAACAAGATAAGACAAAACAACAAAAATGAATCGACTCCCATTCAAAAATCAGCCTACCAACCTAAATACAAATTCACAATTAGGAAAAGTACCATTAAAAAAAGAGAGTCAAGAGTTCCCACTGCGGCTCAGTGATAACGAATCCAAATAGTATCCACGAAGACTCAGGTTTCATCCTTGGCTTCCATCAGTGGGTTAAGGATCCAGCATTCCCATGAGCTGTGGAGCAGGTCGCAGACACGGCTCAGATCTGGCATTGCTGTGGTTGTGGTGTAGCCCAGCAGCTGTAGCTCCGTTTTCACCCCCGGCCTGGGAACTTCCATATGCCACAGGTGCCGCCCTAAAAAGAAGAAGAAGAAAAAAAGAGAGTCAGCAAAATAATCAGATGGATTTACTCCTAATGAAATGCAAATAATAGAAACATATTAAATGTTTTTAAAAATTATACTCCAGATCTTCAAAGAGAGAGAACAAGAAATTGCAAAATAGAAGTAAACAGATCCAAGAAAAGTATGATAGACTATAAATAAAAACAATTCGAAATTGTGAGAATGAAAAGAAAGTTAATGAAATAAAAAGTTTAATAGGGCAAAAACTATATTGGACAAAGTAAGAGAACATTCTAGAGAACTGGAATTAAATAATGTTATAAATATTATATTTTCTTTCTTCCTCTGACAGTCTTGTACATGAAGGTGCTCTTCAGAGCAATCCTTGATTCTCACCTTTCCTTCTTTCTTATTCTATGTGTTCTTGCTAACAAAACTTATTTTCTCTTATGGTTTCAATTTTCTCCTGTAGCCTAAAGGCATGAAAATGGTAGTCGCAAGAATAATTGTGCAATTATGTATAATTGCAAACATGGCAGGTGATACATGGATTGCTGTAGCTTTTATTATTGGATAGTATGCTAGAATAGCAAAGCTGTTTTTGAATCAGTGTAAAATATCTAACTTCCACAGATTGGCTTCCAAAGTTTCTCCTGATTTTATGCAACAGGCACTATGATGAATAAGCTACAGAGGCTCCAAGTATTCATATAATATATAAGTTACAGAACTATTCTGAGAGCTCACCTCTTTACCAGGGTGTTCCCTTCATAAAAACTGATTTTGAATTTTGAAAATTGCCTCTAAGACTCTGGCCTTAACTGATAGGAAGATCTTAATATGCATCTACTGGAATGAATAGCAGTTCTTGGGATTTCTATTCTGTAACCAATAGTCTGGTGACAAGGACAGAGAGGGTGTGGTAGATGCTTCTGTTTACCTTCCCAATCTCTCTTCTTCTTCCTTCTTTGCTAACGGACTCCTCATTTTACTCAGGGTGGCAATGCTCAGTCTTAAGCAAGAATTCCCAAGTAAAACCCATGGTCTAAGAAGCCAGTTGTGACCATCCTGCTCTCTGCTTTGCCAGCCTCCGTCACCCTTCCTTGGGGGTGATCACGTGGCCCAGCTGTAATAAATAAGAGGTAAATGAAAGTCCACTAAGAAGAGGAGTGATGTGAATAGTACTGCTCCTACTTCTTTTCTCCTGCCTTGAAATCAATATTTGAAAATGTGGCAACAGCCTTAGTGATGAGGGATAGAGCATTTGCCCAGCTCAGTGTGCATTTGGACAGCCTACCATTGGACACTCTGTCTCAAGAGGAAAATTAGCTTTTCAATGTACTTAAAGCCAGACACAGTTCTAGAAGTTTCCTTTTGCCATAGCGAGTTAAGGATATGGCATTATCATTACTGTGGCTCAGGTTGATCCCTGGCCTGGGAACTTCCTAATTGGCTCCTCTATCTGTCTGTCTGCCTGTCTATCTATTTATCTATTTACCTCTCATTTGTTTTTATAGCCACACCTGTGGCATATGGAAGGTCCCATGCTAGGGGTTGAATCCGAGCTGCAGCTGTCAACCTACACCACAGCCACAGCAATGCCAGATCCATGCTGCCTCTGTGACCTACACTGAAGCTCATGGCAACGCCAGATCTTTAACCCACTGAGGGAGGCCAGGGATTGAACCTGCCTCCTCATGGATACTAGTCGGATTTGTTACTGATGAGTCACAGCTCAATCACAGTGCTCCTCATAATCACAGGGCTCCTGCAGGGGAGGCTGGGAAATGTAGTTTTCCCATGTGCCCAGAAAAGAGAGATTAGATTGCTACGTGCTAGTTGGTGAGCAGCTACCACCCTCTGTAACAGTGTGCTTTGCTCATATTTTACTGCATAGGCCTTTGACATTTGCTTATCTGTATGTACATCCTTTTTTTTTATTTATTTATTTTTACCATCACTGGTATGTATTGCCAAAAAAAAAAAAAAAAAATAGAACCAACTAACCCAGCTATCTTCACAAGATTTGGCAATGATTCAAGATGGGTTTCAAAAAGGACTACATTTTGTAATTCATCTTTAGAGTCTGTAGGGGAAGGTTTAAAATCTATACTCTGGTAAAAAGCTGGTGATTCAAGGTCAATATATCTCTTATCTTAAAATAAATTATTATTTTTAATGTTACTAAACTGTGAAAAAATTAAAAAAAAAGGCCTATTCTAACTTGGACCCAAACTGTATCAAAAACTACTGCCATTGGCTGTGGGAAACTTCTGGATGGGAAATTCTGAACAGAGGCTGTCTGGGGCCTCTGTTGTCATCAGGACAGGTGGAACAGGTCCCCGTGGAAATGAGCCTGAGATATACAAGTTCAGCAATGTCATGAACATTCTGTTTTTTACTTTAATATTAGAGCTGTGTGAGTAGAGCAAATAGAGGGAAGTATTTGGGTGGGTTTTAAAGGATCTTCTACTCTATCAATGAACCTTTGTGTTTATGGTAAAGTGACTGGGATTATGGCCTCAGGGTGGGATGAGGAGAAGGAGGCTTCTTGGTGAATAGTTTCTCTGATGCACTAAATGTCCATTAGAAAAAAAGTCGTGGTTTAAAACTGATAATTCATCACCAGCCAAAATGCTATTTTATAGTAATTCTTTCAATTCCCCGCACATTAACATCCAAAGTGATTGGCAGTTTGTAGAACAAAGAACGGAAGGAATAAATGTCACCTTTTGAACGATGTTGCCCCTTGATAGCTCCCTTGGGTCTTTTCTCATTTCACCCTAAATAGCCAGAGTCCTTAGAAACATGGAACCGCTCATTTTCGTGCCCACTAGTGGTAGAGCCAGCCAGTACTTTGATGACTGGTCTTCCCGATGCTCATACTGTTAGATTTCTGAAGCAGAAAAAAGATATTGCAGTAACGGGGCAAAATTCATCTCCAAGGAGAGGAAATGTCAGCCATGTTGCAAGTTCATGTCCACATAGATCAGTGGAGAGGTAGTCAACCTGACCGCGTGCCGAAGGCTTTTTGGTTAAGTCTCCACATCTGTCACTATGATAAATGAATCTTAGTAAAACATGTTGAAGATGAAAAAGGCTATAAGGAGACATTGTATTTTTTGTCTTTCTGTTAAACAGTATCTTGTTTCAAGAAACGCTTTAAATTTGAAAACTGACTTAGCTGGCATTGTTTGGGATGGAGAGGGTACAGAAAATGTCAAAGTTTAACTGCTGTCCTCAAGTCCACCAGTGACTGCAGACTAGATTATGAAAATGAAATTGAATGGGGTCTTTTTCACTCTTACAATGAGTCTGTTTTAGTTTCGCTGATGTTTTTGCCAAAGAAATTTTTCCTTGCATGCTAACTAGATTCTCATCCAACTTAGCTTTACTTACTCTTCTACTCTGAAAACGCTGTCATCTATTACCTGGAGGTTGCATTTAGAATTAAAGAATAAGGAATTTTATTGCTGTTATCAACATAAAATTAATGCCTATTGCTGATTAGTTTGAGGCCAAGTTATTTGAATTCCCTGGGACTTTATTTCTGAAACATGATAATACTAAACTAAATATTCTTTGATGTTTTCTCCTTACTTGCTTCCTTCCGGAACCCTTCCCTTCCCTCCCCTTCCTTTTCCTCCACACCCCTCCCTCTTTTTTCAGCACCCTCAGCATATGGAAGTTCCTGGGCCATCTGAGCCACACCTGTGGCCTACATCTCAGTTGCAGCAGTGGCGGATCCCTTAACCCAGTGCACCCAGCTGAATCTGCAACTCCACAGTGACCCAAGCCACTGCAGTTAGATTCTTAACCCACTGCACCATGCCAGGAACTCCTCCGAGATTTCTTTTAATTGCAATGATCTGTGGTGTTTCTAAGGGGTCTTCTAAGGTGGGAAGGAACACAGTGGCTTATATTTTTCAGAGAGCCCAATCAATAGCTCCCCAGTCCTCTAATCAGATTCTATACAAGTCGCAGGAAGACTGGAGGCCAAAACATCACTGTCTTCTGATGGAGGGCTTCTGTTCTCTGTAGTAGCTCAATTCCAGAAAGCTGATCTGCATATGCTCAGTTTATTCACCTCAAATTTACTTCTCAGACAGATTACTTCGGTGTCTCAGAGGTGGAGACAGGAAAGGGACAGAGAGAAGTCAGAAGCAAATGCAGTAGACTTCCACCCCCTTGGAAAGAAACATCAGGAATGGAAGAATCATTTCCTGCTAACGACGCATTAGAGCAGAAGATACAAACTGGGAGATTTATATTGGAAACTGTGGGTGAGATCCTGGAAGCTCTTGAATAAAAGGCAACAGGGAGTCTCTGTAGGTAACTTGAGAAGGAACAAGATGAAAACAAATTAAAGAAAATCATAACTCAGTGGTATTTTTTTTTTAAGGCAGTTTGGAGAACAAAGAGGGACCGGATGGATTAGAAGGAAAGAAATAATAAAAGCTTGGGCTTTTTGTTTTTGGAGGACATATTTCAAGCACAAAAAGGAAATACAAGGAATGGGGTTATCCTGTGTTGATCCAGAGGATAGAGTTATATAATCCAAAGTTATGCCAATATTAAAAGCTTTGGTTCCATATACGGAAGAGCTCAGGATTAAATCTGTTGAAATATGTATTGGGCCATTAGTCAGGTTTTTCATAGAGCAAAAGTCATTACTGTGAGTCAGGTCTGGTCCACTTTCATTAAAAAAAAAAAAACAGTATTAAGGCAGTATTTTAGAACATTTGAATAAGTAACATTTGAAAATTTTCAAAAGTCACCAAAAATATGAATTTCCAGTTCTTGAAAAATGGAAAGATCTAGCACCACTTGGCCTACCTGAAAACAGCAATTGGACAGAGCTCTATAAGACCTGCCCCATGTATACAAGGTCTGTATTTTCCTGTTAGCCAGAGTCCCCACCATTCCTTATCGCATAACATCTACCTTTTCATTATCTACCTGGTCCTTATAGGCATTTGAGTTTTCAATCCTTGTTTTACAAGGAATCTCTGCGCCGAAAGGAAGGATGAATTCAATAACTCTTGAATTATAGCTTCTCTGATTTCAAGGTCTTAGGCCATTTTTATCTAACCTTATTTTATTTTGTTTTTTTTTAGGGCTTCATGTGTAGCATATGGAATTTCCCAGGCTAGGGGTCGAATCGGAGCTGCAGCTGCTGGCCTACACCACAGCCACAGCAACGCAGGACCCAGGTCGTGTCTGCAACCTACACCACAGCTCATGGCAATGCCGGATCCTTAATCCACTAAGCAAGGCCAGGGATCGAACTTGTATCTTCATGGGCGTTAGGTTTGTAACCTGCTGAGCCACCATGGGAATTCCTTGTCTAACTTCATCTCATTTTAAATAAGACCAGCTTCATTCTATGATGTGCTGTTTTCGTTATTATTTTTTCATCTCATGATTTCATTTTCATTGTTCCAGTGACACTTCCTTTTGCTTTGGAACAACTATGTGAGGTTCTCAGCTGGTATTAAGCATCCAAATGGCCTACAGAATCTGTAGATGGGCTTGAATCCCAGGCAGACAGCGGTGTGGCCAAGTTTGGTAGAAGCACTGCTTCTCCCTTTCAGTACTCTGTCACTGAGAACAGGGGCTCCCCTGGATACTTGCTGTAGGTGCATCGTCCCAGCTTGTCCTCCCAAGGCACTACTTAACAAGGCCTTCCAGAACCCTACACAGTTCCTGGTTGGCCTGCTGGGCTGCGTAGCATGGCTGAATTTCTGAAAAGTGATTCCAGAGCCACGGCAGAGTGGTTGTATACTCCATAGTCAGCACAAGGAAACCCGATCCACAGGGAGGTAGGCAACTCAGGAAATGATTCCAGAGAAGCCAGGGAGAGATGCAGATGGCATCAGGGGGCAGAAACAATGGGAGGCCAGATGGCCAAGAGGGCAGCAGTGGGGCAGTGGAGAGGCTGGCAGGGGAGGAACAGAGCAAAGCGTGGGTACATTGCGGAGTGGGTGCAGGATAAACTGTGTCAAGAAGGGATTCTGATTAGTGTTGTCATCTTTATGTATAATTTGGTGCTGGACTGGAGGTGGGCTAGTTTTGTGTTTTCCTGACCTTGTTAACTGAATATAGCTTGTATCTCATTTCTTTATAGTTACTGACAGAGAGCTGATGAAAATAGATGAACACTTGATATTATGATAAAGGGAAAAGAAACCCTAGAGACTAAGGAATATGTATATTAATAATGATAAACCACTCCAATATAACATTTTTTCTTCTTTTTATGGCTGCACCTGCTGCATATGGAGGTTCTCGGGCTAGGGGTCGAATCAGAACTGAGTGAGGCTCTGATTCGAACTTAACGCACTGAGTGAGGCCATGGATTGAACTAGCTTCCTCCTGGACACTATGTCGGATTCTTAACCTGCTGAGCCACAAGGGGAACTTCCTTGTAATATTTATTTGTAGTCCTTTACCTCATATGGTGGATTTTCACTCACAAATGTTACCCCATCCCTGGAATATGTCTCAGAGAATGAAATAGAATATGTACCCTTGGTTATCACTAGATTATAGCTCATGATCTGTCCCAAGGCTCATGCTACAATAAAGCTTCATTTTCTTCCCTGACCTAAATATCAAATATCAAAGCCATATGTTGAACCCGTTACTACCCTTTCATAACTTACAAACATTGAACTAAATGTAAATTCTAAAATATGAAATTGACCAGTTTGCAGTGTGTTAGAGTTTGTCTAGTGCTTCCACATATACCCCTTTTTAAATTCCTCATAAGACTCTGCTGAGATGTGACCTTTGACCTTGAATCGCATGTTCCTACCACTGCACTGTACTGCCTTTCTGCATCAATAGACTTGCTTAATGCAGGGCTGCCATCCACTTTCAGTTTGTAAAAAATGCAAGATCTCTGAAACATGAGAAAGTGCACTAAAATGAAGCATGCCTGCCTTTTGTTCTTATTGTTGTTGTTTGAACATTTTGCTATAGCGACCAGAAATATTCAAAATTATTTAATTAGCATTTGTACTACAGTTGAAGTGAAGATTACTCGTTTCCCAAACGAGCCTCTATAATATTCAAATACTGAGTCCGTAGATAAATATATAAGAATAGCCTTGGTGCAGTCCTCCCATTGTCCTCTCTATTTATTAGTAAGGACTAGGGGGAAACACATCTGAGTTTTTCCAAGACATTCCCAGTGTATGCCTCTTCTCCTCTTGGCTTAAGATTTTTTTTTTTGTTTAAGTATTAATAGCACTACTTTCACTATCAAAAGTTTATTGGCTTTGAATATAAATTTTCTGTTCTCCTTAGGATCCTTTTGGTGTTTCTCATTGCACCTCGGCATCATCCTTGAATTCTCTGCAGTGTAAAACAAAACTGCTGATCTGTACATCCCCAGAGAGGGACCCATTCTTTTTCCCCTAGATCCAGTCTAAGGAAAATTCCATGCAGGGCAAGAATGTCCACTCTACATCTCCTTTTCAACATAGTAGGAATTCTGGCTAGTGCAATAAGACTGTTTCCCAAGAACAGACATATATATCTCACATTGTCTTTATAAATATCTGTTGAGGGACTTCCCATTGTGGCTCAGCGATAACAAACCCAACTAGTATCTATGAGGATGTGGGTTCAACCCCTGGCCTCAGTCAGTGGGTTATGGATCTGGCGCTGATGTCAGCTGTGGTGTAGGTCACAGATGCGAATCGGATCCTGCATTTCTGTGGCTGTGGCATAGGCTGACAGCTACAGCTTTGATTTGCCTCCTAGCCTGGGAAATTCCATATGCTGCAGGTGCGGCCCTAAAAAAAGCAAAAAAAAATCTATCTATCTATCTATCTATCTATCTATCTATCATCTATCTATCTATCTATTATCTCAGGGAGTTCTCATTGTGGCTCAGGTTTGATACCTGGCCTCGCTCAGTGGGTTAGGGATCAGGTGTCGCTGTGAGCTGTGGTGTAGATTGCAGATGCAGCTTGGATCCCATGTTGCTGTGGCTGTGGCATAGGTCTGCAGCTGCAGCTCCAATTTGACCCCTAGCCTGGGAACCTCCATGTGCTGTGGGTGGGGCCCTAAAAGAAAAAAAAAATTCTCTTGTTGGACACTTGGGTTACTCTGTTGATGAGACACAAGTTGCTTCCATATTTTGGCTACTGCAAATTGTGCTGCTATGAATATTGGAGTGCATGTATCTTTTCAGATTAGTGGTTTCATTTTCTTTGGATATATACCAAAGTGTGGAATTACTGGATCATATAGTAGTCCTATCTTTAGTTTTTTGAGGAACCTCCAGACCATTTTCCTTAGTGGCTGCATCATCTGCATCCCCACTAACGGTGTACAAGGGTTCCATTGTCTTCACATCCTCCCCAATGTTTGTTATTTGTAGATTTTCGATTATGCCCAATCTGACCTGTGAGGTGATAGCTCATTGCGGTTTTGATTTACATTTCTGTAATAATTAGTGGTATTGAGCATCTTTTCACCTTTATTCATGTTAATCTTCTTCGGAAAAATGTTTATTCAGGTTTTTTACCCCTTTTTAAATCAGGTTGATTTCTTTTCTGGTGTATAATTTTATTTTAATTTTTAAAATTGTAGTTGATTTACAAAGTTCTGTCAATTTCTGCTGTACAGCAGTGACCCACTCATATATATATATTTATATATGTATACATATGTATTTATTTATATATATTCTTTTTTCTCACATTATCCTCCATCATGTTCCATCACAAGTGGCTATATATAGTTCCCAGTGCTATACAGCAGGATCTCATTGCTTATTCACTCCAATGCAATAGTTGCATTTACTAACCCCAAACTCCCAGTCTATCCCGTTACCTCCCCGTCCCCCCTTGGCAACCACAAGTCCATTCTCCATGTCCATGTGTCCATGTAGCTAGGTTCATTTGTCTAGATATGCAATATCATATGGTACTTGTCTTTCTCTGATTTACCTCACTTGGTATGAGAGTCTCTAGTTCCATACTTGTTGCTGCAAATGGCATTATTTTGTTCTTTTTTATGGCTTATTAATATTCAATTTTTTTATCTTTTTAGGGTGGCGCCCTTGGCATATGGAGGTTCCCAGGCTAGGGGCTGAATCGGAGCTGTAGCTGCTGGTCTATGCCACAGCCACAGCAACGTGGGATCGGAGCCCATGTGTGACCTACAACACAGCTCATGGCAACACTGTATCTTTAACTCACTAAGTGAGGCCAGTGTCCAAACCTGCATCCTTGTGGCAGCTAGTCAGATTCATTTCTGCTGAGCCATGACAGGAACTCCTTATTTTGTTCTTTTTTATGGCTGAGTAGTATTCCATTGGAGATATATATATATATATATATATATATATATATA